>CM077034.1:80480895-80966124 GCA_039090855.1 Macrothele yani | reverse complement strand
ATTTCATGTACAATCCTTATCTTACTGTACTTTCCCAGTGGTACGTCTTCCAGAAGCCCCTACTCCCAAAAAATATTTTTATATACTACTACCCTGGTAACGCGCAAAAACTGCTGCATCCCATACCTGAATGGCGTTTAATAGGGAAAACGATCATATTGTCAAAATTAAGTAAATCTGTTTCCTGATATGTTTCGATTAAAGTTACGTAGGAAATTGCATTCTCTAAAATCTCAACATTCTCCTTTTGTGTAAATTGCATCCGTCTGCAAATTGTGATAAATCAAATGAGCAAAGCGATAGAAAAGAGCAAAGTGGTACAAACGCAGAAGGTAACAGAGCAGAGTGACCTTTCGCAGAGAGATTCAACTCCCTCAAACATGAAACACACAAGAACCAAAGGCTCACAGTTTGAAACTATAAAACGAAAAAGAAAATAACAACTCTTTTTGAAAAATCAGTTTCACAGAATTTTTTTTAATGCTTTTTTAACATGGGACGTTATTGACCTGAACGGAGCCATACTCTTCTCAGTGAAAACATATAATTGATTGTGTATACAATTATTTGTTAGTGTTTGCCGATGTGTCAATAGAATAGTCCACTAATAGCACTTGGCATTCGAAATCGTGGTGCGTAAAAATGCCTTATAACATAGCGACACCTCACATGCCTCCAATAATAGTTGCCATAGATGGGAATATTATGGTTTCATGTTGCTGATGCTATATGCAGAATCATCCATCTCAAGAATACGTATAGAGAGTACTAAGACGGGTACGAGGGTTCCTATGTTCTGTCATCCATTCGCATGACTATTCACCAAGTGAATCACTTCGGTTGGTGTATGGATGTCAGGAGAAGCTGATGTATAGAGCGATTGCTCTTGTATCACATGCGTACAAATGTACTTCACAATATCGCACGGTTATTGTTTTTAATTCATGCATATTGCACTTCCTCAGTCTAGTGGAAAAATATTTCAGCGCCAATTGCTCTTTCCAATTCAAAGAACTTCTGGTTTACCTTTGTAACCGTCTTGTCCGTACCTTTTGTTTTGTTTCACAGGTTGCTTCTTTCTCTACTTTGGCACCAATCTAAATACAATACAAGCAAATGAGGCCCTGGAAACAACTCACATTTTTCGCCGTTAAAGAAATAGACTCACGAATTATTATGCATTCAAGCTAAATTAATTCTGAAATCCCTGCATTTTCGTAATAACTCACCCTCAATTTATGCATTCTAAAAATAATCAATCAGTAACTGCTGACGTCCCATTTACAGGAACTACCCAAATACGCAACCTTTTTCTTTCAAGACCATTTATCGGCTAATCGATGGACCCGTATAACATACATGAATATAGGGGTTCGTTTCTTAAATACCTGCTGCAAGATTTACGTTCAAGACAAATGCACCTCCTTAATGTGCCAGTAAATTCAAAAGGCAAAGCAAACTCATAATTATCGTGGTTTTGCTTTGCGTTATTGTTAAAAAAAGTTACAGCTGTCTCTGGCATCTGGCTGATACTACGGGTAAAGCATTGCTGACAGTTAGTTAAGATAGGTGAGATTGGCTCTCGAACATGAAGGAAAATTCCGAAACTCCACTAAAGCATTTTCAAACCTACATTATTTAAAATTATTTTTTTCACATATTACCGAATGCAAATCTTTTTTCTTAACATTATCGTTTCGATAATAAGCAGATAATTAAATTAAATGTTCGCATCAAAAAAAATCTGGTCAATTACTACTTCATATGTTAGGTGAGTTTAATCAAATTTAATATCTCAGTAGTTGTTTAAAGACACGTCACCTTGCAAACGAATGTGTCTCAGTATAATTTGTTTTCGAAGTGCTTTGTTCCTACGGTTAAAAGGTGTTCTTAAAAATAAGAACCCCAAACCATTTTTACCACTTTAGACTTTGGCCCCTGTCGTATGCATCAACCAACGCGAGGATGGAATCACGGGAAATGACACGTGTAGTGATAGGTGGCGCTGCAGCTGCGTCGGAGTAGCTTGCTCCTTCGCCTAGTGCCTCACGCAATCGGTGTGTGGCATGTGCGGGAGGAGTGTTAAGGACGCGAAATATGCGGCGTGTGTTATTTATTAAAGAAATGGGTTTATTTGGCAATATATCTGGGTGTTGTTAAATATTTAAAATGTTTACATGGCTGGCCCTGAAAAGAGCCTTCATGGAATGTGAGTAGTTGAGGTGTTGTTAAATATTTATAGCGACGGAAAAGAAGTGTTTTCGCCTCATTGAGAAAAAGTCTGACAATAACAACACTCACCTTTCCCCTGATACCAGTCTAGGAGGGACTTCATCACCCCTCTTTCACTTATAACACTGGCTATATATCCACGGATGTTGCTTCTGTGATAAATACTTGTCATTGTATTTTGAGACACAGGAGCCATGCTTCTCTGTGTGCGACGACGTATATGGCCTAATACCCTTGCTCATAAAATTCTCTTCTGTTTTATCAATTACACGTACTGCCCTCTTTACAACACGGTGTTCTACTTAGTTTTGGGTTGTCCACCATTACTCATTCCCATTTGTCTTTCCGTGGTATTGTCTGCGGCCTTTGTCTGTTGCTTTTGCCCTACAATTTAAAGGAGCAATCCCATAGGAGACACTTACACATTCTCTCTGCTATCCCACAAGTTCCACTGGATGCGAAGTAGAGAAGCGATTCCTCAGAGACATGCTCCTTACTCTTCTCCATCTGTTTTGCGATTATTCCTATTTTGTGAATAATTATGCAAATTATGTACTGATTTACATAATACCTTGTCAACATCCTCTTTCAATTGTTCTCTCTGGCCCCTATATTTTTGTGTATATACCACTATTAGAGGCGATATATTACCTTGTAGACAAGTAGGAATCTAAAAAAGGCTGTTTGGTCGGCGGGCTGTTTGAACATGATGCTGGCAGTAAAATGCAGTATTTTCACTTTGCGGTAGTTCGGTTGGCCTGTCATCTTACGGCTGCATTTGTGCTTGAGCCTACCTGCCGGACGTACTGAATTGACTCCTTTGCCAATTTCTTGTGTATTGTAACTTTGTGGAAGAAGGGCCTATAGTTCCACATAGCGACCGACAGAGCTACAAAGCACGCTGAAAAAAAAACCAAGCCACCTATCGCTTAGAACAGGGCGAACAGAACTAAGCACACGGACATCACGGCTCACGCTCATTCCTTTCTCCCTCTCCCCTCCTACTTTCTTTTCGCTTAGAATAGGGCGAACAGAACTACGTACACGGGTCTTACGGCTCACGCACTGAGCAAAGAGCGATTACGTAACACACAGCGCGGGAGCAAACACCTAATGCAAGCAAGAAGCTGCAGCGCCGCCTATTACTACACGTGTCATTTCCCATGATTCTAGCCGAGCGTTGGTTGAAGCAGACGAAAGAAGCCGAATGCTAAGGTGCACCCCCTACGAACTTTTACGTCGGACATCATATAAAATACATTGCGGTTGTTAAATTCGAAAGCTGAGATTTCGTATTACAACTTTTGAACATAGGGTCCTGGCACTTCTGTTGTGCAGTCATTTTAATTCACCTATTGAACGATTACTCCGTAGTTTTGAGAATACACGGAAGAGGTGTTGAAGTTCACACACGTCATTCTCGTCATTTCTGAGACATGAGTGTCTGATAAAAAAATTACATGAAGTACAGTCATTTGCAAAAGTTTAAACTACCTGTCCATTTATTGAAAATTAAGATTTTCAATGAAACAACTAATTACTATTCAGACATATTTAAATAAAATATCACCACAGCTGAATAATTAAATTCTTTAGAACACAAAAAGACCGAAATCAGTATTTTGCGCGGCCACTTTTTATTTTAAACGGACCGAAAACGATATGGAATGATCTCAATGCAGTATTCAGTTGAAATTAATTGCACAGCACGTACTTTATCGCGTCAACCCAAACTTAAGAATTTGATGGGAGACAATCAGGGACTCACCGCCATCAATTGAACTGATTAGAAAAGGAAACTTATGATGATCCTAATGTCATAGAGTGGGATGTGCAGTCAAATATGTATTCGGCCCCACAGATGTCTTTGTTCTTCAAACAAGCTTTAAGATTGCTTAGATTTTAAGGACAGATTTTCAAGATTGCTTTGTTAGGCTTTTTGCAAAAGCAAGTGGCTACAAATTTCTGTTACAGAATGACAATGTACGTCTTCTCTGGGACAGAATTATTCACAAATATTTTGGGAAGAACCATGAACGGTGTGGATGGATCAACTCGTTCTTTCATCTGAAATAGATAAATAATGCATGGAACGTTTTAAGAAGACGAGTTGGATCCTTTCAATAACTTCGCAAATAAAAGTCAGAAGAGTCGGAGATTTTTGATGGGAAACAGGTCGTTCTTACAAGGACATCTCCTGGTCATCTCGGTACCCTCATGGAATGTCGTTTTGAGGCATGTGAGGGATGGCCACACTTCATACTGAATCACTTTAACCATCTGTTTTTAATCAGGTTTTGTGACGCTTTATGTTTGTTTCTTATTAGGCTTTTAATTAACATGAAGTCTTCTTACTTTGTACGTATTATCTCGAAAATCCTGCAAAATATTACCTTATCCTGAACATTCATATGAAAAATTCCCATAGTTTTTTAGACATTTCTAAATATTATTTCGCACCTGAAGTTATACAAAAACATGTATTTGTATTTAATATTATTATTTATATCATCAATTAAGTCTTTAAAATCCTACATCAATTCAAAATAACAGTTAAACTACAGTTATTAGGGACATATCAAATCCACTTAAGACTCTAATGATACACTGTGTACGTTCTATAATTAATGTCTTCTATGCAAAGCTTCATATTAAGAAACATGCAGAAAAACTGTGATTTCACTTTTACTTTATTCAAGAAAGCAGTATGCTAAATTTGAATGTTGTTTCATAAAATGAAATGGAATAAACTATGGCTTCGGACGATTAATCCGAGAACGGCTCGGGTACGAAACCCGTTGCACCATGGATGTTTTTTTTTGTCTTAGGGCACTGGCTCTCTCACTTTTCTGGAACTAGTGACCCTAAAATATGGACAGGCGGCACTTATAGCGCACTGAGTTGATCACGGTGGTCGTTCAACTCCCAATCGAATAGAAAAAGTTTTATGTTACCTTTTAACGGCAAATAATCCGCCTATTTGGAGCAGTTTTCTAAGTCCTGGCTTCTTAGCTTTTCTCTGATATGTGTTTGGGTTCGAGTCCCGGTGAAGCATGGGTGTTTTATTTGTCTTAGAACACCAGCACTTCCCTTCCCCTGAAAACAGAGGCACTAAACTCGGAACGGGTGACGGTGTCTAGCCCATTGAGTTGGTCATGGTGGTTCTTAATCCCTCCCTCTTCCCCCGCGATTAACAAGAAGGTAAATAATATGAAACTTATGTGCGAAGGGGTAATTTTATATGGCAATAAGCGTAGTCCGAGAATAAGTTTTTCCTTTTTGATGATTTTTCAGACACGTACTCGGATATGGCTGTTAATTATGAACACTTGGCATCGTCCCATAAGTGGCTCACACAAGCAACTGGCAGCAAGTGATCGTAGTTTGAGAAATACATAGGACGGATCATCTCGTTATGCACGAGTAGTTTAACTGATGGTGGGAATGGGGAGACAAGAGTGATTTTATCGGGTTTTAACGTGGCATGATAATTTCCACCAAGCGCGTCAGTATCATACGAACGGCATTTCTCGTGGGCTCCTCACGGACAACAAGATCAAGGGTTTGCGCAATGGATACGACAAGCAAATGCCTTCCAGTTATTAGCGGTTTTATGGACAAAACTCTTATACTACCAGATAAAACAATGAATACATGCTGATAAAAATATTCTGAAGTAATGTGCATGTGACATTTGCAGCACTTTCCGTTTATCATATTTAAAGAACGTGTGTTTCGTTTCAGTAGCATTAATTCATTAGGTACGTGATTTTCATTGTAAACAATAATATGACCGCAAAGGTGCTTTCTTTCAGTATATTATTAAAATACTTTTATTTATTAAAAATATGCACATTATTTTACAATTGAGAATTCAAAGCTGAAATTTTCTATTTCTTTCCTTGATTCATTGAAATCGTTTTTTTACAGCTTTGAAATTTAATTAAAGAAAACGTTTTTTGCGCAAGTGAGATGTGCATACCGAAAGCTAATTTTACGCTTGAGAACAAACTTATTAGATAAATGTATAGTTTGTTATCCCATTGGGTAAAATGCCAATGGGCTGGACATACTGGAAGGAGATCTGACATTCGATAAAAAACTGAAATATTAGAACGCTTACCAAGGGACCGGAAAAGTTCAGAAGACCACGTGGCAGATGGTCGGATGAACTTCGACAAGCATACCGGAGTGTTGAGAATAATGGCTGATAACAGACTGTTGTGGAAGAAACTTAAGAAGACCTGTCATCGGTAGATTGATAATGGTTGATAATGATACGACAACGCTTAAACTAAAGTCAACCACACATCAATTGCTTCGACAGTAATATTTATCGCAAAAAATTACATTAAAGGAGCACTTCGTTTCTACAAGCAAATACCTTATATAATGCAAATGGAGGAACACGAAATACAAGCTTTCAATTACGGAGCAAAAAACTACTTTCTATTATCTCTCGTTATACCAACAATATCGCTCACATTAAAAATTCAGAACTAACGGATTTTTCATTTGTTGAGGGTTTGTTAAATTGGATGCGAATCTCCACCTCTCCAACTTTTACAATTTATCGAAAAAAAAAACAGAAGTATTTCTAGAACTAGATAGGTATACCACGCACGTTAAAGAGAACAATGAATGATTATTCATAATAGCAGCAGTGATAGTTAATGACTGCAAATCAATTTTCTCACAATAAAGAAAACCTAATTTGTAGAGACAATAATCTGATGTTGTTGTTGTTTTGTTAAAATTCCTTTCCTAAGGAAAGTACACAGCAAAACAGTTTTTTTTACTAAGTTCTCCTGAAAATGATTAGGGTAGTTTCTGCTTGTAAATATAGGTTTTACACTCGTTTGCTGTAATATTTGTATTCAAGTTCTTTGTCAATATTCATTTACTTTTCTGATGCGGGCACACTAAATTTCATTGATCTCTTCAAAGTTATTAAAGCAATTAAATAACTTTGAAGAAAATAATAGATACACAAGTGAAAATCAAAAATAATCTAAAATAATCAGATACACAAGTGAAAATCAATCTTACCTCGTTTCCTGAGATTGCCTTGTCATGTACTTGTTATACAGGTCAAAATCCGGGGAAATGTTCGGATATTTGGTTGAAACAACTGTTCTTTGTTTATATTGGCGTTTAAGAACTTTCATAAGAAACCTACTGCGTTAAAAGCAGTTACTGGCTGCAAGAAAAGCTGAGATAACGTCATTGGGCAAACACACCATCGGTGACTCCTACGGGACTAAATCTTTGCCAAACTGGGAAGAAAAACCAGAAGCCAATACACCGGATAACATTTCACTGGGGTACGATCACAGAAATCCCCATGGCAGAACGTTCCTGAACAGTCTGCGACGTACATCGTGTAGCCACGAAATTACCGCCTAGATGGTCACTAGGCAACACAGCAACTGGGTTCGAAAACACTGCATGTTATAATCTCTTAAAAAATAGCGAATTAACAGTTGCTTCATACTCTCTAGTTGTATTTTTGTAAAGTTTTTTGAATGTACAACAGATGAAAGAGAAAAAGTTTTCATCTTGTACAACATTTAGTTCGAAAAATTGCTGAAGTACTGCTGTCCAAAAGCCCTCGTACAAGAAATGTGTTGAACTTCGTTCTCCTTAAGATCCGTGTTTCACTTACCTCTTCATAATCGGGATTATCCCGAGTGATAATTGAAGTTACGAAATCACTGGAGGAAAGACCTTCACTACAGAGCAGATTAATGTCCACAATTTCAAACTTGTCCAGAGCACTTGCATTCTGTTTGGCAAACAAGATGCCGGTTTTTTTTTACAATCCATTTTGATAGTAGAAAATTTTCTTCATCATCACGCTCATCTACTTCAGTTGTTAAAAAGCCGGTACGTTAAATCAATTTTTAATGGCCTGTTCTGTTATGCGACACAAAACCTTATCCATCATTCTAATTGCATGTAATACAGGAATAGTGTTTGATACATTTTGACTTCCAATTACATCCAATCAGAAACGTTTTAATACTTGAGATGGCTGTCAGAGGTAGATTCGCCTTTATTTCTATCACCGTTAAAACAGACTTCATTTAGTATTGGGTTAAAGGGTATTTCGATGGGACCAACAGCTTTTTGCCTGCTACAGCCGAGTGCTAGTTATATCCGAACTTGTAATAAGCGATTTTTATTGTATTAGAGGAGTTAAACATTTACGAACAATGCAGAGCAGGAAATGCATCGTAGAAAAAAAGAATCAACGATTACTGCGCTCCATCTAATTTCTATTTTGGAAATTGTTGCCTCAGTTTTCAAGCTGTGACACAAATATTAAAGCAATTCATAGACAAAACGAACATTCCGAGGGGAACAAAAACTATGATTATGGTAGAAATATTTATTTTGTTTTTTCATTTAGTTGTTTAATTCTATAGACAATGTAATCATATTCTAGGAATATGTTCAACGTGCGTTGAGGTATAATGTATTAACAAACTTGAGTTTGTCCTTCTCTATAATGTGTTTCATTTGGAGGCTGAAACACTACTGTGAGCAGCTCGGTGGTATAAAGTAGCCGCCCAACCCTAAGTTAGGATCTATGGATCGAGGTTAAGGAGAGCTTAGGTGCCGTAAGACAAACCCTTGTTTAGTAATTCTTTACAGTATCTTTATGGAATTAACATACATTCTAACCCTTGAAGGGGCCGATATACCCGAACTAAGCGGTTCTCGACATTTTCTGTGTTCTAAAAACAGAAGTGCTTAAATAACGTTGGGTTATATGAATGCTATATCGAAACAATTCCTTTCTCCCCTAGCTCTCACCTTTACCGACCATAAATCTATCGTTGTTGATCATAGTAGTTAGTCTTATACATTACAATCTGATTCGTTATACACTGATGGACAATTGTTAAGGACGGATTATAAACGGCTATATAGCGCATAAAAAAGTAAGTGTGGTTGGATGCCAAGTGATATAAAATAATGTCAGAATGCCAGGACATTAAAAGAAAGACAATTTATTGTGCTCTGAAATCCAGAAGGCTTTGGAACGTGTTCAAGGGACAAACACGCCATTTTGTGCAGAATACGTAAACATGAAAAAATGCAATTACCGTCCGTAGGCTTTCCGGCGTAAGATGTCAATACGAGATATGGCCACCATGGAGGGCGATTCAAGATTCCACACGTCGTGTCATGCTTTGCACAACATTATCAAGCAGCTGTTGGGGTAATTTATCCCATTCCTCTGTCAGTGCACGGATGAGGGTGTCCTTGTTCATTGGAGGGCATTGGCGATCAGCAAGACTACTCCCCAAAGCACCCTACACATTCTCAATGGGATTCAGATCTGAAGAACTTGCTGGCCATACGAGGCGTTGAATATCCTCGCTCTCAAGACACTCCTGGACAGTGACTGTTCGATGATATGTTGCGTTGTCGTCCATGAAAATGAATCTATCACCGGCAGCACCACGGAACATGCAAACATGAGATAGCAGAACATCATTAATGTATCGTTGGCCAGTCATAGTCCCAGTTGGAAGCACATAGAGGGACGTACGGCCATTGATCATGATGCCAGCCCATACCATGACACTACATGTCGGATATCGGTCCCTTTCCTGTATGTTTGCTGGACAATATGCAGTACCACTATCACGCCAGATCAGTTGTCGTCGACAATCAGACGATAGACTGTATCTACTCTCATCTGAGAAGAGGACAGCAGACCAGTCGTTATCAGGTCAATTGCGATGTTGATGGTACCATTGCAAACGGGCGGTACGGTGACGTCTGTACAATGGGATGCACACAACAGGACGGCGGGCGTATAGTCCTCCTTCATGCAAACGTCTGGCGACAGTTTTTCGGGCGATCCGCTTGCCAGTAGCAGCTATAAACTGATTTGCTACCTCACTAGCTGTGCTGCGCCGGTGTCTTTTTGTTGATAGCACTATGTACCGATCTTCTGCAGGTGTCGTACTGCGAACACGACCTCCCCCGTGACGTTTGCTACACTCTCCATTTGTTTGAAATGATTTTCAAAGCATTGAAACAACACTGTGGCTGACGTCGCACTCTCTGGCAGCATCTGTTATTTTCGCCCTTCTTCAATCTTGCTAATAATACGGCCACGCGTAAAATCATCTAGGTGATGTCGGGAAGACATAGTGAAAATTGCAAATTCGTCAACTGATTCTTTCCCTTTCAACTTTGCGTTTGAACAACAACGGTCAATACGCGTCAAATCCTTTATATCTGTTATCAGCGCTATGACGTCACGAACAAGTTTGGCAATCCAAAATTTGCATACACACAACACGCCTTACTGTATCCTGCACTTATGCTAATTTCCACATTTTCCTGCTTTCCATTTTATGGTTGCTATCGTTGCTATTTTCATCCGTCCTTAGCAGTTGTCCGGCAGTGTAATTCTTTGTTCTCTGATCCGTGACTCAAAGAAAGATTGAGAAAAGGGTAGTCATCATGACATGGACGTCATGCCACTGGGTAGAATCATATAACTCAAACATCATCGCATTTCTTTGTAAGGCTCTACTTCATTTTCATAATACTTTTAGGGGAAAGGTAATCACGCAGAAATGGAATAATGACAATCATCGCCATATTTACAACTTTCAATAAATGCTAATTTTTGGAAAAACCTTTACTGAAGCGCAAATTCACTCTCCTTTTTCCAGAAGTGTTCCGGCCACTTAGAAAGCGAATACATTCGTCCGTGCTGATTGTAGAATACGTTCCTAACCAACATAAAAATTTGCTCCTACCGTCTAATATGATAAAAGCAGTCGATTTTTGATAAACAAACCTATTGAAAGGTTAAAACTATTTGCTTAAAGCAGTATGAGTAGTTTAAAAAAACAGAGTTTAACTTTATATTTATTTATTTTTTAAAATATAAAATCGCACTCTGTCAAATTGAAAGATCCTAAAATCCAGTATCTTAAAAGCAGGATATACACGTTGAAAAAAGTAATCACTTCTTTTGCTTTAGTAATATCTCAGTGACTCGTATCTTTGCAATATTAACTAACAAATGTTTTATCACAAACAGTACGGACAGAAATATATATTTCACATCAGACAAACGACTTCAAATAAATGCCAAACAAAAACAAGAAAATGTTATAAATGGTATTAAAGCGATTCGTGACTGCTGTTCTAGACCGAAAAAAAGATTTTGTTCAAGAAAAGTTAATGAAGTTATCGCAGTGGAACATAATTTTTATTTGCGCGTCTCACAATTTCCGATTGCTTGTATCTACGCGTAAATATTAATGATAATGCTTTGTTAGTACAAATAAATCTGCTACTCTGATACAAATACCTTATGAATAATGCATAGAATAATCATTGTGTTATATTGTTATGTTTTTAGGTCAAACAAAATGTTTTTTATCATATTAATAACTCGCTGAAAAGCTAAATGATATAAGAATTTTCCCTAAGTGACAAGTTCCAGCTACAAATATAAGTGAATTTTCTGCTGAAGGTAGAAATTTTTTTGCATGTTGAATGAGGCATACAGTAATAATGTATGTCACGTGACTGTGCTTTTGCGTTGCATAAGGGTATCAGGGAAGGTCATGAGGTCAATCACGAGAAGTAACGTTTGGGATACCTAAGCACTTCCAAAATACAAGATAATATGGATAAAATCTGTTCAGCTTTTCGAAATGATCGACAATTGACAATGAGAATTTTATCAGAAATTATAACACCGATAAAGATAGATGCAAATTTGTTTCGCAAATCTGAGCATGACAATGATTTGCGTGGAGGTGGTTCCAATGCTCCTCCTCCTGAAGAAAAATAAATCGCATGGGAACTTTATAAAAAGTTTTTGGTAAATTCAAGTGACATCCAAACTTTTAAAAGGTGTTATCATTTGTGATGAAACCAGGAACATCAAATACCACACTAAACCAAACTGTAAATGAGTGTCACAACACCACCGTGACCAAGAATTACGGTGGCACGGAAAAACAGTCCATTTTAATTGTTTTCCTTGACATTAACGTAGATATTTTGGCAGAGTGGGTTGCCGTGGCTGCAACACTGCGCTATAATTATTACAAAACGTTTACAGTGACTTTGAGAAAGCGAATAAGAAGGCAGAGGCCGAGTTTGCGGAAAAATGAATTCATCGTTACGTTCAATTGTAGTGTTAATGGTTCTTCTACGAGAAATGTTTTTTTTTTCTGAACGAGAAAACTGCAAGGGCGTCCTGGTGACGCAATTTTATAAATGCTGGCCTCTGAACATTTGTTTGAAACGGATATGTGTTTGAATTCCGAGTAAGACAAAAGTAGTGCGTTTTTCTTAGGGCAGTAGATCTTTCCCTTCCCTGGAACCAGTGGCCTTAAATTAGGGAGGGAAGATTGATTTCAGCCCCTTGAGTTGCACACAGTGTTCATTAAACTACAAACAAACACAAAATGAGTAAAAAAATGAATAATTAGGTTGTGTACATGCCAATTGGGACATATTTTTTCATTCTTTGCGAATAATGTTACTCGCACAATAGTTTCCATGTACGTTTAACATTGCGAAGGATATCTCTCAACATCAAGTCACTTAATATTTTACCGACGGGAAAACATAAAGAGACAAAGAGACGAACCCTATGACAACCTGGCAAATATGATACATGTCCCCATGAGCCGTAAAAAACCTGTTGCACAAGGAGGCCTGGGCACTACATATTTCTAAAGGTCTCTTTTGATATCTCGTACAAACATATTACTTGAAGAATGTTTACTCTTAGAAGTTACGTTGCTGAGCCGCCCCAGATGTTTGATTGGATTGATATCTGGAATGGTTGAGGTCCAGGGTGATACCTGGATGTCTCTCTAGTCTTCCACGGTCAGTTCTCTGAAAATCAAGACACTGTCGCAAGGCACATTGTCTTGTTGAAAGAAAGGCACTGCAAGACCGGAATACCGTTGACATGAAAGGATGCACCCGGTGTGCAATTACGTTTAGATATGTGATAGACGTCACAGTTTCCTGCACATGAATGACCGCACCCAGGATTTTATAGCAAAATACTGCCTAAAGCATTAAACTCTTTTCATCCATTTTATTTAATTCCACGTTGAATTCTGGTGTCAACAGCTCCCGAGGTTAAGGCGCACATGTACCCGGCTGTCCACAAAGTGCAACAAGAAACAAAATCCAGCGGACCAGACGACTTTCTTTCAACCTTTCAAAGTTCAGATTTGATGCTGTCGTTGCTCTTTGAGGGCCTTTCAACGGGTAACAAAAGTTTGCGTAGACAGCCCGAGCGGCCTGCTGCTACACAACCACATTCATATTAGAGTTCGGTACCATATGTATTTTGACACATTGTTTTCATCAATAGCATCGGCACGTACTACACAGGATTTCCTTTACTCACCTCTAGTATCGAAGGGTATTCGTCGAACCACAACTTGTCTGAGGTTCGACGTTTTATCTTCCTGGGACCACGTTTTGAAGGAACAAATTAGGACCGACTGTAAATATCTCACATGCATTTCCAGCTCGGAAGTCCTTTGACTCAGTCGTCTGGCAGTTGCAAAGTGGTCTTTGGCGAACTCACTAAAATCCACTGTCTTTTCCATACAAAGATAGGGAATAACCATAATTAAAAGATCTCAGGATCAGGTGCTATTTATTCAGTTTCACGACCTTCCCAGGCACCATCGTTTACATGCAGTGGCTTGAATTTCCATAAAATTCATATCTTCAATGCTCTTCGGTGCAAAAGTAGGATTTGAAACTATTTTCAATCACATGTTTTGACTTCTGTTGACAGAATTTCTGCGCTTTCCTTTAGAAATTTCAAAGCTATTTTCCTAGAACTTCACCTTTCATGAAATTTTCGCTCATGTTAATTGCAGCACAGAAATTCATGGGTGTTCGATGATAATAACTTTTAAGTGAATGTTAGAAATTTGGGAAGGGAGAAAAGGAATATGCCTATTTAACAGCTCTTAGTAGCACGCACATTTTTAACATGTGTTTTGCCATATTACTAAAACTGTAATGAGAACAATATATCAAACCATAGAAGACTTTGAAGGTTACATTCGGATTCAACCAAAACGTATCGTTATCATCGTCACATAAAACCCAATAAAACTGCTTTAGTAGAAACTAAATCAATTTTGTTGACACCTTATTGATATATTACGTTCAAAACAATGTGAACTCCTAATGAAGAACACTTCACACTCAATTAACACGTTTACATTCCATGATATACAATATAATATATGCATATCTTACTGAAGAAAACACTGCTGTTGTAGTACCAACTACATCACAATAAATATAATATGAAACATATATATGGCAAATCAGATTGTTTACTGCTTCACGTGGAACTTAAAATTATTTTAAATACAGTCAACGTTTTTAGATACAGCATAACCTGAACATTCTTGCCAACACGTCTTACTATCTGTTTAGGGAACAGTGAGATTAATACTGGTGCCGTTTGCAATGCACACACAGTAGGAATGTTTTGGGCATTGCATATGAAAACAAAAATATAGAAACGTGTGCACAGGGGCATGTTTGTTATACTTCTTTCTACGGGACTGCCTTAAAAATATCTAAAAGAAATTTCATAATATAAAATCATGTTGAAAAACTTTGAATACTTCCAAAAAAGAAGGAAAAAGAACATTTGACTTTTGATTACTCAAATTTATAATTTAAGACATGCATACATTATTACATTGCTTACCAACTTTAGCCTATGTACAAGCTTTATTTCATTATAAAATACGATTTCGTAGTTTTATAGAAGAAAAAGTCACTAAACTTTAAAGCATTAGTAGTAATTCCGAATACGATTTTCTTTTTTTTTTTTCAATAAATCTATTACATATTCTTTATCTAAATGAGCCACGTTTTTCAAAACAGTTTATGCACTAATAGGTTTAGCATCAACACAAGGAAATTTGTTAGTTTCTTAAATTTTGTGCCAGTGGAGGTTTTGTTTGTATGGTATCATTATCCAGTAAAATTTAACTTTTTTCAAATTTCTTAAATTCAGAAAAGAAGATAGAACTGTGTATGTTATTTACTATTTTTTAGTTTATATTTCATTGCTGCAAAAGAAAGCTGTCTCAATTCTCCCAAAGTTGTAACGTATGGTAAAGTTTTTAAGCTTTAATTTAAAAAAAATTAAAACCGTATTTCTGTTAATCTGAAATGCAATTTGAAGTCATAATTGCAACATTAGTATTACTGAATTACCTATAACAGAATTGAAAAAGAAATAGAGACTACACTGAAATATCAGCACTTGCGCAGAAATTCCTTTAAAAGTTAAAAAACGAAATTGCGGAAAACAGGTTTGACTGTATGACTGTATGATAAAAAAACAGGTTTGACTGTATGATAAAAATCGTACACGAATGTCCCTTTCCTCAATTGCTGCTCTATGGGGTAAATCATGCAGTGTTATATTTTCAGTTTTTGCATTTGGTCTAAAACTTACAAAATGTACAGCACGATAGTCTACTCATTAGTCGACTGGAAATGCATCTTTTCTGAAAAAGAAAAAAAACCTACGATCGTCAGTGATGAAGAAAACATCTTTCCAAAAGATAATAACACACATTCACAACTGTCTCTACAATGACGCATGTAACATTCCACCGTTTCGGAAAGAAATTTACATAAATGTTTTGTATTACGAATGATGTTTTACACAATTAGGTCCACTAAAGGCTTAGGAACAAATTGAAATAACTCAAACGTAACCTACCAAAAGAAATTAATATAGGCATATTTAATGTAAATTATTTTAAAAATAAAATACATCTCGCCCATTTGAAAAATAACTTGGGTTCGATAACTCTGGGTGGAAACATATGGGAAAAAGTGTCCTCATTTCATACAAACGCAAAACAAATCATGGCGGTGGTTGATAGAAAATTTTGGAATCTCCAAAATTGAAATTTTTCCAACAATAAATCATTAGGCACACAATATATTGACTTGCCCAAATGTACTATGTAACAGCAGAGACACACCATATGATATTGTTCGAGAAGCATTAAGCTGTGATTCCAATACTTCTTGAAAATACATCCGCTAAACTTCCATTTTTTATAAATCGTAAAATCTGGTATCTGAAGGGTATTGATTTGAGTAGAGAAAATGATGTCATGACATACTAAATCACGTGAAACTTTCTTCGAAATCGCAAAAGTCCTTTCTACGATGCGTTTGAATATGAGTGCCAGTTAGATCAAATATTCATTATAAGATCCATTGAAAAGTACGAAATAAGAATTTCAGCTGTAATTTCAATATCCCCTAAAATGCATCAGCCAAAACTCCACCTCTTATAAAGCGAAAATTTTTATTTCTGAGGGGTATTGTTTAACGTGGGGGAAAGCGGTGCCCTGATGTTTTAAATTGCGTGAAACGTTCTTGAAAATCTGAAACCCATTTTCTTCTTGCCTTTTAGAATCGGTGAGCAAGTCAGATCAAATATCCATTGGAAGAACCATTGAAAAGTACGAAATAGGAATTTAAGTATATTTACACGTAATATTTTCCTGAAAAAATAAATACTAAATTTTATGATATCAAATGAAACAGATTCCTTACCAGGGGCAGACGACCGCATGTTCTTAAAAGAATAGAACCACTTTAACAAATGATTGAAAATATCAAGCAAGAGCCACCTCGCTGCATTTCATTCGAGAACTTCACTTTGAAAACAGAAAAATATGGTAAAAAATCTTTGAGTAGGAAATATAATCCCTTAAGGGTGTGCAGTGAAAGAGGATCGCAGTCAGAAACTAATTTCACGAGGAAAACAAATATGCCTATATACAGAAGAATACCTAAGGGATTAAGGCGTCCAATGGTATAAGGCGTTTCACCAATCCTCGTAATCTAAGGGATCAAACGATATTTACCACTCAGATTGCTCTGCTTCTGGGTAGGATGGCTGTATTCAACTATCAGGTTAGGTCAGAGAAACATGGTACCCCTCCTCAGGGCGAAATATCGACTTAAATAGGCTAAATAAATATTAAGAGAAAAGGAAAGTCAATGGTCCTAGTCCATTGTCTTGAAGTAAATGCTTGTGGAAATGATCATTGTATTCGCTGACATTGAAGTCAATGGTTCTGGTTCTTCGTATCACTTGAGATAGAGAACAAGAATTTAGAAGACGAGAACTTATGCCTAGAATTCAGCTCAGTGAGCCGGCTACTGAATAAAAGCGACATCAAAGATCTCAGGAACAGCAGGTCTAGTAGCCTCCTATCAGGGTTTTATAATTTTTTGCTTGTACCCGAAACTTGAGTGAACACTGGACAAATGGGTCATCCAAGAATATATGCTGGATTCATGAGTGGCTACAGCACTATTGATCTACCCATGCACTGCGAAAACTAATTCAAGAAACGAAGGGAATACACTTGCACTATGTATGGCGTTTATTAATTAAGAAAAGACATTTAATTGCGTGAAACCTTCATCATTCACACTGTCTGAAATATTTAGGTATTGAAGATGCATACATTATGAAAATCAACAAAACCCATGAAAATACAAATGCAGAGGTTCGACAATACGGAAATACAGAACAAATATCAGGCCATCCCATAAGTTATGACGTTTTCCGCATGCCCAACAGAACTGTTCCTTTTGGTAACCAGATTATGACGTAGACCACAGTAATGATAAAACGTATCGAGCGGCAAGCCATTCGAGTAAATTGGTACAGACAACAAGAGTTCTACCTGCATCAATTGAGCCGTTAAACTGCGTAGGAAAATGGTGGTGTCTGAAGTACACCTATGTCTCATTATGCTGCATGACTTTAACCAAGTATATACAGTGCTTTATGAATTTATCTGAAGACATACAGTGACTTCATCGACACGAAACATCAATACCATATGCGGGCAGGATACATGGATGTCAGAATGTGTCAATGATATTTTCAGATATTCCGAATGGGGGAACATCACCCTCAGAAATATGCAACGCCAGGAAGGTCTGTTGTACTGGATAATGAGGTGATGGGAGCTGCTGTTGAGGAGAATAAATGTGAAACACTCGAGAAATTAGCCACAGCCGTCCATTCAACTGATTCCATTCAACTGATTCCATTCAATCCATTCAATTGTTCGCAGGCATCTAGAGGACTTTGGTTATGTGTCAAAATCGAGTAAGTAGGTAGCCCGTGATGTCACTAATAAAATATGCAACGGCGTGTGCACATTTGTACATCCTTGCTCTTCCGTGAACAGAAGGAGCCATTTTTCCACAAAGTGGTTACAGATGATTAAACAGGGATTCTTTATCACAACATTTCAGTGACATTTTAAAGGAAATGTGCCTGCAGTTGTGGCTAAACCAGGATATTTCAAACACAAGTTTTGGTGTCTGTTTCGTGAGATATGCAAGGCATAATCCATAACGAGCTTCTTCCACCGAAAAAAACCATTACAGTGAGGTCATAAAGGCAGGTACAGCGTCAATGCAGTGCCTGGCAGGAAAAATATCCATAACTCCGTAATCGTAAAGGCGTAACGATTATCCAGCAATACAAATCAAAACTACACACGTACAAAATGACTAGTGAAAAGTTGCTGGAATTCGGATGGCAGGAAACTTCCCCATCCAGCATATTCCCCTGACATTGCGCAATCCGATTACAATCTATTTCACAGCCTACAACAATGTTACACGTTAAATAATTGAAAATAATAAAAAAAGTACCACAGAATATTTACTATTTAACGCCACAGGAAAACAGCACCCGTTCAGGCGGGAATAACGAAAGAACCACATTGCACTACCACCTTGTTCTCATGAAGAATTACGTAGAAGACATAAAAAATGTGTCCTATAAGTTACGCAGATTATTTTAGAAGATCGCGCATGGATTAATGAGCCAAGCAACAAATATTAATGATTGGAAATACGTTGGGTTCATATTGAATAACACAACTAAATGCAAAAACCTGCTCATTATACGATGTAGCTCTTAATCATTCTACAAAGAAACAACTTTTCTATTCTGATAATAGTAGCTGAATAGCTTTTGCGAACAAATTACGAGGAGTCAGCTTTTTAAAAAAAAATAGATGATAATATGTTGGTTACGTTAGTAGCGCCGTATAAAGACGTACCCAAAATGAACATGACAAAAGCTCCGATTAAATATTTTAGCGATTTACTTGAGCGCAAGAAGAAAGTAAGCCGAGGTTTTTTAGAACAGTTGATCACCGTTGCTAGGTTAAGTGGTGAACTTCAAAGGATATTTTAGGTGGTGAACTTTAAAGGAAAAGAACCTCATGACCACCGTTGCTAGGTTAGTTGCTAGGTTAGGTGGTGAACTTCAAAGGATATTTGACACAAAACGGAAGCTGTCTATCATCGCCAGCTATATCTCATACGACGTACGGGTCACTAAATCAGTAAGATATTATAGAATCGAGATAATCTGATACCAGAATGCATTCATGAATAAATGTTTAAGTATGTTGTATAATATTTATTATTTCATAACATTTATCACTAATACATAAAATTTGAATAGCAGTTATCACATACAATTGGCACCAGTTAAAGTGATACCGCGTGCCCAACCAACATGACTCCTTCTTTCTTCGAATGAAAAATCCCGACTTGCACCTATTCACTTAATGTTTAGTCAAGTCACCGCGTTCAAATTGTTGAAGTGTCTTATTATTAAGTTTGAAGTTTGCTGTGTGTGCCGCCCCGGTGGCGCAGTGGTCTAAGGCGCTGGCCTCTGATCATTCGTCCGTAAGGGGTCCGGGTTCGAATCCCGGTTAGGCATGGATGTTGTGTTTGTCTTCCGGCACTGGCTCTCTCCCTTCCCTGGAGCCAGTGACTCTAAATTAGGGACGGGCGACTGCTTATAGCCCATTGAGTTGCTCACGGTGGTCTTAAACCTCGAATCAAAAAAAAAAAAAAAAAGTTTGCTGTCTACCTTCCTTTAAAAAGCCATCTGATTGATGTACAAAAACCTGGAAACTTTGATTTCCATTCTACCCTAAGAAATTTGGATCATTAGTATAGTTATACTATAATAGCTTGTATAACATTCCAATAATGATGCACGATTTCTCCGCTAGGAGATCATATTTTGATTTGTTATTCTTGATAATTCTGTTTCTAAATGTCCAATTTAAAATAACCGCAAATTTTAACTCCGGATAACATTTACCTTGTGAAAGACTTTGGGATTATTTTTGAGTAGAGTGTTACAGTTCAGATTTCTGTAGTTATTATTCTTGGGTAGAATGGAAATCAAAGTGTTTGTGCACTTCTGTTTGCACCTGTATCTCCGATTCTTTAAAGGGCACTGAAAAATTCCTTTCTTCTTATGTAAACCATTTGATACAATACAGAATAAGAAACGTTATTCTCTATACATAATGAATACCTTTCCAACTAGGGGAAGTAAAAGAAAAAAACTGCTCTTTCAACGTTTCCTGCAGGGAAGGAGAACGTTGAAATATTCCCTTTGCCACCATAAAAGTATGCTTAATGGAATGTGCACTTTTATCATATTTTCAACTTTTCCATTATAAATTCGCAAGGAGACGTAGTGTCTTATCACGTTTCCTTCCTTTAAATACTTCTTATTTTCTTCTGATCGATTTGAAATATTTCTTCTTTTAACTGATCGATTTATTAAGTCAATTTTTCTGTGGAAATTTCCTTAGACTATGAGAAACATGTTGTGCAGAATTTGTTAATTTCCGTAACATATTTGTTAACCGCTCGTGGAAGTAAATGGTTCTTTCTATTTGCGGATGTCTTATCGACTGCAAAAATACAGTTATGCCGGATTTCTTTTTTACCTGTGCCATTGACTATGAATAACTTTGATATTTTTCTTTATTTTACTCTTATGGGAAATGATTCAGAAGTCGTGCCCATTAAAAGCAATAATTACGTGTCGTCGTTTTTGCTTAATGTTCGTTCAAGCTGCATGACTTACAAAACAAGAAAATAATGAGTTTTATGGTGTTTGGATTCATTCTAGCATTAATAACACTAACTCGCATATTTAAAAGCATTTTTAAAATTAAATATAGCCTTTCTTTGTCGCTTAACAAAATACTCTCTTCTAATGTTCATAATCCCTCGAGACCTGACTGCTCGGTCCGTTAACCATATACGGTTGAGGTCACTTCTTTCCTATATGTTCGTTTGTCACTGCACTACAGTCCCCTCAAGTCTGTGCGTCAGACCTTCTTCTTCCCATTGAGGCTATATATGAATACCTGTGCTCGCATCAAGCAAACATGAAAGGTGATGTTGCGGAAGCAACATGCTCTTAATCGCAGTCCAACACATCTGATTAGCTCAAAGTTATTCCACTGTAATCACATTTCTAGTCTCCTACGGTGGGTCAGAATTATTATTACAAGATTACAGCCACAATTACAACAAAGCGAGTTTGAAGCTTGTCCTTCGTGTCCCTCCTTTATAGCTCTTGCGGGCCATCTACGAGGACGTCAAAATCACAAATAAATGTGCATGTTGGCTGCGTTTGTAAGCATTTGCGCATACTCACGTGGCCTAACCTTTCCTCCAGTTTTAAGCCGTTCGCTTATGCTTTTCTTCGTGTTGCATTTTCAGCAAAGAGCATTATATAATTGTTAACGCTAAATCAACAAAATCCCTCTACGATAAATTACACGAAAATACCTACGTGGGAAACACGTCTTCAAATGTAAATTATTAGGAATTTAATAGTTGTAAAAGACGAGGCTCTGATATTCTTTTTAAAATGTTATGGTATGCTTGATATGCATAACGGAAGTCTGTTACAGAAATTCGGTATTTTTAAAGTTCTGGCAAATCTGCAGGGTGAGCTTCAAATTTTTTCGTCAACTCTTTAAGTTTTTTTGATAACTTAACTGAGAGTTTTACTTGAAATGTTTGCCATGATTTCTCTCGTTTTATTTCTGTGAATTTATATGTAAATAATGTACATTTAACATATGTGTAGTACACTGCATTTCATGCTCCTTGGCAATACGTTCCTGATAAAAGCATAATTTGTTTCTTATCAGGAATTTATTTAAATTTTCAGATGTCATGATTTTAACATACTGTGAATTATTAAGGAAGTTTTTCAGCATTATATTTAAAAAAATAATTTTAATAAAACATTGAACTGAAATTAAAAAAAAATGACCAAATGCAAATATAGAGCAGTCAAAGGCTGGAAATTAACTTAGACAACGATTAATTATTGAATATTAAGATTATTTTTGTGTATTGCTGTTTTTAATGTGTTCTCATTAATCTTTTCAGCCGTTATTAACGTTATTTTTTTCTCACTCAGTGAGGTCATTTTGTAACAGCCTTGAGGTCTGAGTGATGTGTGCACGTTTTGCCAATAAAAGAACAAAGTATATAATGAGCGAAAGAGTAGTATTAAGTGGAAATATTATTGCAAATTTGCGTTGTGCGCTGTACCTTGAAGGTCAGCGATACACGTACTTAATGAAGTTGTACTCCATTTGATATCTTCCTGTGCAGCCACTTTGACGTTTTTCAATCGGATATGATTTTCAACATTTTAAATTCTGCCACTTGCCAATATCAACATATATGTATGTCATCATCCGTTCAAAGCCACATTTATGATTGATTTCTAAAGAACGAATGATTTCGATACTTTCTCGGGCAAATACTATTTTCCCCCAAAACGCGTTTAGAATATTACATTTCTGTGGTACAGAATCGTTTGTTCTACGCAGCTTGGTATTCACTCCACGGAACGCTTGCAAGAGCCCAAACTTTCAATTTTCTGCATGCGAACTAGAACCTTTGCTTATGTGTGATTTTTGTTTTTACAATTTCCATGTGGCACAACATTGATTTTTTGCATTTTGAAAAGATTATCCCACATGCACTTAACTCATAACCTAAAGAGGACGAATGCTCGAGACGTGCGCTTTTGAATTTCACACCAAACGTCCCTGATAATATGTCATTTTTCTGCTTCAATTAATGGATATTTTCTTTTTTCCGAAAACATTTTCCCCGTGAGTGAACAAGAACGACGGATATTCTGAAATTTATATATTTTTCGCTCTGTCAGTAAGAAAATCCTTAGAATTTTCGGGCTTCCAAATGTCAGGAATATAAAAGAAAACTAACATAATATTCAGTGAGAAAACTGCAACTGTAGGATATCCAAATATCGGAAATATGTAATTGTGAAAGGAAAATAACGTAATAAGAACGAGGCTGCACGGATCAAATTTCACTTATGTTGGAAATCATAAGAAATGCTATGAAAAGGATTTACGACAGCTAATGCAAATCATTTCTTTTACTCCTCTCAAAGAAAAACCCATTATAAAAATTTTACTGGTGTAATAAGTGCTCCTCTCTAGTCCTTCATTCCCCGATCCCGGACTCATCACTTTCTGGGAAAGGAAAGATTCCCCGACACGGGATAACATGCCGTTCGACACAAGAAAATGACTAAACTATTGTATGTTGTCTCACCTTTCTTACGTTCGTCCTAATACATTTAATAGATAATTATTCCGAAAATATCAGGGTAAATAGTCTTTCTTAAATGATTTCTTTGAATAACAAAGCTATGGCGAAAGCAATGCTTCCGTTCCCTAGGTTCATTCCTTTCAGTATAACTTCTCGCTTCTTGCACTGTAAATACATTAATTACAACAGTTTTAAATCATTTTCTACACACTCATTTCAATCGCACCTCTCGGTTGAAGGGATAACATGTGAACTATTGCTCTCTGTAAAATATCGCATGCGTTTTCAAATAAAGAGGAACGCATGAAATTTGTAGTAATGTTGCATTTCCTGTTTAAAAAACCGTTCACTTGGACTATTGCCCGAAGCCTCTTTTTGGGGGAAAGAAACCAAGGACATTTGAATCTGCATACCTACATTGTGTGTTTTCACATACAAATTACAAAATGCCTTTTTCACGTCATATATTTAACAGGGTTGACACCGAAAGCACTTTGATCCCGAATTCCGGAACGGTTGGAATGCAGGTTTACCCTTCTGACGACAAAAATTACCTGCTTCTGATTTTCGGCCCTTCCCATGTAGTTACAGACTTTGCAAATTTCTTAACTAGTTTCAACCAATAAATATACCCTTTATGTAACCAAAACGCTGCGTGACTCAATTAGGAATTTTCGTGTTTCATCTTGGAATATAAAATGCTGTAACAACAGTGTTATGGCAATAGGTGGAATAAAGTATAACTGTGATATATCTCAAAAATGCTTGTTCATTTATTTTGCATTCTCTTCAAAATTGCGTAAATAATCTTCTATCCAAGTGAAAATTCTTCACTTTCGAAAGTTCAGCTTTTAAGCAGAAAGATTGATTTCTTCACGCGAAACCAAAATCTCTGTCCAGCTGCATTTATTTTCTTGAGATCAAACGCTGCATTATGAAAATGTTGGGGATTTTTTAAGTACTGTAACTGCTTTGAAAAGAGAAATTATTCTTTTTTTTTTTGAAGCGTTACTAAAGAAATGCTTCCAACGTATTCAGTATGAATACGTTGGAAAATAGTAAATTGCAAAGGAAAGAAAAGCATGTATGTAGATATAATTCAATAAAAGGCCCATTGTGAGAGCTTTGAGAGTAAACGAAAGATTGAATGTAAAAAATATATTCCAACCCCGATGCATTGCTGGAGAGAGTAGCGTCATTTCTATCATGAAGGCGTTGCTTTTGAAAAATTTGCAAGGGCTGATAAGAACTATCGTCTATAAAATATCCCGTGGATTCTTGACATAGTTTCCAGACCTATGGAAATTTCTTAAGGTAAAAGATTCCGAATGGCAAAACTCCATGCACATCGGTTTGAAGAATGTCACAAAAAAAACTGCAGGTTTCTGCTGAAAGTTGCTAGAATTTTTTTTTATTGAAGTTTAACGACCACCATGAGCAACTCTACGGGCTATAAGCAGTCTCCCGTCTCTAATTTAGAGTCACTTGTCCAGGAAAGGGAGACAGCCACTGCCGTAAGAAAATCACAACATCCATGACACACTGCGATCCGAACCCGGACCCCTCTCGGACGAATGTCCAGAAGCCATTGCTTAGACCACTGCGCCACCGAGGCGACAGCTGCTAGAAAATGAATCATAAAAACATATCGAACAAAAAAGTAACTTATTCTTGGAAGTTTATTCAATGTTTAAGCAAAACGGTCGTTTACGCATGCTCAGTGGAAAATTTGGCCATTTACTTTGGATCCACTAACGGCCGGTTGTGGCACTGCATTCACTGAACAAACTATGCTTTGTTTTGAAGAGCCTACAATTACGAGTCCAAATGGAAATCTGCAAACAGCCAAAAATAGGTGCTCATTCCTTCACCATTAACATATACAGCGTTTTTTTCACGAATAAGTCGACATTTGTATAAAACAATCGCTCACAAAATTTAATTGACTGACATTCACATTTCTTTCCCTCTTTCTTAAGATTCAGCATATTTCTGGGCTAACTTATATTTTCAAGCTCACGAAACAGTGTGCTCTTGTTAAAAAAAAAAAAACTATTATTATTCGGGATTAGTGTCCGATCTCGTGAGAGATAGTAAAGTTTAAACATTCTGCCACTTCAGTATTTTAATATAAAACCTTCATACGCATTCATTTGATAAAATCAAAATATTTCGAAAACCTAATCCACTCAGCATATCTATGTGGTCTTTTGAAAGTTAAAATGAGTTTTTTCACGAATAATTCGACATTTGTCTTAAGAAGTCACTCACAAAATTTAATCGACTGACATTCACATTTCTTTCCCTATCTTTCTTAAGATTCAGCATATTCCTGAGCCAACTTCTGTTTTCACGCTCACGAAAATGTATACTCTTATTAATGTTAAAGATAACTATTATTATTCGGAATTTGTTTCCGATCTCGTGAGAGTTAATAAAGTTTAAACAGGCTGCCACTTCAGTATTTTATTATAAAACCCTCAGACGCATTCATTTGATAAAATCAAAACGCTTGGAAAACCTAATCCACTCAATGTGTTAATGCAATCTACACTGACGGAAAAAAATCCCACCACCAAGAAGAAGTTGTGTTAGATAAACGACAGTTGGTAGGCGGTGAGAGTACATCTGTTAGATGACGTCTATGCAAATTTCGCGCTCGGCGCATACGTGTGGTGCTAAAAGCGCCCCTCGGAACATGCAAAACAGGTTTGCTGTAAATACGCGCTGTAACGTTCATGAGCGTTAGTTATCGTTGAGATTCGACGTAGGGTGTTGATGTTAGTCAAGAATGCCTTCAAGAAGACGAAGAAGCCATTATCAACAGCTCACGGAGTTTGAACGAGGTCGTGTAATAGGGCTACGAGAAGGTGGACTTTCTTTCCGCAATATTGCAGAACGACTTGGCAGGAATGTAGCCACTGTTCGTGATTGTTGGCAGCGGTGGTCAAGGAAGGTAATGTCTCAAGAAGACCAGGTTCCGGCCTGCTACGTGGCACTACTGAAAGGGAAGACCGCCGTGTACGGCGTATGGCCGTGGCGCATAGTACCGCGTCTGCGGCAGCAACTCGAGCTGCAGTTGCCACCACAGTGACAGAACAAACTGTTACAAATCGGTTACTTGAAGGACAGCTCCGAGCCAGACGCCCTGTAGCGTGCATTCCACTTACTCCAAACCACTGCCGTTTGCGACGTCAGTGGTATCAAGCAAGAGCTCATTGGAGGACGGAGTGGAGATCTGTTTTGTTTTCTGATGAAAGCCAGTTCTTCCTGGGTGCCAGTGATGGGCGTGTGTTGGTTAGAAGTAGGTTAGGTGAGCGCCTGCAACCATCCTGTCTGCTGCCGACACACACGGGACCTACACCTGGAGTTATGGTCTGGGTAGCAATTTCTTGTGACAGAGGGAGCACTCTGCTGGTTATCCCACGCACCCTGACGGCACAGTTGTACGTCGGTCTGGTGATTCAACCTGTTGTGCTGCCATTCATGAACAGCATTCCAGGTTGTGTTTTCCAAAAGGATAACGCTCGCCCGCATACTGCTGTTGTAACCCAACTTGCTCTACAGAGTGTCGACATGTTGCCGTGGCCTGCTAGATCACCAGATCTTTCACCAATCGAGCACGTATGGGCAAATCATTGGACGACAACTCCAGCGTTTCCACCAACCAGCATTAACCGTCCCTGTATTGACCGACAAAGTGCAACAGGCATGGAACTCCATCCCACAAACTGACATACAGCACCTGTACGACACAATGTATGAACGTTTGCGTGCTTGCATTCAACATTCTGGCGGTTACACCGGTTATTAATGTACCGGAATTTCACATTTAAAATGGCTCTTCTTGCGCTTGCAATAAGCTGTGATATTGAAACCTAAATCGATTAAATATGTTACCTATACAAATGTATCGCCGTCATTTCATTCCTCTTCAACTATTTTTTCGTGGTGTTGGGATTTTTTTCCGTCAGTGTTTGTTGTTCTTCAGAGAGTAAAAATGAGTTCTTTCGATCTATCGTATGTGTAACAAAATCAGCTCATTTTGTACCTTTTTTTATAATCATACCAGAGCTTTCTCGCATCGAGATTCATTTTTATCTGAAAGTAATGCTAAATGAAGAGCTAGAATTTTCAGAGTGTTTTATATTTTTATTGTTGTTTCGATACACTTCGAATTTTCAAACACAAAAGGTTGATAAGGAACCAGTTGACTTAAAAAGTACTCTAGCTCTCGTTTCTTAAATAAGAAATGATTTCTATAGGATTTTGCTGTTGTATAGCAGCAGAGCGGCAATTTATAGCTAATTAAGGTTACACAATGAGAACATTGATCTGAATCCAAAGTTCAAGATACTTATGAATGTAAGACTTGTAGTCCATATCTTTTTATTATTACATTACCGTACAAGAGCTTTTGCCGCCGCCCCTTGTCTATTTGTCACAACTGAACCTATTTTCTGTAGTTCTTTCCTAAGTAGAATTATGGGAGTGTCCTCACATTTTAAATTTCTCATGCAGGGTAGATCGTTTAAGTGAATAGAAGCTTTATTATTATTTATTTTTTATTGAAGGTTTAACAATCACCGTGAGCAACTTTGTGGGCTGTAAGCATTCTTTTTTATTGGAGGTTTAACGACCACCGTGAGCAACTCAATGGGCTAGAAGCATTCGTACGTCCCTAATTGAGAACCACTGTTTCCATTGAAGGGAGAGAGCCAGCGCCGTAAGACAAGCACAATATCAATGCCTCACCGGAGTTCGAATCCCGACCCATCTCAGACAAATGATCAGAAGCCATCCCTCAGACCACTGCGCCACCAGGGCGGCAGCGTTTTTTTTACAGTGCCCTAATAAAAGTCACAAAATGCTTCATACGGAATGTCAGCTTTCCTCCGCTAAAAAAAAACATGACAAGTAGAACAATAACGACAGCAGAAGCTCTTATACAACACTGTAATGATGCAGAGACGTTCAAAATAATTTTAATAAATGAGCCTTAAACAACGGCCTTTCTCAATTCTGTTGTACTTGTCTGCTAGGCAAATGCTTCTTTGATAATTTGTATATATAAGAAAATTAACGACAAAATACTGCTTACTCTGATCAATGAGCAATTCTTACCACATACGTATAAATACACTCGCGTGCTAAAAGTCTTGGGATTCGTACCTAGTATCGTGTAGGACTATTAGTAGTCAGGCGAAGTACAGCAAATTGACGTGGCATTGATTCTACATTTGGCCCGAAGACTTCTGGAGAGATGTTGAGCCATGACAGCTGAAAGGCCGCCCGAAGTTTCTGGTATTTGTAGTATTAAGTTCTTGGATGCAAACAGACCTTTCGACCACGTCCCATACGCACACATATAGCTTCCATGCACTTAAACGATCTGAGAAGGATCACATAGATTGTTGGATTTATGTCCTGCGAATTTAGTGGCCACACCATCCATCGGAACTCTCAAGAATATTCCCGAACCAATTTTTAGATCTTGGGCCCCATGCCATTGCGCATTGTCCTACTGAAAAATCCCATAGCTGTTGGTGTACATAAAGTGCATAAAGGGCTACAAATGGTCACCCAGAAGAGCAAGAAATTGATTACTGGTTAATGACGTGTTAACGTAGACCAGACGTTTAAAACCATGCCACGTAAAGACACCCTAATCCCGTATGGCAACACCATCCGCTAGGGAGGTGCCTTGTTGACAGCTTTGGTCCAAGACACACCCGAATCCTACCCTGAGCTCGTAACAATTGTTAGCGTGACTCATAGGAACACCCGACATGTTGCCAATCTTCAAGGTTTCAATTACTGTGTTCACGTGACCAGCTGAGGCGCTCTGTCGTAGTCGTGTTGTTAACAAAGGCACTCTAGTGAGTGTACTGCTCCTACTCTGATTAATGGGTTTAGACCAAATAAACGCTAAATTACACTCCACTGACCTGATCATTATGTCTCCGGTATCTTGGTATCTTCTGCATTGAATGTTGAGGTTTCGTGCACAGGCAATGCTTGTCAGACACCGCTGGTAACGGTCATTCATCACCAGTGGTCGGCCAAACTACTGAAATTTCATGGATAACAGTGCTAGTGTCCTCCAAGCAAATTGTTTAAAAATGCATGTGATATGATAGAGAAATAAATCCAGGAGCAAAGTCCCTTTGCTGGAAATCTCAGCCTATTAAATACACTGCTCAACAAAATTAGGGGAGCAGATGATTTCGCGAGAACAGACAACTGCAGGTAAATATGCAGCACACTATAAAATATATTTATGAACGGGACAAGAAAATAAAGGATTGAACAGGTGGAAAAGCAGGTTTTACTGTGACAAAGATCATTTTTACAGGAAACACACTGTCATAAAAAAATGCCATACAGGTGCCATAAAAAACAACAACATTATTATCCCGTATTTTTTGGAGAAGAAAAAATTAGCATTAATGAACTTTGTCATTTGTCTAATAAGGTATGTGGTCACCTCAAATGTGAAAGACGGCTTCACACCTGGAGGGCATTGAATTGTTCAGGTGGTCGACGAGGTTTTGGGTGATTTTTTCCAACTCTTCCAGAGGGGCATTTGTCAACTGATGGCGAGTCAACGGAGGTTGTGTGGTCTAGCAGCAATGCGTATGCCTAATGTGTTCCAAGCATGTTCGATCGGATTCAAATCCGGGGAGGATGCGCGGCCACTCCATACGTTTTATTGTTTCTTCTTCAAGCATCTGATGCACAAGGAACGTTCGATGAGGTCTGGCGTTTTCATCCATAAAAAGCGCTGAATCGCCGATGGCAGCAATATAAGGCACGACCAAGGGTCTAAGAATTTCGCCTTAAGAATTTTGTCCCTGTACCTTTGAGCAGTCAGGGGCCCATTCCGAATGACGTACAAGTCATTAGGCCCACCTAAGCTTATCCTTGCCGAAACAAGCACACCGCCTCCACCAAAACGCAATCTTTATTGGAAATCTAGGAATTGTATCGTGTGCCATGTTCTCTCCATATCAGAAGTCGTCGATGTTCAGGCTCTTGGCTGAAACTGGACTCGTCGGAGAAGAGAACGTGGCTGTACTCGGAGGTCGCCAATCGCAGTGATCTTCAGCCCAGTTTCTTTGACCCATACGATGTCGGGAGGTCAGTGGGACACAAACAACGTGCATACAATCCACGGGCGAGAAGGCTTCTATGGATTGTTTGTGTCGATACGCTTTTTCCTGTTGCCATTAAAAGTTGTCTTTGCAGCTGGGAGGCATTGTACCCCTGTTCCGAATATTGTTAATGACAAATAACGGTCAACATTTCAGGTTGTAACTCGTGGACGACCTGTCGCACACATTCTTCCTTCTCGCCTGCTGTAATCAAAACTTTTCCATTGTCCTTATAACGATGAGCAGCGCGACTTACACAGGCAATTTTTAGGAGATTGAGCTCTAAGCGATCCCAGAAAATGCAAAACGGATCTTCTAAAACTCAGCGCGATATCTTATCTTATTCGACTTAATAACAATATTCTGTTGTGAGCCTTATTTTGGTTTTGGAAGATATCAGCTGTTACTTCCTTTTCTGGACATCCAGTGTGTAGGTCCTAACATTAGTGCTTTATTGGGCACAGAAAACTTCAAAATCATATAATTCCTCCACCTTTGGATGATGAAATTAATGTAAATAAAAAAATACCAACGTTTACCAGAATCAAAGGTTTATTATACATCGACTATTGTTTGGCACAGCTACTGGCTCGGCTTCGTCAGGACGAATGAACGTCCTGATGAAGCAGAGCCAGAAGCACAGCGAAACTATAGTCGATGTATAATAATCCTTTGATTGTTGTAAACGTTGATACTTTTATTTTATCTCAACACCACAAGTTTGTAGTTATAAATTAAATAGATTAAATTAATGGGCCGTTGTGAGGTAGGATTTGTGTTACAGTCACAAAACTGGTCGTAATGCTATTTTAAATAGTTTTGGAAAGAAAAATTCCACCTGATTTTCAAATATGGAATTTGCATTTCAACAAGGTTAATGTATTCTTCTCCCAGTTAATTTCAACAAAAGAACAGATAATTTAACAGTTTATGCACGATGACTATGTACCTTAATGTGACATCTCCTGGGACTAGAATGTAAACAACATGTATATCGGTACACCTGCTGTATTAAAAGAATGATCCGCCGATGCAGTGGCCGGTGGAAATTAGTGTTGTAATTAATGATTTCGGAAATTCTCCGAACGGCTGTATATTTAGTAACTGAATATGAATTTAATTTCTTTGTGTCATCCGACTATATCAGAATGATCGATGATTCATTTAGAATCCAAGTCATCGTGCATAAACAATACACGAAGGATAATACATAAATCACGCTTCTATCCGAAATAATTAGGCTGGAGTCCGCTGCTGGTATATGAGTTAATAACCGGGAATTAGATTCCTACTGCAGACCTAAACATCCAGCTCGAAATCATTACCAAAAGTGATAATAGCTTCTCTAGAGTTGTCAAGAATTCAGAAGCAGTTCTTCAAATAACGCCTGTTTCCTCGCAAGATACCACATGGTAATGGAATACTGTCTTATCAAGTCATTGAATTAAAAATGTTGGAGCCTATATTATTCAGATTCCTGTTTTCTGCTTAGTTTCTTGGAAAGCGTCATTGGTGTATATGCGAAAGCTCGAAAACGTACATTTTTTATTTTGAACAAATATATGGAGTTACCAATATAATTTTGTGGAATTTAAGATGATTGCTGCATGAGATCTGGCGTTTCAGTTGCATTCAGTGAAATTAAATACATTACGGTATTAAGCATATTTTACCACCTTAGAAAATGTTTTTGCACTTATTGATAAGCTGATCTGGATGTAACGATGTAGATCATCTGTTGAGGAGCTCCTGCTAATGTAAAACTAAAATTTATTAAATGAAATGTGTAAGTTAAACAGAAAGATCAGTATTTAAAACAAATCGGGTACAAAGAATCAAATCTTTTGGCGCCTTTAATATTTACAGGAGCTATGGAGTGAAAACAGTTTTCCGATAAGTATAAATGAAAATAACTGCTTCCTTTCGCTAACTGGAAATTTAACAGACTATAAAAATAAGACGCGGGGTTCTTTTATAATTCTAATTAGAATTAATATGTGCAGAGGTCAGTCGATTGCCAATCAACTTGCAAGATCCTGATGAACGTAGGCTTTAATGCACAGGCATCTGATTATTTCTTTTCAAATCAAACTACTGCATAAATTAAGCTGCATATGCCAAATCGGTGAAACCATCAGCAGTTACCACGGCTCTGAAATCCTGCGGTATTGAAGATGCATACATTAATATTATTAATAACATCTATGAAAATGCAAGTGCAAAGATTCGGCTGTTTGAAAATACAACACACATAAAAATTAAAAAGGGAGGGAGACCAGGTGACCCCATATCTCCGAAGTTCTTTAGCGCCACATTGGCAAAATGTCTTTCAATCACTGAACTAAGAAAACAAAGGGATAAATATTAATGGAGATTATCTAACCCACCTTCGTTTTGCTGATGACGTAGTCATTTTTGCAACTACCCCATCAGAGCTGCAGAGTATGATCCAGGAACTTGCTGACAAGAGTAAAATAGTGGGATTAAAAATGAACTTTCAGAAGACAAAAGTGATGTTCAATGCTTTTGCAAGAAATGAAGATTTATCGATTGATGGAGAAAAACTGGAGATAACAGATACGTATGTTTATCTTGGACAGCAGATATCAAGTGAGGGTCACATTGATGAAGAAATTAATAGGCGTACAAAACTTGCCTGGAGGGCTTTTGGAAGAAACAGCATAATTTTCAAGAGCAATATGCCATTATGTCTTAAAAGAAAAGTGTTTGATCAATGCATCCTTCCAGTGCTTACGTATGGTGCAGAGACATGGACCTTAACTAAAAGAGACATACAAAGGCTGCAGACAACTCAAAGTAGCATGGAGAGGTGCATGCTTGGTATAACCAGGAGAGATAAGAAGAGGAACTCGTGGATCCGAAAAACTGACAAGAGTGGAAGACATCATCATCAGAGTTAAATCCCTGAAATGGCAATGGGCTGGACATACTGCCAGAAGGACAGACCATAGATGGACAGCCGAAATTTTAGATTGGATTCCAAGGGACAGGAAAAGACCCAGAAAAAGACCACATGGTAGATGGGTGGATGAAATTCATAAATATGCGGGAGTGACATGGAGGAGACTGGCACAAGACAGACCGTTGTGGAGGAAACTTGGGGAGATCTTCGTCCAGCAGTGGATTGATAATGGTTGACAATGATGATGATGATGATGCCAAATCAAAAATATTGATTATGCTGGCAGTAAAAGTGGTGGTACAGTGATAGAATATGGAAACTGATATAATAAAGACATTAAACATCAGAACTAATAAAGAAAGTTCGAAGGCATATGAATGTTACAATTAATCAAAAAAATTAACTTTTTCCACTCCAGGAGTGTAAAGTTAAATGTATACCTACTATTTTGAGTGAATTCAGTCTTGCCTTAGTATGAGATTGATACTTGATGACTACGTTTCTTACGTCAACAATACAGTGGCAAGAATTAAACAGGGCATAAAATACTTTTGAACACAATTTTACAAGTTCAAATATGGCCAAAACATCCATGTGATTTTTACAATACTAAATTTTAAAAGAGATTGCAAGCAGAAAATAATAATACCAAATTAAATGCAATAACATAGAAAGGTTTTAAACAAAAAGTAACGTTGTATGGAACTCCACAAATTTACTTCTTTCTTGCTCATCGAAGAAACGGCCTTCCAATGACTAATAATTTATTTTCGTATATTACTTCAAACTTTCGCTTTGTACCCACATTTGTGACAAAGCTGTTCAGAACTTTCTCTGTTTGCTCCAAGGTTTCCTAAGTAATGCAGTGTAAAATTAAGGAGTGCAATGTGTACGCGTTTCCAATATTTTCAAAACGGCGTGCTCAGAACGTGATCGAGCTCGCCTTGAATAACAATATTTCAATTTGATTATTGTGGGGAAGTAAAAACATTGTTTACATATGAAAAATATTTCGGTAATAGCTTACCTGTGCCGAATTGTATTAAGCACTTTGAAATGTTCGTGTTGCGCTTGAGTTGAGTATCAGCTACAAGAAAATCAACGTATATCTTGAAAAATTTACCATAACCGAGTATTTTCGTGTCCGGCTTTTGACATCTCCAAGTACTTTCCTCTTACCTTCTCCCCTTCCTTGATCTCATTTTGACCCACATGATGTATCTGTAAAGGAAATGGTCGTTCCCAGTATTCACCTCATTTACACGGGTAACATGCAAACACCACAAACGGCCTTAAATAATAAGAGATCCAGTTATAATATAATATAATATAATATAATATAATATAATATAATATAATATAATATAATATAATATAATTATATTATATTATATATATTATATTATATTATATTATATTATATTATATTATATTATATTATATTATATTATATTATATTATGAATTCCATGTTACAATTAATAAAAATAACTATAATTTTGTTCAATGTGTTGATGAAAATAGATTACTTCCAAGGCATGATAATAAAAAAAATCAATCAGGAGCCATGCCACTATGCTTTTGTAACTGAATCACGTACAAGGGGGATACAATTTTTTTCATTTAATGTTTGATTTATATCAAGTGTATGATTGTTCATATTTAAAAAAAAAATGAGATGAAAATTATTTTTGTGAAAACTTTCGTACCATGTGACTCCTAGCTCTACTAGAAAATAGATATCAAATTTTCAAATTTGGCAAGTACTTATTTATTGCGCACTAGTATGTTTCTTATTCAATAAAAAACGATTTTTTACTCAGCCTTATTTAACATTAATATATTATTTATCCACTAGAGCGAAGTCATTTGCAGGGTTTTAATGTCCCTTTCGTGTATTCACACTTTCTGATTATCAAGTATGTATTAGGTTTTGGTTGTCCTATTTTAAATACATTTAAAATTTAATTGAATCACCATGACTTAATTATGATACTTTATGTGAGCGTGTGTGTGGAGGAGGGATCTTCAAATTAATTTGGTGATACCGAATTGTTTCTTTGGCAAAAGAGAATATTGCTGCTATTAGTGTTAGCAGCAGCATTCTCTTAACCAAAGAAACAATTCGATATCACCAAATTAATTTGAATATCCCTCAAATAGAACATAATGAGCAAGGGATCAAACTTCCTGCTGAAGAAAAGATCGCCATCTCAGAAACATGATTCCTAAGCGTAGAAGAACAATTTCTTGCCTATTTGTTTCCTCTCTTTGTTTAAGTATTTAATGCACATAATAAACATCTCAGTGAACTATAAGTTGTTGCCCGTCCTGGATTTGTGGTCACTGGTTCTAAAAAAGAGAGGGAACTATTCCGAAAGATATCACAAATATCCACGTCTCAAGCAGAACGATTTCGGACAAATTATTGCGAGCCAACAATTCGAGCCACTGAAAATCCGACACGGTCTTTTCGGTTTAACCTCACATGTAATGATCCAATTCCGTTCCGAATAGCGTGTTTTGAGCACAACTTGGATTAACTACACTGCCTATAACCCTTATGCAGTTATATTAAGATTTATGACTTAGCTTTCGCATGCAGTTTCAGTAACACGTTTAATTATTTAGAAGCGGAGAAATCTTATTTCTTAAATTCCCAGCTAGGAAGACATGTTTGACAAGTGTTTCTGCTTACACAGACTTAAAAGGCACATCACTGATTCCCTATGGATGACTTTTTCGACCACGTGAATAAACATTCCATCATCTGGAGCCAATAATATGCACAAAAAAATTATATCTACCAAACTCGTACTTATTGAAATAAGAAACAGGTAATGATATTATACAAATCAGAATACGCAATAGAATATCAAACATAATGGATTTCCACCATGAATATGTCGTTCCTGTGAGACTTCATATTTCACGATATATTTCCGAATTAATTTATATAATTTTAAAATTTCCAAATATTTGCAATGGGATTTTGTATCTTGCAGTTTAATATTCGTAAAACTCTTTATGTAAATTTAGTTTCCTTCAGCTGAGATAGTCAAAATTCTAACTTGTTGTTACAAAACGCCTTTAAGAAGGCCAGAGCTGTGAAACTCAGTGCGAACTCTCCTTTATTTCATTAGTGACATACAGTGTGCAATACTGGTATGTTCACTTTCGGACATACACCATGTGGATAAGATTGATTGAACACTGTAGATAAATAGAAAAAATAGTATTGCATTTGCAGAGATTTTAGGAACTATCCGTCGAAGTAAATTGTTAACGTTTCCATAGAGCATGAGATCTAGATTTTCCTCCATTCCGCCTTTAGTACATCGACCACGCTGTCAGTTGAGAAGGTTGTATTGGACTAGACCTCACCCATCGTTCACATTCATCCCATAGGTGTTCCGTAGGATTCAGATAAGATACCAGCTTTGAGCTGGCCAATCCATCAGCGAGACATGATTTTCTTCATGTTACTTCACTGTAGCCCTAGAAACATGACAAGTGGTATTCGCACATGAAGAAACAATCGTCATGTTCGTAGAACTGCCACAAAGTTCAGCCCATTGAGTTATCCAGGATATCTTTTTACAGGCACAGAGTTCATGTCGCCATGAATACCATTCAGGATACCCCAACCGTACCAGCTGAAATAACCCCATTTCACAAATCCCCCGTCTCCGTGCTTCCCAGTCGTCACTATAGACTCCAGAAGTAGAAGTTCTCCGAGTAACTGTCATACCCCAGAGACCTCCATTCAAATGAGATAATGTGAAGCGGGATATAATGCTCCATAACACCTGCCCCCATTGCTCAAAAATCTAAATTGTACGGTGTTGAGCCCAACGCAGTCACTTGGAAATATGGATGTTTCTGATGAGGAGTTTGTGACGCCTGCTCGGCCATGATACTCGAATGCATGGGACCTATTTCGAAGTGTCTTAGTGGAGGCCATGACATTTGGGGCCATCTGGAATACATGCGCTTTGGCGTTTATTTGTCACGTCCTGGTTTTGCGAATCTCTATCGGAAACACCCTCAGCGTCCTAGGTTGCAATTTCATGGGTCTCCCTGGCAAGTTAATTACTGCAATATTTCGTTTTCTTCCATTTAATGACAAATAAGGACACAGTTTATTTAGCAGCCTGTCTGAGATCAGCAATGCTTCTTTTACTCATACCTCCAACTCAGCATCATGATATAACGACCTTTTCGAACTCAGAGAAAACTCTCCTGATAGTCATTTTGTCAGCGATTGATCCGAGTGTTCACAGTTGTCATTTTTATGCCATATTGACCACGTGTCTTTAAGGGAGCACAGCATTGCTCCTGCGTAGGCGTGCACACTCAATTTTGGACACATATTGTTCTTCAGTTCAAATAAGTCACAGTCCGAATTAATTACACATGTCCAAAAAAGGATATGTCAAATTGTTGTAGTCTGTCGGGTTTTCTTTCGTTTATATCGAATTTCTTCTTCTGTGGGGAGGGAAATAATTCGTTTTGGTATTCACTATAACATGGATTTGGTGATCTTTCGTCTAAAGCCGCTGACTTAAGAAAACGGAGATCGCCAGAGAAAAATTGACAAATCCACGAATCATTTTATGTCATCGTTACTGACGATAAGTATGCCTCTGAGATATGAAACATCAGCCGCATAAACTTTGAACATGCAGAAGTTGCCTTGTCTTCAAAGATCAAAGCACCCCATGGAAGGCACTATAGAAATTCCTGTATCCCTCTCCCCGAAGGCGAGGAGGTCACAGAAATTATTACACATAAAACATATTTCAACCCTCTCCTACATTGAACACATGGAACGATTTTGAAGATCTACTCTGAAAAACCCATTCATTCATATGTATACTTTCACGCAACATTTTTTGTCTTTTATGCTACACACAAGCATTCGTAATAATTCTTTCATTTTTTCTCACATCCAAACCAACATATAAATTCGTCCTCCAGGCAGCTCCGAAATCAGCAAGAACTCCAGCTTGGGAACCTGCAACGAGAAAAGCTCCAAAGTGGGGTAGAAAAAACACATGAAAATAAATTTCGAACACATAAGGAAGTATGGGGAAGATTCCTTCCTTAAATAACATAGCTTTTATACTGCATGAAGTTATCTCAGGACTCTTAATTTGCTGGAGAAATGTTCTTTTATTTTCTTTTTTTTTCATAAGGTTTACTGTACTTGATAATTTGCGACTCGCTTCCCACAACCAATGTCATCTTGGGATCCAATGCTTTGGAGACTCATGTCTGCTTCAACAATGTGAATATGGCGATCAGTCCATTGATGAGGCATGGTTTCGCACTAACTATATAACGTACTTGATGAAACTAGACTCTTTTATTTCAGATATTTGTTAGTTTGTCCTGTAATTTTCTGCACGGACTTTAAAAAATGGGAATCTTGTATAATGAAAATACCGTTAACCCTTGAAAGCCGTTATAAGCTCCATAACTACAAGGTCTAATTTGAAGCGTAATTTGAGATGCTATTCCGCTATTTACTATTAAAGATTCTTCAGCACGATTCGTTAAGGCAACAATATTTAATTTGAGCATATCGTACACAATTTTTCTGGAACATTTCATTACCGCTTTACGTTATATACTCTAAATCCTACGTACATGGGATTACCTGATTTTGTAACACCTGCATTAGTTAATAATCAAAGAAGATTTTATCTTTTAAGTATTTCATAAAAGTTAAACCGAACACGTTTCGGATTTTTAAAGGGGGTCTAGATTAATCGTCGCAACCTAGTGTGTTCCACATTTGTGTGGAACACTTCACGATTTTGATTCAAGATAAGAAAATGACATTTTGCGTTGTTTACACTTTGGACTGAAATAAACGACTGCTTGCTACTTGTGTACAAGAACTAAGTGCAAAGTTGTATTTCCAAATGTACAAAAACTTCATTCAGTCAGTTCGTCTGCATGGGAAAACTGAGTAACTAACAAAAACCATCGCCTTAATTTACCCTAAGAAACAAAAGAAACAATTTCTTCTCCTTAACTACTGACCTTCATTGTGTCCTAAATTATGTTAGTTTCTTCCAAGTGAGAGACTCGGGTGTATCATTATTCCAGTGTATCCGTATTCTATGTCATATTCCAGTGTGATCTCTGGGATTATACAAACGATTTCTTAGGGTTCTTTAGAAGGAATAACGTAATTTGGAAGTATCTGTTTCAGTTGCTTTTCTATTGTTTATCAGAACTGGAAGATAGAGATATCGTACCTGTGTTCAACAGAAATTACGGATTTCAGTGATTTCTGGAAAACTATTATAGGTTGTTCAAAATCCCAGAGAGAAAACGATATACATTTTTTTAAATCGGACTTGGCGTAAATGGTTTTTGCTTAGTACAGTAATCTAATTAAAATAATTGTTTTCTTCACCTTTTCCTATATCTACGTAAATATTGCTAGGAATACACTAGCAAGGGAAGTATATAATTGCTATTTAATTGAGATATCCACGTGACATGAAAGTTTATGGATTATGTGCAATACATTATCTACTATAAATGTTATCTCACGCTGTATATTTTAAACAGCATTGACATTGGAGAAAATACACTTCATGTGATTACCACCTATGACTAGATTTTCACATAAAATTTTAGAACTTTGCGTGTCATATTGCCTTCGTGGTAGGTGGTACATAAAGAAAAAATTAGTAAGATTTTAAGAAATTATATGGAATAAAACAAATGTTCTATTTGAAAGAAATCACATTTTACACTCCCTTGTAAAAAAAATTGCGGCGTAAAGAGACGGAACGAAAAGGATAATCGTTCTTCCTGCTCAATAGTTCTAATGAAAAACACATTTTTGATAGCTGAATAATATGAGCCTAGTTATTGAATCCATAGACGGAAGAGCGCCGGAACGGTCTGGCATGGTGGAGACGAGAAGATGACTTTTTTGAAGAAGAACTGTAAAGGTTTTACAATTTTGAGCAAATGCTGTAACGCAAGCACAAATGCACATGCCCACTCTCTTTTTTTTTTTCATTGAGTAGTTGCAAAATACACATATGAATAAATAATTCTGCTTATCAGCAGCTTTTTATCACAGAATTGCTGGAAATAATATCCAATTCGTATTACAGAAAAGGACTTTGTTCCTGTAAATTCTTCCAATACAAGTAAGGATTTTTTTTTATTAGATTTTTAACGACCACCGTGAGCAACTCAATGAGCTATAAGCAGTCGCCCGTCCCTAATTTAGGGTCACTCTTTCCAGGGAAGGGAGAGATCCAGTGCCGTAAGACAAACACAACATCCATGCCTCACCGGGATTCGAACCCGGACCCCTTTCGGACGAATGATCAGAGGCCATCGCTTAGACCACTGCGCCACCGCGGCCAAGGATTTTTCATGTTAATCTCATGGGGAAATGCTTCAAATCCAAAGATGACCTCTCATGTATATTTCCATGAGTGAAAAGTTTAATACAAACATTTACATATATCAAACAGTTCCCAATACCATTTTTTCTAACTGCGTATTAATGATTACTTTAAAATCATAGTCTCATATCTGGTGTAGGGGTGCTTTACAATTTAGTTTATGTATATTTTTTTCAGCAATTTGACTTTACAGTTTTCTGAATTCATTGGATTAGCATTTGTGAACTTTATCTGTTCACTACAATATAATATTAACTGAGAGGTAAACAAATTTTAAAGTGCAGAAAAATTCAGTGTTGTTGCCCGATATATCAGACAAAGAGATTTGGAGACAGAAAGGAAAGACACTAACCAGTTTCCAAAACCCCCAATCAAAATTGGCATAACTAGTTAATATGTATAGTAGAAAGTTTTAGTTTCAATACTTTTTCTTTTGCGGAAAGTGTAACCAAATAACACTTGTCAGGGTTCGTGTTATTAGTTTTGGAAAAAAGCATAAAGGTGAAATCTCCTGTTCAAAATATTGAAATTGAAATTCTAACTAGGGAAAAATGTCCCAATTACCTGCTAGAGCCTAACCCACCTCTAGTCAGAAGTCTTGTACCAAGTTGTGTGCAGGGCTTTTGCGGCTTTTTGTCGTATTGCACGGCAGGGTGAGCCCGGGGGCTGTGGGATCATGCCAAAGGCGTTGGCATGACGGTACCCGGAGGCCGAAGTGTCCGCCGAGTGCGTGTGATCACAGCCAACAGACAATATTTGCAACTAAGCTCTAGAACTGTGTCTTGCGTCATGTGTTTGGCTTGCGGACCTCCAGTTCTCCCCTGTTGGGCTCGATTGTGGGCGGAGTACGTTGCAGATGAATTCTTTCTTACTCCCATGGGGAAACATAAACCCTCCTCAAAATTTAAAAAACAACAGGCTATGGTGATTGATCAGGCGCCAAATTTGCCTCAACCACCTCCCACACATAACACACTGAAGAGAACTTTCGTTGAAAAACGACATCACCGCGACGTATCTTTAGATCCAGGTGTTGAGCCGTCAGCTCAGAAACGTCGCATTACACTTTCAGATTCGATACCTCAAGCTACTTTTCTCGTCATTTCTTCTACTGACCAGATGTTGAAACTTTCCTCAAAGTCTCCTTTTTTCATCTCAAAGGCACTTGCGGGTGTTGCTGGCTCTTTGAAGTCAGTGAAGAAGCTACGCTCTGGAGACCTGCTTGTGGAAACTTGCACTCTCTCTCAGAGCAAATCTCTTCTGCAGTTGACCAGACTTCAGGATATTCCAGTTCAAGTGACGGCACATCCGTATCTCAACACCTCCAAGGGAGTCATTTCTGAGCCCGACTTGTTGGTCTGCGATGACGATGAACTTGTGTGTGAACATGCTGATCAGGGTGTCATAGCTGCCAGACGCATGACTTTCAGGCGCGATGGCGCGCTGATCAAATCACGAAATGTTATTTTGACTTTTAACAGCCCGAAGGTACCTACTGAAATAAAGGCTGGTTACTTGTTATGTGCAGTTCGTCCTTATATACCAAATCCTCTACGCTGTTTTAAGTGCCAGAGGTATGGACATTCCCAGCGGTCCTGTAACAGTGTTGCGAGGTGCGCCAATTGTGGATCCCGAGACCACGAAGGGACTGGATGCACTTCAGAGCCCTGCTGTGTAAACTGTGGTGACTCCCACGCTGCTTATGCCAGGTCCTGTTCTAAGTGGAACGACGAGAAGGCGATCCAGCGCCTCAAGACCCTGGAGGGCTTCTCTTACCCTGCTGCCAAGGCCAAGTTGGGTATTCCCAACAACCGACAGCGTACTTTTGCCGCAGTGGTTCAGTCTCTGCCGCAACCCGTGCAGCCCTTTGTTCCGCGCCCTGTAGCTCTCGCCGCACTTGCCAAGCGATCTACAGTTGAACAAGCGACACAGGTGGATTTCACCGAGCTCCAGCTTATTCGACCAGCTGAGTCTGCGCCTTCTCTTTTGAAGACGACCGACTCTTCCGGTTCCCAGCAGACAGCCTGCACGTGCGGAAGACCCGGCCCTCAATCCGCAAAGGTGTGCCGTGTCCATCCAACTGTCGCGGTCCACCTGACCAACATTGCAACTGTCTCGGACTCAGCGAGGTCCCCACCCTCACCCAACATTATAGAGGAACATCGGGGGGAGGAGAGTGACAGTTCGTCCCCAGCCTCACCTAACATTGCAGAGGAACATGAGGGGGAGGATAGTGACAGTTCGTCCTCGCCCTCTTCCAGCATTATCTTGGAGTGTGTGGGGGAGGAGAGTGACTCATCCTTTGTGTAGTTGTGTTCGATTTCGTAATGTGTTTTATCATTCTCATTCCTCAGTTTTACTTAATCGGCTTGTTTCTCACCATTGTACCATGTTTTTCATACTGTTTGTTTCATTGTCTTTTTTGGCCCTTCCTTTGTACTCATGGTTCGGTTTTACTTGGTCAGCCAGTTTTTGCGATTTATGCTCCGTTTTTTAATTTTGTCTGTTTGTCTTGTGTCTGGCGCTCTTTGGCCAACCATGGCGCTTGCGCCATTAAAATCTAATAACCAACCAACCAATCCCAATTACCAGGTGCAAAAACATAAATTACTCTCGAATTTCTGGGTATCAAGCAAATGATCGTCTGGGATTTTTAATAAGAGTATTACTAAATATCACAGAGAATCATTTGTTTGCATTGTTTAGCTGCACTTCCTCGGTTAGCTTACTTCTGTAAACGAACTTGTATCATGGAGATTTGCTTACCCTGGCGAGGTATACATATCTTGTTCTTATTGACACATTGTATTATGCATCCAAGAAGATCCCAATGGGAGGTAAGATTTTAGTAAAACTCTTATTCCTTGCTGCAGAAAATGGAATAAGATTAACACTGTAGTCATTTGAACTTAAAATAGTAGTTATTTAAGAAAAATCTAGCAAAATATTGAAATTAAAGAAAACACAGAAATCCGCAATAAAGGATAAAAAAATGATCTTAAGAAATAGAAAATAAACGGAAACTTTAGATGAGAAGCAGAGAAAAATAAATCAACTACTCCATTTCAGTTCTAAAATATGCATGCGAATAGCCAATGTTATTATAGACTGCGAAACCTAAATCAATGTACATTGTATGCGTTTCATATTTTATTTTCAAATCTAAAAATTAGTATGAAATATGTAAATCTGTTATCCGAAATTTCAAATTGAATTCAATGATTTTATTTCTGGAGAATAAAAATAAAAAAAATAGATATATTTTAAGTGGAATGAAAATTTTAATCAATCTCAAACCAAGTAGTAGCGTACTACAATCATCATTTGCAGCATCTTTATTGTGTTAGAATACGGTTACCGAAACGTGAAACAAAATCTTGCATTTGAGATTGCAAAAGGAATATAATGGCTTAGAATAGTTTATACAAATGTACATGCGAAACTGTCGTATCCCTGTTTCTTTCTTTTTTTGCTATGTGTGATATTTTGATGAAAAATTAAATTCTTATATATGTTCTACATAAACAAATGTTAGGATACCATGATACGAATTCAGTAAAAATATATTGTTAAAGTATACAGTTTATAATGTACAAAATGATATATAATTATATATATTTGGAAAATGGTCTACAGCAGTCAATCCTAGAAGTAACTTTAAAAAAATCACCTTTCATTAGGTTAAAAAGTCAATTACACGCATTTGGGATTATTGGTGGCACAGAAATAAAAATTCTATGAGTTGATTTTTCGCATTTTGGACCATGTCTTTTGATTGTGCGTAAAACCCTAAAGAAAGTGGAAAACATTTTCAAACAATTTATAGACAAGAGAATTTCTTTGGCAAATACATCAAAACTTGTAAATTATTTGTTGGTGCCTAAGTGCACTTTTGTTGGAGTTCTTTCTTTTAACCACCAAGGACAGTTGTTAGGAAAATTAATAGATTATGTTTCCTCTTGCCTTGGAATGGAAAGAATGAAGAGGATATGAATCGCAATGTATTATACCAAAGATACAATACTGGTGTACTAAAAGTTAAGAACCTTCCTCTTCGGTTCAAAAAAATTAGATTTATGTACATAAATAATTGGTTTTCCACTCGAATATATCCAGATTATAATTTTTTACGAGATATGCTTTGGTTAAATATTATGATATGAGATATAAGCCAAAAGTTAAAATTAAGGTTCTTCTTAAGGAAAAAATGCCTGTTTTTTATAATGAAGATTTAGATCAGATCTCAAAATTTCATTTGAAACAAAACGTTAGTGCAAATGACCTGTATTTTGTCAATTTACCAAAAAGACGAGCTGAAGTTCTGGAATTTTTTGTACCCAAAAATATTTTAACGATTGTACCTAGGAAAACGTTGCAGGTCGCTTCTTTCATTCTACACGAAGGGAATTTGTATAAGCTGGTGCATGACGTGCTTCCTACCAGACAGAGAATCAGTCCTTTGGCAGGCTGGAGGAAATACCACTGTTAGAGTTGCGGTCCCGTTGATGACAGGCACAACATAATTGTGCATTGTACACTGCTGGCCACCCAAAATGCAACACCAGGAAGGACACGAGATAGGAAAGCCAGATTTACTGGACACATAACAACAGATACAAAGATGAAACGATTGAGTTTACAGGCCCGTTTGACTTGCGGAACACGCAGACACCAAAGGTTCGTGCAGCTAACATGGCTGGCAATATCTGTCGCTACACGCCGCATCATCAAACGAAATAGGCTTTGGATGTAGGCTTGTGGTATGTGGCTCCAGGATGCTTCCACACGTAGCCACAGTTCATCAGGCGTAGCCACGGGTGGTGCTTGCCGGGCCACTCGGTTGCCCATCAGCGACCAGACGTCTTCGATGGGCTACATATCGGGAGGACAGGCGGGCCGCAGCAGCAGTGACACTTGGTGGACCGTGAAGAATTGTTGCACGATGCGTGCCACGTGCCGGCGCATTGTCCTGCTGAAAGGTGACCGCTGGCAGGTCCAGCAGGTAAGGAAGGACTACAGAGTCCAAAACGTCGGAGATGTAGCGGTGGCTGTTGAGTATACCGGCGATGCGTACCAGACGGGTACGGGTAGCATATCCAATTGAGCCCCAAACCATAACGCTAGGTGACGAACCGGTATAGCGTTGCATAATGCAGGCGTCAGAGAGTCTCTCTCCGCGGTGCCGCCACACGCGGATCCGACCATCGTGGTGTTGCAGTCAGAAGCGGGATTCGTCGGAGAAATAAATGTTGTGCCATTCCGTAGTCCAAGTGCGGTGTTCAACAGCCCACTGCCGCCACGCTCGCCGGTGGTACAACGTCAATGGCAACCGGAGCAGTGGGCGCCGTGCGACAAGTCCCTGCTTCTGCAGACGACATCGAACGGTACGTGCTGACATAGGTTGCTGCGCAACACACCCTAATGCCTGCGCTAACCTACTTGATGTGGCGGTGCAAGCAGTAAATGCCCGCCGCACAACATACCTGTCCTCTCGTTCGGTGGTAAGCCGCAGCTGCGGCAATCGCTCACATCAATCCGTTCATCCGTCCTGCACCCACCGAATCCATATTTGCCTCACTGTGTCTGGATGTCGTCCCACACGGACGCCGATGTCTCGGTACGATAAACCGCTTTCGCTATAAGCCACTATTCGTTCTCTGTTGAACTCCGAAACGTGCTGGAATGACTGCCGTATTCTACGACGAGGCATCAGGAAGCTTCCCACGCACAGGTCCGGCAGCACAACACGCTTTCACTACTTACACCCCGCCTTCTGTGCACCCTTCTTATAGTGCTTCACGGTGGCGTGGCGAACGCACATGATTTGCATATGCCCTGCAATGCTAATCGTTTGCATGTCCTCTCGCGGGCGACGCATGCTGCGAACTTCAGGCCAATCGGATGCTTCCTTTTTGGTGTTGCATTTTAGGTGGCCAGCAGTAAAAATTTGCCAGAAACATATGGATGAGAGTAATGTGTGAGGTGACGACTTAGCTTCCCAAGGCACATTTCTGACTGTAAGAATGTTCCTTGTTACTTCTGGAAAAAAATGTTTTATATGTAATTTTAATTGCAGGAACAAGTTATCAGGTTTAGCTGGAAAGAAATAACGTAATCCATGATAGAAAAAAAAAGCAGAAGAAATTGTCAAGATGTATACGGAAAGTAAAAAGAATGGATACAAAAAACGACTGCTGAAAGATTCCAGAATCCTCTCGGAGACTCGGTGCCTACCCTGTGGCGCACTGTTTTAAGTTCTGGCGTACGACCATTCGTCCGAGAATGGTCTGGGTTTGAATCCCGGTTAGGCATGGATGTTGTGTTTGACTTTCTGCACTGGTTGTTTTCCCTCTTCCTTTATACTCAGCTGCCTTAAATTAGGGATGGGCAACTGCTTATAGCCATTTGAGTTGCTTACGGTGGTCATTAAACCTCTAATAAATAAATAAACAAATAAAAGACTCAATCTCAACGCAGATGGTTAGTCTGAGAAAATATTGTTTTTGGTACAAGAGATGCACCTCTCTTCTATTGGAGATAAGAAATCTAGAGATTATTTTCTTTAGAATTCTAACACCTGAAAATATCGAGTTTAGACAGTTAGTTCCTAAATTGTGTAATAATGTAATAACTAACGTGGCTTTCGGAACCTAGAGTGCCTTGCGTGTGGCATAAAATGATCTCAGAGTTTTAAGAAATTTTTTGACTCAAGAATAATGTGTTTTTTTGTTTTACAGTTTAAACGTTTGGTGGTAAATTTAGTTAGGTTTCAAAAAACAGTAGATATAATGTAGATCGAATACTGATGACTAAAATGATGATAAATGTAATTATTGTTATAACTGTTTTACTTTAGTATGTTTATAGCAAAAGCTAGAGTTGTTTTAAATCAAGTTTAAAACCTGTGTAAAATATAAACAAATATGATTTGGTAAAATATTGTACCCTAATAGTATCGAACAGATTGATTGCTACAGCAGTAAATTTTGCAGTTTTCTTTTCTTATGGGAGGGCGGATCTTTACAGTTGCATAGGTAAGAGGCTGTTTCCCCACTTTCTTCCTAATGTTGGTTTTTTGTCGCAATTTGGAGCAGTGTTTCGTTTTGTATATTCGCAGGTTCCGCGGTCCCATGGTGTTTGTGCTTGGCGATCTACATCACGGTGTGAGCCAAAGAAGCCGCAGATTTGTACGAAAGTATGAGAAAGATCGTATGTGGTGAGAAAGTGGTTTACCTGCAGTGTGAAAGGTTGTGGGCAAAGTAATGTGTATTACTTCAGAGTTGACTCCCGAGGCGGTTCCTTCTGTTGAATGGCTGAGAGAGTTTTACATATGTTCGAAGAATTAATCCCAGTGTCCTCCTTGCTTTCGGGATTGAAGGATACAGGTACGTCTGAGATCCTCACCGGAATTCACTCTGCAGGGGATGTTATAAGGTACTTTCATCTGAGAAGACTAGGTTTCCCTTGCCTAATACCAAACTTAGATATATTAATTTTTTTACTGCTCAAAGGTTAGTGCTCATATTGTTTTGACTGAGTCCTTGATCATTATAATTTATATATCTTTAGGATAGTAAAATTTAAATTTTTAAGTACAAAATATTTAGAAAAACAAGTTCTTTTTTAATACTAAACAAATACGTTGCCGTTGCACAATACGTCACGGGACAGTTGAGCACTCCGAAATATAAAAACAACTTTAGACTGTGCCTCAGGAAAGTGAAATGTTGTATGAAGATTTTTTGTCAACATGATCTGCGATAGTCTCCTTATTTGTCAGATAAACTTCGCACAGCGAAAAGTACAAACGAACTTTATAAACAGGGTGTGACTATTTATTAATATATAATAAAGAAAGAAGGGTGAAACACAAGGGAAAGATTATCAATATAAAAACCATAGAGAGGAGATTTTCAGCTTCAATGATTTAAAGAAATTGAAAACTAGAAAGTAGCACTATAACACTATAACAGAATATATTTTCAGGAGCATTCTAAAACTATGTGTTACCTGCTACATTTCCCATTGTAGGATATTGGTATCACTATCGATAATGTCACTTCTCACCACTCATTACAACAAGCATTTCTCTAGCATGTATGTAGAAATACATTATGATTCCGACTATTCATACAGCGATACTTGACGGCTATTCTGCATGCACAGTATTAAGTACGTATCGATATGTTTGTACATACTGGAATTTGTTAAATGTCCGTGTCAAAAATTGTGTGTCTCTTGTTCTGCGCTATGCGCTTGTGGCTCTTTAAACCAGCATCCTAGATTCTTCTACGTACGGATATTTCGGTTTTTAACTTAAAGAAGCGGATGCATTCTTGGTACGGTGCAAAAGGCTTTTCACGTGAAAAAGAATAATTGAATTGCTATTTTGCACACGGTGGAAAACTACGTACACAACGGTTATGTGAGGGAGTTAAATATACCGATACACAAATATAGCTTTACATTATATAACACTACATCATGGATGGCAAACCTTTTTGAGACCGCGTGTCGAAATTGTCGATAATCGCGGAATATTTTCTCGGCTGCCAGTGGAAATTTCAGGTAGCGAAATATGTTAATTACCATCTGCTTCTGTCTTCATCTTCTTCTCATTTTTCTTCTTCTCCTGTAGCTGAACCTATCAGAAAAGTTTTTACCTAACAGTTACAAAACAGTTTTGTGACGATGTTTCATTACACTTTAAAGCACAAGATCACCCAGGCTATTTTTTTGGAAGTGAGGGGACGGAGCAATTGGTGCGTAATAGCCCGCACATTTACACGTGGGAAATAAAGCAGGGCGATGCAGGAACTGCGGATTTATACTTTATCTTGAAAATAGCACCCACAAGGGTCTGACGTTTTATTTTGAAAAGTATTAAATTTTTGATTTCTTTTTCAACACAATACACACCGTCCTGACATGATTGCTGGTGTATGCGCTTATGTTTAAACATCGCTGTTAAAGTAGGGAAAGATCTATTAATTTATGTAATTAAAATTGCACAATTATCTTATCAAAACTGAACTTGCATTTCACGGGCAGCACTGGATAATTGCTAATAACATTTATAATTTACATTTTCGTTTATGGAGAAAGGGAATAAAGTGCTTGAAAGCATTGTTAAAGAGATTCGTTGACCCACATTCCAAAAACAAAAACAGTAAACTTTACCGTCAAGTTATTGTTAGCTGGGCTGCCGAAAATAGAAGATCATTTGTAAGAAAAAAAGAATAACCCTATTGCTTATTTATGTGCATTCATTGTTTGTTATGTAAACATTGCCCTTAACATCATTAATAAGAAATATTGCAGTTAAACGACAAGTTGTGGTCCATGTTATAAAATATCAAACGTAGAAAGCAAAAAAAATAATAAAAAAAAATAGAAAGAATAATGTGCATATCTACTCTCAGTGGGACTTTTGCTGCTGTACCAACCATGAGAGATGTTTTAGGTCAGGCTTATATTTTGTTGTTTTGAGAATTACGCATGCTGCGCTGGTTTCGTCAGTAAGTCTGCTTCTGTTATTTGATTTGACGGAGTTCATCACAGAAAACAATGACTCGCATAAGTAAGTTGAAGAAAATACAGTTAATATTGCCATGGAGAGATTTCATCTACAGCAGAAAGTTTCAGGTATAGAGTTCCACAGTTTTAGAACCTCATTTTCTGCATTATTCTGCGATGATTTTGCCTCCAATTGCGACTTTTCAATCTTCTACATCTCAGATCTAAGTCGACGAATTTTTGCTTCGAATTTGGGCTGCTTTGCAAGCCAATCAGTCGGATCTCAAAATTTTCCAGGTCAATTCACTGTAACAGTTTCAATCTACATTAAGTTTGTCTGATGATATATTGACCTCGCACTTTATGAATTTTGCAGTTTCTTCAAATTACCTGAACTCAGTAAATCTTAATGAAAATTGTTGAGCTGTTAAATCAATGATATTCAAAAACTGCATTTGAAGACTGTGAATGTCTGTGTTCTTATTCATTTGAAGATATGCCTTGTTCTTCTTCATGTTTAGGAAACATTTAAAAAACTGCCACTGTCGACATCAAGTTTAAAAATTTGTAATTTTCTTTCAAAGGCTTCTCTGATATCAAACAAAGTATCAAGCGTTTGCCTGCTATTTGTAATTTGGTGTTCAACTCATTTAATTGTGAGGAGAAATCTGTAAAAAACATCAGCCTACAAATCCGCATATTGCCATAGAGTTACTGACAAGTAAATTTTTCATTTGTCAAAAACAAGCGAATTTCATCCAAACACTAAATTCGTCTGAGAACAGATACTCCACTAAGGTAACGGAGCATTGTTGTGCATAAGTAGGCCTGTGTACATAGAATCCACCTAGCTGAATAAACTTCTAAAACTTTTTTTTTCAAAGCACGCCAGAAATAAATTAAACTATATGGGTCACAATTTTCATCACTTCTTCAAGTTCCTTAATACCAGTTTTTGCACGCAAAGCCTAATCGTTTACAATACTATGAAAGTCTGCCAGTGGATGTCCAATGTATTTTGCAAATAAATGTTCAAAACCTGATTTTTTACCAATCATGCTGGGTGCACCATAAGTTGTCAGATAAAATATTTTCGAAAAGTCAACATGTCGATTAGACAAGCCATTTACTGATGCCTCACATATTTTAGCCACTGTGGTATGTTCTTGTAATTTTACTAAGTCCAACAGATCTTCACATATTTCATCACCCATACAAAATCGAGCAATGATACCTAGCCTAACGGATGATGTAACATCGGTGCTCTCAACAATTTAAATGGAAAGAAATTTGCATGAGGCAATATCTTACGTTAGTTGTTCGGTTATGCTTGTGTGCATTATTAATATTCTATCTTTTACTGTGTTCCTGCTCAGTGGGGCATCTTTAATAGGCTTCATAATTTTATCCATTTCTGGAAAACCATAAAAAATGGTACGTAGCACTTTCTAGCCGTGATTCTTTAATATACTTACAATCGCTGGGTGGTTTTCCGGGTTGAGCAATAATTTTCGAAAACTGAAAACTAGCTCCAACTAAGTTGAAACTTTTTGAAAAAAAAATTTGCAACACATTGGACTGCACTGTTTTGTTTTTGAGTTCACGAGAAATATATTTCCTTTGTTCGTGCTCACTTTTATTGCTAAGCCATTTAGGAACAGTTTAACAATGCCGCTTTACAGAGGAAGTCCTGCACACAACCGCTTGTGAACATAAGATGCACAATGCTTTATCTCCCTGTTGTACCATTACAAATCTTTCAGCCCACAATTTTTAAAAATTCCTGCTGCTTCTCCCTTCATTTGAACGCTTTTGTTTCTTTGTCGATTGAGCTGACATTCTGAACAAACTGAAAAAGGAAAATACAATGTAAAAAAATATCTTCGATAAACATCCAGTGTTCGCACGATAGAAATAGGGGCAGGACACTGAAGCAAGGTCAATGACAAAACGCCAACTTCTGGTATGACCAAAATGCTTATGCGCGGCCGGGTTTATTATGAGAATTTCACAACTTGCCGTCCGACGTCACATTATGTCGCAACAGCTATTCTAGTGCCAGGATGACGACATAATCTACTCAGAAACACTTTGCACTTCTTTCGGTGTATAGAAATCATTAGTTGCTCTATTTCACAGTAATGATGATCTTTAACCGCTTGTGTTCAAAGAAGTCAGAAGTTTCATAACCGATACTCGCTGGTTTATGTGTATAAAAAATTTGCTCCTTTATATCCCAGTCATGATAATTGTCATATATTTCTGGAGTTTAAAAAACGAAGGGATAGCACTGGCTACCAAAACGAAGTGACGGCACTGGGTCGCCACCCCTGTCCTAGAAATTACTTAGTCTTTTATATAATTACGTCTATAAGTTTCCATAAGTAGGCTTTTGATTAAAATGAATCAAACAGATTTCGGGATCACGGCCGTACTTAGAATTTCGAGCCTACTAAAAGGCGCATCTGAATGTCTCAAGAAACACGAGTTTCAGGAAAAAGAAAAACCATAATTATTTTATAATTTTTTTTTCCCGAAGGAAGACTAAAAGCTTTGGTTGAACGCATCTTTCTTAGAGAAATTTCTAGGAATTCAAATTTTAAAACGGTATTTCTGCAGCATAATTTTGGATAGATAGCTTTCAAATGGAATGGTAAAAACTAGAATAAAAGAGTTGGCGATGTTACTCGAGGCACATCTTAAATGAGATGTTTAAGTAGCATATCCGACATCTGCGTAATGCAATATGGCAACTCCCATCGGTAGAATAGAGAAATTCTACATCTAATACCCCTGTAATACAAGGGAGAGTCAACTCAATACCTTAAAAACATTCTTACAGTTTATTGAACGAAAGTGGTACACAGCTGCAGCATTTTTAAAAAAAAACGTCATTTTGTGCAATACAAGTCCTTCGAGGCTTACAAGGTGCACAGATTCCTGTTGAAAATATTATCTCGGTTGCGTGTCTCGTGCAGCACCTGCTGCACCTCTTCATCGGACCTGAACATCTTTCGTCACGTCGCATCTTGGAATGGCTCAAAGAAGTGGTAATCACTTAGGGAGAGCTCTGATGAATACGGCGAAAGAGGAAGAAAACTCAATGTACAAGTCTTGTATGGTGGCACCCGTTGCACGGACAGTATGGGGACGAGCGTTGTAACGTCTGTTAGTATTGGGCTCACGTTGCAACAAACGCCCATTACTCAGAATTCTACGTCGTTTGGACTTGATGGCAGGTCGAACATGATTATTGATAAGATCTGCATAGGTGCCATTGATTGCAGTGCAACTCCAGGGCATGTGATGTAGTATTCAAAATTATGACCAGTTCATCCTAAAACAGAGTCAGCATATTCTTTCCTGCAGTTGGCTGCGTACGGAACTTCTTCTGTTTTGGTCAGTAATGATGACGCCATTCCTTGCTTTGTGGCTGATAATAGTGAGCCTAGGTTTTATCACCAATCAAAAATCTTTATAGGAAACCATCACTTTCTGCTTCAAAGCGCCACAAGTGTACTTGACAGGCATCACTGCGTCATTGTTTCAATTCTGGAGTTCTCTGGCGTGGCACCCACCTTACAGACACTTTGTTAAACAGGTGTACATCTGGTGCGCTGAATCATAACATGCTCAAAAGTGCGGCTGTTGCATTTACTGTCCTTCAGCAATTTCCAGTCTCAGTGCCTTAAACTGCTGTAATGGACTATGGTGTCAATACCTAGTACACCTCACATAGTGGAGGAGAATGTTTCACAGAACTCACGCCGTTTCGAAACTTTCTTGTCCATCCGACAACCAGCTGGAGTGACAGATATTGATTACCATACTGCAACTTCATTCGTCAGTGGATTTCAATGGGTTTAAGGCCTTCATTGCTCAAAAAACGGATGACAGGAAGTTGCTCCTCTTCGGTGTGTGTCTGAAGTGGGGAAGGCGTCTTTACATTCCTACTGTAACGTCACTAAGCTTGTCTGCAACGTGCTGCCACCTGTAAGAAGCGCTTTTAGGCATTGGTAACATCATAATTAAGTTACAGGACAATGAGAGGGCATTTTTAATTTTTTAAGGTTTCCATTTGATTCATGAGATACAACATTTTTCAAATGAAGTTGCCTTTATTTTGATGTACAGTTCATCACTGTATGTTACATAGATCCGAACGGTTGTATAGTGGGGTTACGTACATTTGAGTAAGCACATCATTTCTATCGTTTTTCTTCTGTCTGTTTTGAACATTTTTCTTCTTTCTTATGTAATCTTACATGAGTACATGAATGATCTGACACATAATGCAATTTAAGTTCAAATAACATTGGTAGCATTTTTCTCTATTCACCTTTGACAAGAATCTGACATGAAGTTGCTTCAGAGCTGCGGGTAACACACGTACTTGAGAACAGCAAGTAGATTCCATATATTTTTCAATATAAGTTCACTGTCATTTGATATTTCTAAAGGTAAGGTTCATCAAACTGATGTAATTATGTACACGCCAGAAATAACATATTATAGAAAATGCAAGAAAAATGAGTTTTAATGTGTTAAGGTAATGTCGACATGACGCTCTCACCATAATCTTTGCTGTCACTTTCATTCTCTAATTTCCTGTTTCCACAAAAAAATCTTCTGCAGTACTTGTAGACTGAGTGCAAGACAATGCAGCTCGTGAAAAGTTCGACTTGGTGCTCATGTGGTATTTTTCAAGAGCAGGATACCGTGTGACAGCAGGAATTTGTCAGTAAAAGATATCGAATCCGCTTCTCTTTGCTCCATAAGAAGTTGCTCTAACCAACTAAGCTGAACAGACGGCATGTATCGCTGCCCGTTTGTTGTCTTAACACGTATTACACCTCTGTCGTACGCCACAACCTGTTTTAGAAATTATTTTGTGCTGGCGGACTAAAGTGATAATGGGGTAAAGTTATTTATTTTCCTCTTGTAGTACTCATTCATTTGTTAGATGATCTCCCCGCAACCATGTTTGGACATGATGAAAAACACGGTGATATAACATATGAGGCCGGTTCCAGCCTGCTGTTGGTCTTGAAACTGCAGGATTAAATTCAGTAGCCTGTGACTAGTGTCTTCCGAGCTTTCCGTATGTAAAGCATCGGTAGGAAGCCAGCGTTTCGGCATAATATACCTCATGGAAGCGTAACAAAAAGTGATTTCCTGCTTTAACTAGTTGGTAAAATCCAAAGCAGGACGGTTGAATATACTTACGACTTGTCGAAAGTCACTTTCGTTGCCTAATAATTTATAAAAAGTCTTTAACTTTTGATACAGAAACGATGTGGTGTCACATCTTCAAACCGCGTGCAGAATGAGTATCACATTGTACATATTTCCCATACTGTCGTGTAACTGCTGTATGTTGATACGTTCAGCGGTTGATTTAGTTTTCATCTTTGTGAAAGAACTTGTTGAGATGATGTGCAGGAAGAGCGATCAGCATGAGAAGGATATCTGCGGCTTTAGCTGCAACCGCAACGTGATAATCTGAAGTAGAGGTTTGGACCGTTTTTGTGACAATCGTAAGATCAGCATTAAAGTCAGAAGGACTACTTCGATCCCAGAAGAAATTACGTATTGATTTAATGCTTGACAGACGCAAGACTTATTTGATGGGTTCCTCATGGGCAGTGACGGTCATCATTTCGTCAAAGGAAATATCAGTCGGTGATATGCACATAATTCTTCTTCCGTGTTCTTCAGCATTTGTATTCAGGAATGAGGTTTAACATCTATAAACACTAATATCCCCCTTTATCCATAATGGTTTTGTATTTATGACAAGCACTCAAAATACAGATCACATATGTCACATTTCAAGCCAAAGAACCTTGTGTAGAAAGTACCATTCAGAAATTACACTAACGTCAAAGGGAATTTTTTGCTGAGTTGTAAAGAGGAGTTTTTCCGACGTTGGGACGAAACTAGACTTACAAATTATTGAAGATGACAATCCGATTTTTGGCGTAAATGTGACAAGGATGGTAAGTCAGATAATATCCGAAAACTTTAACATTTTCTTCGTCCTGGGGCGGGACTCGAACCCGCGTCTCCCAGAAAACGTCTAGGTATGCTAACCACTACACCACCCAGAACGACCAAGTTTCAAGTTTCAGATCAATTTGAATATAACCATCACAGGATACTAGACTTTTTAGATTTCCTCAATGAACCATTTTCAAACAATTATGAGCTAGCTTACAGTCAAGGCAGTTGGCGACTTCTTTTCCAGAAAGTATAACGCACAACAATATGTTGAAGAGATGCGTGGAACTTACTCGAACGTTTCTGCCTCCCAATGTGCTGGCTCGATTCCCAAGTGATAGGGGTTTCTCTTTGGGATTTCGTTTGTGTGGGACAGTGAAAATGTTCTTGCCCACCACTGCAGACATGACTTGCAGCCCACACTCATTAGTAGAATCGCCGTTAAACTCGTCATCTTGTACAGTTCGTGTACAGAGGGACACTGCCTTATCGCCTGTATATGTGGAATTTATCAGGTGCCATACACTGCAATGCACCAATCACAAGTTTGAACATTGTTATCGGCATTGTCGAAACAAAGCTGAACAACAGCACCGCAAGTTAATTCTGAACCCTTGGAAATAGAGAAGACGGATGGCTAGTAGTGCTGCATCTTTGTGTAGTCTTCTTCAAATTCAAAGCTGTAAATGAAAACAACACATTTTCTGGACCAGATCGTCTGTTAAAGAGGAATCCATCTGCAAGGCGAATAGGCAAAATGAATGAATGAGATTTTGTGGCGTTCATGATAGAGTTTTCGTTCGAAAAACATACTTTCTTCTAACGCAGATTTTAACTTATTTTCTTTTCATGATTATAACTTCAATTGTAAGCCGCAGTGCTTACAAAACTAGGATACTGCCAACAAACATGGCGTAATAACGGAATACCCATATGTCCGGCAAACGTTGCTTGATATCGTCGTTAACAATGTTTGAAGTTTCCACTGTTCACTACGTTTCTTTTGCAGTAAAAGGGTTACGCTCATTGTATCACTGTGAATTAAAAATTTCGAAAGCTTTCTCTTTTAGAGTAACTGTATTTTTCTTTCAGGAATGTTTGTACTGAGGATGATGTTGTCACAATATGCTTTAATTTTTATCTTCAGCTGATTTCCTGAGTACACATCATTATGTTCACATAACTCCTTCATATTTCGAATCAGATTTTCTGCACCATACTGACATTCGACATTTTCATCAAGAAATGCACACAGCACTTCAAATAAAAGAATCTTATAATCATCCACAAATCTACCATAATTAGGGAATGGTTCCTGCATGTTCTTCAGAGGTGGGAAATAATTAAACTTACTAAACTGCTGGAAATACTAGCGGCGGTATCTAGCTTTTGCTGAAATTAAGTCGATAGCACTTTCTAGTCTGGTCCATACAGATATTTCTCCTTTGCCAAGATATGGCGTCTTTTACTTTCAGTACTGTCACTACAGCAATGTTGTTTCGGTACGTTCTTTGAGTGCTTTTTCTTTGCGGCTTCAATAGCAACTAACTCACAGTCAAAGAAGGAGAGCAGTTTAAAGTTAAAAAATAATGATTTTGATCTTGTACTTTTACTGACCTCATTATCATTTTCTCCAGTTTGTACTTCACCTTTTTTATAAGCAGCTATCGAACTGGTACTTGTGCTTTTATAGTAGTCGGTATGCAGAAATACAGACGGAACCTGCAGTAGAGTGTCCTCAAGGCCATCATCTCTCTAAACACCTGCATCAGTAAGTATCTGAAAACTTCTATGTATTTTAACAACTCTTACACTTCTAAGGAGCTCACCGCACAGTATGCAGTTTTCAGTGCCCCTTTAATCCATGGTAAGAATTTCGTAATAGAGTCATACACATTGATTAATGCGTACAAATATTGCAATGTGAATTCATGCCAGTATTCAGCAACCTGTAAACACACAAATAGTACCTTGAGATCTACGCACAGTGGTGCTGTGCAGAAATATGCGAAAACAAATACTGACCATATAACACACAATAATTAAAAAAAAAAAATTAGGAAAAATGTTATTGGTTTACAGATAGCTTCCACCATATTCGTTGAGGCAAACGTCCGATAGGAGGGGACTTTAAGGATATGACTAGAATGTGAATAAAGAAGTTATTCTCCAAGTTTCAAAATGCTACTATTTTTTTTCCAGGTTTGGGTCCAAATTTTCCTCTACAGCGTAGACTATTACGGGTCTTCCACTCATCGGCTCATCCTTTACAGACAACATTCCTCCAGTTTACATTATTTTCTTACTCACCACAAACAGTGTTTATGTCTAAAGTTTCAGAACCACACACTGCCACTATTCTAGCGTACATTTTGTTAGGAGGTACACTTTTATGAGCGGAAATTTTTATAACATATCGTTGTTTGACACTCCTCGACACAGATGGAAAAGAGCCATCCATTTTAGATAAAATGAAATCTAAAAAAATAGATATGCATTGTTCCATTACGCAATAAAATTAAACGAATGGCACAAAGAAACGTTTGCCCTCTGATTGGTTGCTAGGCAACAAGTCATGCTCGAGACACCTGCAAGTTGGTACTACTTATGGAACATGCCACATACTTTTAAAAAGTGATAACCAAGAAAGGGAAATGTTCAACCAAAGTTTATTTACTGGTTAAAATGTGATTAAGATTGGTTTTGCCTGTGATTTCCTTTGCAAAATTATTTCAGTTGTGGGACCTATTCTGGCCTCCAACGTAGTTTTGTTTGTCGCAAGGGCTCTTACTCTCCGCAGAGAAAGCGCGGCCTAGCCAGAGTTGTTTAAGAAATGTTCTCACATTTTAAGAAGGAGGAGTTCATGAAAACGAACAATGTCTATTGTTAAAGAATATATATATATAATCTTTCATTTCGAAAATTCCTTTGTAAACAAGCACCAAGAACCATAAACCATGAAATACATATTTCCACCAGTATGCAATACAAATTGGAAGTTGTGACTCAGTCCATTTGTGTAAATTATGACGAGAGTGGTAAATCAAATAATTTCCGAAAACTGAAATATTTCACCGTCCTGGAGCGGGACAATGAAATTCCCTTTCCACGACGGTGGAAGTTTCAAGTTTCTTCATATTATTTGACTTACCACTCTCGTTGTAATTTACTCCAAAAGACGGAATCACAACTTCGAAACACTAAGAAATTTATTTCTTAAACTTATATTTGTGTGCTTGAGGTACTTGACAAAAGGATAATCATGGGGTATAATCAAGACTTGTGAACATGCTGAGATGGGTGATCAAACTAAAATGAAAACGGATGTAAAAAATTGAACTGTTTAACTTCTTAGATGTTTAAGAATAAAATAGTGAATATTCCTTACTATCTTCATATGATGACTCTAAGCAGTAATAAATTATGCAAATACTAAGTGAAAGCCTGTCAATAATGGAGGAAGTAATAACATATGTCGAATAATTTTTAATCATTTGCTTATTGGGTATTTTTGATTGTTTCTTAGACGTTCGTACATCATCTAGGATCTTACATTGTTATGGAGTGTCCCAAAGTCCAGGAAACACTGTTTCATCAAAGTGAAACAGGGGTGTTCCAAATGTTTAAGTACATTTCATGAACTTTATAACAATGGGCATTACAACAACAAAAAAGTGTATTGGTTGAGGTATGGATCCAGATAAATATATATCTCTGTGCTTCAGACATCCATGTGTCGCCGCAGCACTTCTTGCAGCCAGTAGCTCAGTAACCATGGTAACAATTGTACGCTACCAAAGTTAGACATATGTTCATAGTAAAGTACAGTGTTTTAGATTTCCACTATTAATCGTTAAATATTAGTTATCTTTATTAACCAGTGGTTCATGTCAAGCAACCAGCTTCCTGATCGGATAGAATGTTTGTAAGCTTTAACTTTGGATTACCTAGTCGTGTATCGCATTTGTTATACCCATGCACTATCTACAGAGACAGTCATGTGGATTTAATGAAACCGGTATCCACATTTATTTTGGTGAATATTTTATATTTGAATATCGGACGATCTGATACAATCCATCTCATCCATTTTTTTGACCTACATTATTTTCATAAAAATGAAGATTTTTACTTAAGAAGGTTTTCTGCCATTGAGCATCAAATGGTCAGAAAAGGCTCACGTCGAAAACTAAATAAGAGATACATTAAAAAAAATGTTGGATATTTATATGTATAATTATGTTTTTGAATTCAATAATAAGCCTAACTCGGTCATATTTGAGTTCTCACTTAGGTTTTTATAAAAAAGCAAATAATGTGCTCAAATTAATGATACTCGAGTGCAGAATCATGTAAGTGACTTAACTTCTTATAAATATTTCATATAGAGAAACTTGCAGAATATTTAACTTTCCACGTAACCGATATTTTAAAAGTAACAAAAATGTGGCTAAAATCTCGAGTGATATGAGACGAAAATAATCGATGAATTCATAAAAAGAGATCAAATGCATTATATGTTTTTCTCCTATTTATCAAATTAAAATTTTCATAGGAAGGGACACTTTTGTAGCATAGAACTTGCAGTGTAATGTGTGCAACTGTAGCAATTGAAGAAAGGTGTCCAGAAAAGGTGGATTTTTAAAAATTATTAACCTTCGGCGAACACGGTCGCTTGTTGTGCGTAGAACATTGAAAGAGATATTGTCTGTCATCTGAAAAACATAGCTTTCGAATACTATTCCTTCGTGATTGACGTGTCAAAAATGCCTCGGATTCTTTATAGTTGTTGTTTTTTTATTTCTGGAACAAACATTCATTTTGAAGAAACGGAAAAACTACAGACATGTGCAAAAGTTGAAGACTACCTGTTGGTATTAGGATATTTCTGCCGATTATGTCAGATACTGTCAGTATTATTCAATTTCCTGTCGGTGTTGAGTTACTCAGAGATCACAAATATTGACTTTGTAACATGAAGGATACTCAAACGTGACATAAGCATAAAGGTGAACGTGGGCAAGACTGCTGTTCATTATACGATTACAAAATAAAGAGACACAGACGAATTTTATTTATTCATTTTTATTTTTTATTTGTTTATGCTGTTACGTGACAATATTAAGCTACAATAAATTATGCATACAAAGGCTATTGATTGAACATCAAAGGGAACAAGGGAAAAGGCCTCTTAGCAGACCTGACACAGCCCTTCTTTCCCTCAAAATTGTAAAATAATTTAATTGCCTTAGTAAATGAATTTAATACTGAATAATAAATTTAGGAATAACTTCGTGTTTTTTGTAAATAATTAGTATTAGTGTTTGGATTTAAGTAAAGAAAGTATCTTTTATTTTCTAACACAGTAAATGTCTTTAAGTGTTTTTAAAGAGATTTGATCATTGATATTTTTTTAAATGTAGAGCTAATGAGTTCCAATAATCTGGACCAGCATGATTCAAGCTTTGTTTTAATAGCTGGGTTTTACGCTGTATTGGGCGAAGCGGTTATCTATTTCTCGTTTGGTAGTTATGCGTTTGCAATTATTTTAATTTAATTCTACATGCAAATTATTCTTGAGTCTCTGAAGTATGATTTTGCCTAGGCTGTTATAACAAAGTTGATGTTTTGTCAGTACTCGGAAATCATTAGAATGAACTGGAGGGTGTAGATATGGATGTGTGCTGTCGTTGCAGCTCTTCGTCTTGAAAGTAGGTTTATTAATCTAATGTATTTATTTTGTAATACCTGTAATTTGTTTACATTTGTTTCAGTTGTTTGGCCCCAGGATAAAAATCAGTTGTTGATGTGAGTCTGAATTAATGAGAAATATAAGAGAATTAGTGTTTTAACTTAGTTTGTTGTTAACAGTTTATTACTCCAATATTTCTTTATAATATATTCGAAACTAATTCAATGTGTTTCTTTCATCGTAAGTCAGGAGTATATTTCATTCGAAGGCAAATAACATGTGGTACCATATCAATTATTTCATTTTCCAATAATAAATTTATGGTATGTCCCCATTCAGATTTCTGTGTAGAGAAGACCATAGCCTTAGTTTTAGAAGGATTAATTATCAGTTCATTAGTAGTTAGCCAATTTGAGTAAATATGTAAGTAAGTGTTAGCTTTAGTAATAATGTCAGTTACACTATGTCCACTGAAAAGTAATGTGTCATCAGCATAAAATATGAGATCATTTTCTGACGTTATGCTAAATGCATATAATTAATATAAAAATTGAATAACAAGCGCTACAAAATCGATCGCTGTGGGACTCCGTAGTTAGGCTGCTCTAAAGTAGAATGGAATTGATTATTTTCTGTATATTGTTGTCTATTTGTTAAATAACGTTTAAACAAATTATGGGACATTCCCCTTATTCCCAGAATCTGTAATTCATGAAAAAGGATTTCATGATTTATTATGTCAAATGTTTTTGTTAGATATGAACAGATAACTTGTGTTACAGTATTAGGCTCCAATTTTTTTTTGAATAATGTTTTTCGAACGAAAAAAGTGGACACCCAAGCAAAACAACTCTACGTCGTGAAAATAGCATAAGGCGAGGAGTTATGAGTTCTCCAAGGAGTTCCTACAAGAAAATCAAGGCCTTTCTACATTCAAAAACGGCTGATATTAGAATCATCATTGTTTCCCTACGTCTTAGCGAACATTTTGATATAAAGTCTTATAAACTTGCATATAAACCTAGACTAACCTCTGCCATCAAAACGGAGACTCCAGTTTCCGCAGCGTTATCAAACATGGACTGCTGAAAATCGAAGCCAGGTTCTTTTTACCGATGAATTAACTGTGCGCCGACTTTAATCACGTGAGGCGCATGTTCGACGACAAAGACGAAAAAGGTTTCATGAAAAACACACCGTTAACACCGTGAAAGATCCAACTAGTCAGATGATATGAGGTTCGCTATGTCAGCACCAGGTACAACTTCCTTTTCCTTTTTGCCGAAAGGCCCATAAGATTAGTCCTTTTAATGTAGAAGTGCTACGTGAGAACCTGTTAACTCATATGCAAGTGCACAGATACACAATCTTCATGCAAGATGGTGCTCCATGTCACAGGTGAAATAAATTAAAGGACTGTCTGCAGAGGAAAATCTTAACTGTGCTTCACTGGCCCGGGAATAGTCCAGACCTTAATCCCATCGAAAATTTGTGGACCATTTTAAATGACAAGGTAGCAGAAAAACTACCATCAAATTTCTAAGCTTTGATTGATGCGATAAAGTACGTTTGGTGCAAAAACATTTCAAGTGCCTACTCCAAATTCCTCATTAAAAGTTGTGTCCGTTATAAAAAACAAAGGTAGTCTCACAAAATACTGATTTCGGTCTTTTTTGTGTTCTAAAGAATGTAAGTATTCACCTGTGATGCCATTTTTTCAAATTATTCTGACAAGTAATTAGTTGTTTCTTTGAAAATCTTAATTTTCAATAAATTGACAGATGGTCTTACAGTCTTGCAAATGACTGTAGATATTTGTTCAGTACACATGAAACGGTAACAGGGTTTAATAGTTTCTCACAAGCAGAAACTCGGATATTCAGTGCAATCTGGAATGAAACAGCTGAAGTGAGTTAAAACATAAAAATTAAGGCACATTGGTCAAAGAAAATTGTTGCAGAAATTTACCATTCTGCTGAAAGTACTTTTTATTCTGTGGAGTTAGAAGAGCCATAATACCTATAGAAACAGAAGTCATGGTGGAATCACATGAACTTTTGTCTTTTTCAGGCGTGTAAAAGCATTTCTATAGCGAATCAAGTCATAGTTGATGCATAATTTAATGAATCAATACACTAGTTTTGATTCAGCTGCATATATCTGCAAGGCTGCTGTCAGTCTTACAGTATTTCAAATCCAAGCAGCTGATCTGCACTTACTGCTGTTAGATGGAAAGGTCATGTCACATTTTCTTGGAAAACGGTAATTTCTGGTCCTCTATTGAAGTATAATTAGTTGAGAGGGTCACACGTAGACATTTGGGAATAGGATCAGGGACCGAAATATAAGAAAAAAATACTTTTAAACACCCAATAAGATTCACCAAAACGTAGCAGCTGTCGAAAAGTATATATTTCTTTCCATTCCTCCAATTAAAGCTATTAATTACTGATGTAAGATGGTACAAGATTTTTGCTCTCCGTAACGAAATTGTCCTATTCAGGTCTCTGTGAGTGAGAAATATATTGTTAACTATATATTCTCACATTGGCCTACTGTCTTGAATCAAATGCGAGAAGGCATCCAAGGATGAAACTGGGATTGTCGACTTACTATTCTGGTGCTGAGAGAACTTAAAAATAGGGCAAACGCAGATATAATGTATAGGGCGTTGAACGTAAACGAACCTAAAATCATTTAATACAGACAATCATTTAAGCTTCAAAGTCAATTGACACGGAATAATTTCATTCTGCATTAGCATTAAACCAAAGCATAAGTAAATTATTATTACTGCGGACAGTTGCTGTGTTCGGAAGGGTAGCAGATTCCTTTCAATTATGAGTATACGATGTAACTTTATCTGACTTTCAATGATGTCACTTTAAATCGCGAAGCAGGGGCAGTTGTTTCCATCGTAAAACAAAAATTTGCCTTTGCACCTTGCGAGCTTGCAGCTATCCAATTATAGCTCTTACATTTTTATTATACACAAGTACTTTATGCCGTAAGTCGCCATGGTGGCCCAGTGGTGTAAGCGATGGATTATGACCATTCGTCCGGAAACCGTACGGATTCGAATCCCTGTGAGACCTTGTTGTTGTGTTTGCCTTACGGCACTGGCTCTCTCCCTTCTCTGGAGTCAGTGCCCCTAAATTAAGGACGGGCGACTGCTTATAGCCCATTGCTCACGGTGGTCGTTGAACTACAAACCAAAAAGGAAAAAGGTTATTCCGTACTTTTTTTTTACCTGAGTCGCAGATCATGATCACGTCCTTCCTCTCATATCACAAAAAAGAGATTGGCAAGAAAATGTTCAGCTTTTCTCAACTGCCTTCTTCACCGATCACTTGATCAGTTCTGATCTGCACGACTCCAGATGCTCTAATAGAATTTAAGAAAAATAAAGACGAAATAGTGCAAAGTAAATTTTTCTCACGTCTCACAATTACATTAGGAAACGCAATAAAATTATCTTGTCAACAGCTGCAAAGCTTGTTTTCCAGCAACAAATTCTTTAGAGAAACACTAGGAAATCCCATAAATGACATTTAGGATGTCGACGTTGTATTCACTCACAAAAACGAAAAAAAAAACGATTATTACATAAATAGTATATCTTAGCAAAATACGTGCAGCAGAAATTTTATTAAATCATTAAAGTAATCTTTGCCGATTTTAAGCCGCGACAAAATAAAAAAAATAAAACTTCCTCAACAAATGTTTTGAAAATAACCATACCAATATTTCTTTTAAAAGTTATGGTAAACCTCTTAAGTCCAATCCAAGTAAAAGTCAATTAAAAAAGTTAAATTTTTTCTCGCATTTTATGGGAAAACAGTGATACTCACCTGTATCGTTTTTCAATGTATTCTCCAGTTTGTGCAATACAGAATCTCCATTGCTTACAAAGTGCATAGATTCCTGCAGAAAAAAATTTCGTCGAGTATGCAGCCATCCATGTACCACCTACTGCACCTCTTCATTGTACCTGAAAGTCTTTACTCCCATCACATATTTGAGTGCTCCGACGACGCGGTAATCACATGGAACAAGTTCTCGTGAATACGGCGCATCTGGAATATATTCGAAATATAGGTATTCTGTGGTTACATCCTTTGAAAGGGCAGTATCGAGCCGAACGATATCATGTTGCAACAAGAAGCCAGTACTGAGAAGTCCACGTTGTTTTAATTTGATGGCAGGTCCAAGATTATTGCTAATGAGATCTGCATACTTGTCATCGGTTAAAATGTTTCTCATGGACATGAATTCAGCAGTAGGTAAATGTATTTTTCTTTCGTTTTACTTCTTGCCTAGCAATTTAATGCTACGACGCATGAATTTTGTATTTTGAATTTGCTATCACAAACTGTTTCAAAGTGATATGCATTTTGTTCAAACGAGTAAGAATAAAAAAAGGACTGTTTATTCGTGAATAATTCTAGGTGCAATAGCATTTTTTTCTACAGTTAGAGATATATGAAAAGAAAAATCTAACTGACTTTTGCAATTTGAACATTTATCGTTTGTGACATTTCCGATGCATTTCATCTCTTGAAGAAAATAATTTGTTTTGTGTATCTGAACTGACTTTACTACGTATGCACTGCGAAAGAAAGGACGATCGTTAATCTCCGCTTTATTGTGGAAGCACTTTGAAAAGCATAATAATAACCTTCACAATAAAATAAAAGCCCGGCAAAAGGCACACAGCTAAGCTAAGACGAACACAATTAGGACAGAAAACTTTAGAAAAATACTTTTATGTAAAAACTTTTTTAGATAATATTTTGAGTACAATCGCTTTCAAAGACAAACGGATATACAATGCTGGCCACACAAAATGCAGCACCTTGAAGGACACCAGATAACAAAGCCAGATTTACTGGACACATAACAACAAATACAAAGATGAAACAATTGAGCTTACAGTCCCGTGCGACTTTTGGAACACGCAGGCATCAATAGTTCGTGTGGCCCCCATGGCTGGTAATAACGGCCGCCAACCGCCACGGCATCGAACGAAAGAGGTTTTGGATGTGTGTGGGCTGGGCATGTCGGTCCAGACTACTTCACACGTTGCCACAGTTCATCAGGCATAGTCGCGGGTGGAACTTGCCGGGCCACTCGTTTGCCGAACAGCGACCAGACGTGTTCGATGGGCTACATATCGGGAGGACAGGTGGGCCACGGCAGCAGTGACACCTGGTGGGCCGTAAAGAATTGTTGCACAATGCGTGACACGTACAGGCGCGCGTTGTCCTGTTGAAACATGGCCGCTGGCAGGTCTGGCAGGTAAAGGAGGACTACAGGGTCCAAAACGCAGGAAATGTAGCGGTGGCTGTTGAGTGCACTGGCGATGCGTAACAGAGGGATGCGGGTGTTATGTCCAATTGCAGTTAGAGATATATGAAAAGAAAAATCTAACTGATTTTTGCAATTTGAACATTTATCTTTTGTGACATTTCCGATACATTTCATCTCTTGAAGAAAAGAATTCGTTTTGTGTATCTGAACTGACTTTACTGCGTATGCACTGCGAAAGAAAGGACGATCGTTAATCTCCGCTTTATTGTGGAAGCACTTTGAAAAGCATAATAATAACCTTCACAATAAAATGAAAGCCCGGCAAAAGGCACACAGCTAAGCTAAGACGAACACAAGTAGGACAGACAACTTTAGAAAAATACTGTTATGTAAAAACCTTTTTAGATAATATTTTGACTACAATCGCTTTCAGAGACAAACGGATATACAATGCTGGCCACACAAAATGCAACACCTTGAAGGGCACCAGATAACAAAGCCAGATTTACTGGACACATAACAACAAATACAAAGATGAAACAATTGAGCTTACAGTCCCGTGCGACTTTTGGAACACGCAGGCATCAATAATTCGTGTGGCCCCCATGGCTGGTAATAACGGCCGCCAACCGCTACGGCATCGAACGAAAGAGGTTTTGGATGTGTGTGGGCTGGGCATGTCGGTCCAGACTACTTCACACGTTGCCACAGTTCATCAGGCATAGTCGCGGGTGGAACTTGCCGGGCCACTCGTTTGCCGAACAGCGACCAGACGTGTTCGATGGGCTACATATCGGGAGGACAGGCGGGCCACGGCAGCAGTGACACCTGGTGGGCCGTGAAGAATTGTTGCACAATGCGTGACACGTGCAGGCGCGCGTTGTCCTGTTGAAACATGGCCGCTGGCAGGTCTGGCTGGTAAAGGAAGACTACAGGGTCCAAAACGCAGGAAATGAAGCGGTGGCTGTTGAGTGCACTGGCGATGCGTAACAGAGGAGTGCGGGTGTTATGTCCAATTGCGCCCCAAACCCTAACGCCGGGCAACAGACTGGTATGGCGATGCGTAATGCAGGTGCCATAAAGTCTCTAGCAGCGGTGCGGCCACACGCGGATCCTACCATCGTGGCGGTGCATGCAGAAATGGGATTCGTCGGAAAAGAAAATGTTCCATTCCGTAGTCCAGGTGCGGCGTTCAACGGCCCACTGCTGCTGCACTCGCCGGTGGGGTAAAGTCAATAGTAATCGGAGCAATGGGTACCGTGCGACAAGTCCCCGCTTCTGCAGACGACGTCGAACGGTACGTCCTGACAAAGGTTGCTGCGAATCACACCCTAATTCCTGCACTAACGTTTGGGATGTGACGGTGCGAGCCGTCAATGCCCGTCGGACAACATGCCGGTCCTCTAGTTCGGTTATGTGCCGCGGATGCGGCAATCGCTCACGTCGGTCCGTTTGTTCCTCCTGCACCCACCGATTCCAAACTCACCTCATTGTGGCTGGATGATGTCCCACACGGGCGCCGATGTCTCGGTACGACAAACCGCTGTCGCGATAAGCCATTATTCGTACTCTGACGAACTCCACAACGTGCTGGAACGACTGCCGTATTCTGCGACGAGACATCAGGAAGTTCCTACGCACAGTCCGGCAGCACAACGCACTTCCACTACTTACACCACGCCTTTTGTGCACCCTTGTTATAGTGTTTCTCGGTGGCGTGTCGGGCGCACATGATTTGCATATCCCCTGCAATGCTAATCGTTTGCATGTGATCTCGCGTGCGACGCATGCTGCGAATTTCAGGCCAATCGGATGCTTCCTTCTTGGTGTTGCATTTTGGGTGGCCAGTAGTGTATATTAAAAGAATTGGGTGTTTTTCTACGTACAGCGTTGAGCAAAAGCTACTGAAGCTGGGGTCAGGACTCAAGAGATAGATGGGAAACACACGCCCGCTTATCAAATGGACATACCAATATCTATGCTCGGCATTTAATATACACTGGGGGAAAAATCCCAACACCACGAAAAAATAGTTGTAGAGGAATGAAGATCACAGCTTATTGTAAGCGCGAGAAGAGCCATTTTAAATGTGAAATGCTGGTACATTAATAACCGGTGCAACCGCCAGAATGTTGATTGGAAGCACGCAAACGTTCATACATTGCGTCGTACAGGTGCTGGATTTCAGTTTGTGCGATGGAGTTCCATGCCTGTTGAACTTAGTCGGTCAATACAGGGACGGTTAATGCTGGTTGGGGTGACGCTGGAGTTGTCGTCCAATGATGTCCTATACGTGCTCGATTGGTAAAATATCTGGTGATCTAGCAGGCCACGGCAACATGTCGACACTCTTTAGAGCATGTTGGGTTACAACAGCGGTATGCGGGCGAGCGTTATCCTGTTGGAAAACACCCTTTGGAATGCTGTTCATGAATGGCAGCACAACAGGTTGAATCATCAGACCGATGTACAACTGCGCCGTCAGGGTGCGTGGGATAACCACGAGAGTGCTCCTGCTGTCATAGGAAATTGCTCCTCAGACCATAACTCCAGGTGTAGGTCCAGTGTGTCTCGACCGCAGACAGGTTGGTTGCAGGCGCTCACCTGGCCTCCTTCTAACCAACACACGGCCATCACTGGCACCCAGGCATAACCAGCTTTCATCAGAAAACACGACAGATCTCCACTCCGTCCTCCAATTAGCTCTAGCTTGAAACCACTGACGTCGCAAACGGCAGTGGTTTGGAGTAAGTGGAATGCACGATGCAGGGCGTCTGGCTCGGAGCTGTCCTTCAAGTAACCGATTTGTAACAGTTCGTTGTGTCACTGTGGTGGCAACTGCAGCTCGAATTGCTGCCGGAGAAGCAGTAAGATGCGCCACGGCCATACGCCGTACATGGCGTTTTCCCTCTCAGTAGTGCCACGTGGCCGGCCGGAACCAGGTCTTCTTGAGGCAGTACTTTCCGTTTGACCACCGCTGCTAACAATCATGCACAGTGGCTACATTCCTGCCAAGTCGTTCTGCAATATTGCGGAAAGAAAATCCACCTTCTCATAGCCCTATTACACGACCTCGTTCGAACTCCGTGAGCTGTTGATAATGGCTTGTTCGTCTTCTTAAAGACATTCTTGACTAACATCAACACACTACGTCGAATCTCAACGATAACTAACGCTCACGAACGTTACAGCGCGTATTTACAGCAAACCTGCTTTGCATGTTCCTAGGGGCGCTTTTAGCGTAGCACATATGCGCCGAGCGCGAAATTTGCATAGACGTCATCTTACAGATTTACTCTCACCGCCTACCAACTATCGTTTATCTAACACTACCCCTTCTTGGTGTTGGGATTTTTTTCCGTCAGTGTAGAATCTAATTCTCAAAGCAAAGAAACTATACTTAATACAGTAGCATACACCTAGTCTCACAGACCAATTTGTTTGAATGCCAATTACTTAATTTTGAGTTATTCCGACTAACTGAAAGTTTCATTTCGAAGTACATATAAACAAAATTCTGAACTCATATTACAATTCTTGTCTGATCATTACTGAAAAGAATGCAGTGGGCAGGAATATATTACAGCAAGTCTCAGAAGTATGTTGGGACTGGTCATTCTGATGGTGCAGCAATCTCGTAATAAGCCATTATAAACTTCCGAGTGGCTTACGAATGGAGAAATATGTACAGAGATTTTTAATATTAGTGTGTACTATCATATTAGAATTATTGGCGAAGTTATAGAAGTTTGTAGTAAACACTCATGTTTTTGTATGTGTTGAAATTCACCAAGCACGATGGGAAAAATAATATGGCCGATATATTCAAATTTACCCTGCTGCTAGGCAAACTCTAGTGCTATCCTTATGTTTGGCTTCTGAAAAAGGAAGTGTATACCAAATATTGCTCTGAATTCCTAATGGCGATATTGAAGAACTGTGGAAATTCTACAGTATTTTCAGCTCGACATCATTAAGGAAGCGTGGGCAAACACGATATGTATTTGTTGAAGCACTGCCTTGTTGAGAGGAGTCAAAGTGAATGAGCAAGAAATATTCCTTTCGGCCACATTCTTTCGATCAGTACACACTGTAAGATTTGAGATTGATTTTCAAAAGTATAAACGAAATGCATTAATAACTAAACTTCGTCAACAACCATTTCTATATCATAAAATGCTGTAAAGTAGTTTACAATTAAAAGTCCTTTTTTCAATCTTTTTACAATTTCATTTATTCTAGGAACTTTTCCCCTTTTCTTATCACAGAACAAGGTATATGTTCATGATTATTATTTGACACATGTACATACACATATTAGCTTTCTCGTAGAGAACCGACTGCTCCTAAAACAATGTGTTAACAACGGAAGAAGCTACCAAATTCCATTCTGCTTGACACCATGACGTCTGTTTCTTCCAAAGATTTATTTACCACACGTTTTGGTAATGTCCTAATACACTATCTGCCAACAAGAAATTGGACACCCCTGCAATCGACGATATCTGCGTTTCTGATACACGTCACGGCCGCCGTCGTTAAATGTCGTGGGGGAAACAAGAACGCAACCAGTTGCATGAAAGATGCCACGCAGTTCGGAGCTCTCTGATTTCGAAAAAGGTGTAATCGTCGGGTATCACAGAAATGCCCGATCCATACGTGACATATCCAGAGAGTTGAAGTACCCAAAATCGACAGTGGCCTACGTGATTGGCAAGCGGAAGATGAGAGGTGACTGTCGAAATGTGCCCCGACCTGGCAGACCCACAAAACTGGGAGTTTGAGACCGACGGGTGCTGGCCAGAGAAATTCGGAAGAATCGAACCAAATCGATGGGACACGTCCGCGAGGAGTTTCAAGAGGCATCCGGGAGTGCTTTTTCGATGAATACCATCCGTAAGGAAGCCCATCTGCTTGGTTATCATGGACGTGCTGCCGCCCGCAAGCCTTTGATCCCCATGTCCAATACCGCTGCTCGGCTAACGTGGTGCAAAGAACGTTGACAGTGGACCGTTGGACAGTGGAAAAGGTCCTCTGGAGCGACGAATCAAGATTCACCCTTTACCGTTCAGATGGCTGGGTCTGGCTTTGGCGTCTGCCTTGAGAACGCCTCCTGCCGGAATGTATTGTGCCAACTGTAAAGTTCGGCGGCGGTGGTTTTATGCTATGGGGGTGTTTCTGCTGGTAGGGCACGGGACCCTTGGTCGCAATTCCTGGTAGATTCAACGCCGAGAACTATTGCATCATTTTGGATGACCATGCGCTTGCTAAGTTGTGGCAGTTTTACAGGGTAGGCCCATGTTACTTTCAGGATGACAATGTCACCTGCCATGTTGCGAGGTCCACCATGGCTTGATATGGTGACAATGGGGATAATCGAATGGAATGGCCTGCGCAAAACCCGGACCTTAACCATATCGAACCCGTCTGGGACGAATTGGAGCGTCGGCTTAAGGGGTGCCCCCACCGTCCGAAATCGGTGAAAGAACTGACCTGTCTTTCGCAAGCCGAGTGGGAAAAAATACCGCTAGCAGTCGTACAACGCCTGGTTGAGAGCATGCCCCGGAGGGTCGCAGCTGTAATCGCCGCTCGTGGAGGCTCCACGAACTATTGAAGCTGAATAAACTTCGTTTTCCTTTGCTATCACACGTGCCCAATCACTTGTTGGTAGATAGTGTACAGACTATTTGAAAATTCACTAGTAGATGCAGCAAAGTAACAACGTGTCGCTCACGGGAAAATCCCACAGCTTTCTTTGGTGAAGATTGTTCTACTCTCGATCTATTTAAGTGCATAGTCTTTTCTAAGTGCTAACCTCATGGGTTCAGCCTTTAATTAAGAGAAAAACTGTGCCATCGGGCCAAAGAAAGCTCAGCCTCAATTTAAACGCTCTTCTAGAAGACAGAAAAGCATCTATATGCGTTCTTTTCCGTATTAAAGGTTCATGTGCGAAAGAATCCAGGAATTCTAGCATGTAATGGAAAAAACGAAGACAGAAACGAAAAGTTATTTCTTGTAACGTAGCACTGCGAAATGCAACTCTTATCTGGCAGCATACCTGTATGGTTCCTCCTGTAGTATTTCACCAGTGAATTGGCCGCCGGCACATGAAAGAATGGCATTCGTTTTGGCGGAGTCTGAAGGGCATTCGTTTTGGCGGAGTTTGATTTGTGGCCATCATCCAGATGCGGTAATGCCTGCTACCTAATGATGTGCGTCGGTGAACTGCTTTATGGATCGGCTACAGTTGTTCGTGACAAAAAGGTTCCAGTCCGTATTTAATTATCTTATGAATTTTTCAGAGAACCATGTTTACCGCATTCACATAGAGTCATCGGGCTCCCATCCGAAGAAGTCGATAGCTTGAGACAATCAATTCAAAAAATCAGAGTCGACTTCACTATGCGACTGCATTTTAAATCATTCATTTCAACAAAACACAGGGTACTAACGTTTAAACCGCAGCATTTTCAACTTTACATCATATAACGTTTTAGCACCAGCTGCCTCAATAAATGCATTAGGAAATTTTGCAAGAAGACGACTGTATTTTTACGCTGCTTTTACATGTAGCGGTGAGATACCACACTGATTTTAAGCAGCAAGCGCTTCCTTTAATCACAATGGAATTCAAACATTTAATAGCATTAACTTGCTGAACTGATAAACTAATGTTGAACGAAAGAAATCATGCTTAATGCAAAAATATTTTTTTATTAGACTGAATATTAAGATTTGATCAATGTTATTAATGTATCGAAATTTTAACCTCAAGTGAAATGACGAATATCTATGGGACCCATTAGTCTAAAATCCAACAGAGTGAAATAATTAAGAGAACCTGAGACACCTCTATCAACAGCGTGAATTGCAATATCTGCCGAAAAAGCGAAATTTTTAGCCAAATCAAACTAAATTCCAAGAAAGTGAAATGAGTAAAACAACTTGATACCTAATCTCCCCCCCGCTAAATCACGTGAATTCCTTAATTGCAACGGAAAAGCGAAAATCAATTTAATAAATCATTGAGAAATCCACGAAAACTGTTTGGAAACTCTAGAAGATTCATTTCCTACATTTTGTGTTAAACAGAAGACGATTCATGTTCTACATTTTTTGTTAAACACCGACAATCCAGGTTACCTCAGCTAGTTTTCTTATAAACTGCAAAATAATGTTTGCCCTGCAATTAATTAGCTCACTTCTTTGCACTTCTAATCATTTTGTTGAATATGAGGTACATATATCTGAAAGTCAGTTTCAAAACAAAGTGGTCGTCTGTCAACTTTATTTGGCAAGGTCTGTATGTATACCATAGGAAACGAATTTATGTTTGAAGGTAGTAGCGAGTTAAATAATCGAAAAGTATTGAATTCCGCTGTGTTTTGAAGAGAAATAGACACGATAGGAAAAGATTTTTTTGTGCGGGATGTATCGAAAAGAAACAGACATGAGTGCTCTAGAAGTCCATGTATGCATGCAGAATTAGAAAATCAGAATTTACTTCTCAGATTATTGCTAATCAAAGGCTATTTGTTAGGGACTCCTGCGTTTCCACAAATCATCAACTATGGAATTAATTTTAAAAATATTATTTTCTTTTCTTTTAAACTGGACACTACTACGTTTCAAACCGAAATATCGTATCTGGTTAGACAGAGTATTCAATGATATTTAGAAAGTCAAAAATTCATTACAGATATGTTGAAAATCCTCCAAATACGTGGCGTCAGTAAATAAAGAAATACGTCGCTTTTTCCCCGTTCCAAAAAAAAAAAAAAAACAGCAACCGAAACACAGCAACTGTGTAAATATAACGCGCTCTGCTAGTTATCGAGAGTTCTGTGATTCAGTTCCTCATCGTCGGCTGAAAAAAAACAAAGAACAATTTTTCGGTTGCTGTGTGTTTCTGGAACGTGGAAAAAGCGATGTATTTATGTATTTAAATATATGTTGCTTAAAGAACCACAAAGGTTCTGCTCAAACACTATCCTGAGTATTAGAGAAAGTTTCTACTTCAAGGAAACGGCTTGATGCAATTGCGTATATGAGTTAAAACTTTTCTTCTTAAGCTTACAGGAAATATATTTTATTTACTAATTACATTAGCGTAAAGTTTAATATTAAAGAATACAATCTCATAGGAAGTCGATTTATCGTGCTGAAGGATATTAAGAACACAGTTTTGCCGTCTTCACACGATTTAAAAAATTGCGGTTAAAATGATATATACATGAGCACTTTCAAGTCCACTGTGGACCCGTCATAAGACGGTGTGGTTGCATTATGCCCTGGGAGGGTATATTTTATGTAGTATGCACACTGACGAAATAGTATGTTTTGGCATGCGCATGCTCACTACATAATCATGTCGTTTCATTAGAGCAGCCGGTATTGTCTCTTTCGTTGTAATAGTTACAGAGTAGTTTCCATGGCAACGGTATAATGATAGGGGTATCGTCGTTACAGCATTCAGCATTATGTTTATGTATCAATAGGGTTTCTAACAAGAGGATAGATGAACATGTAGTTGGCGTATGTAGTGTGCATACTACATAAAATATACCCTCCCAGGGCATAGTCCAACCACACCATCTGATGACGGGTCCACAGTGGACTTGAAAGTGCTCATATATATATCATTTTAAATCTAATTTTTTAAATCGTGTAAAGACGGCAAAACTGTGTTCTTAATACAATCTCATTTGTGAATTTAAACGCTAGGATTGTAGTGTTATATTACCTATCAACACTAAGGATAAACAGGTACAGGAACGAAATATGCATAAAACAGGTAAAGGTGGAAGCACTGAACATTTAAACTAAAATCGTCCGTTTTGAAAATATACTATGAAAAAATGTATGCATTGTTGTGTAATCATTTTTGCAAGATTTCATTTGCAAGCAATATAAATGAAATTGTATTCAAATCCTACACACTGTGATGCCACAATTTTAATATTTTTCATGATATACGTAAAAAGAACAGCAATCATCATGGCTCTAAGTTATTGTGAAATGTGAAATATTAATATAAACATGATATTTATGAAGATTAAGCAATATAATTAGAAAATACTGAAATTAACTGCATTAAAAGCATAGGTTCATAGCTAGTATTATTTTAAGCAGCATCGATGCGTAGTCAAACATTTTATTTTTCAAACTACATCTACCATCTGTATACTTACTTCATATTTTGTTAAATATGCGGATTGTGGAGTTTTATTTTTGTAGCAGATGTCATGCAAGTAGTTATTGTTGAATCTGAACAAATTTAAGTTTCCAGTTCCTTCACAGAATGGATGGGGACGAAAATTATCTTGGACACCAATAGCTATAATAAAATCAGTAGCGTTGCGACATTTGTTTTGCCAACTGCTATGTTCCCATCACTAAAATGTGAGCAAGAATTTCAAGTGAAAACTTGTATTACGGTTTTTTAAGAATGTTAATCTTTCTCAAAAAAATCACAAAACTAATTTACTAATAAAACATTATGTTGAACCAGTAATATGTGTAAATTGTTATTCAAGTCCAGTGCATTCAGTGCGGGAAAAGCACTATACTTCGCAGAAAATGGAAAACCAAATATCACAGAAAAAGAGCAGGTCTTCATATACGTATGATAAAAAGAAATCAGTTTCCGCTGCACATGAAAAATATTGGGTCACTGCAAAAATCAAAAGCTGCAGCGCAAATTATTGAATGATCGAGGATTTGCCAGCAGACATTTTTTTGAAAGAATTATGAAAATTACATCATCAAACCTTTAACCGGCTGGAATGAATTATTTCGGGGATTGAAAAAGGACAGAAATGCGCTGATGAATGCATCTGCTGCCTCAAAGGTGTGCCTACGGATCTGGAACAAATTAGCCTGATAATAAAAACGCTTTGCTTTTGCCTTATCATTTTCTTTCAAAATGGTCACTTCGTGTATGTTAAACCCTAATGAATACGGAATGATTACCTGCTAAACGGGTTACAACAATGGCGAAGAACCAACGAAAGCCGTGAGAGAGATGTTTGACTCATTTGTTTGTACCGAGTTGCCTGATGTTAGTTTCAGGGGATTAGGTGCATCTTATCATGCCCATAAACCAAGAAAAAGCCTTGGAACAGTGCACTTATCACCAGCGAAAGATTTAATTTATGGTCGTTATATCTTACATGTCAGTAAAGAAGGAATAGTTCAGCCATAGTTTTAGTAATATTTAGCCATTGTTTAGTAAATCACAAAAGTTTGGGCATCATTTGGTTCAGGTACGTCAGTCGCTTAAGGGGTTGAAAGAATCTCTACTCCGAAAAATATAGGAATTTTGATGAAATGCGTTTTGAGCTTGGCACGGCACGCAATTTGCGTGGGGGTTAAATCGAAATCATTTCTAGCTTTTGGGTTGTTCATCTATTGTGGTAAGATATCAGATGTTGCATGTTGAGAACCGCATGGGTTCTAACCGCATTTTCAATTGCCTCATATAAGGTTCGCTTTATTTGAGACATGGATTTTCTGCTTTCCCATCAGATATTTATTGGCAAAACTTTCCTGTCTCGTTCTGCTAGCATCGGTGGTCTACATGGTTATATCCTGACACACTGATCCCAGCCCTCTGCGATTTGCATATCATACAACCTAAGGCCAAAATAGGGTTCTACGTCAATTCGTCGAGCGTCAATTCGTCGACTGCGTCAATTCGTCGCGCGTCAATTCGTCGATTGCGTCAATTCGTCGCGGACAAATTCGTCGACTACGTCAATTCGTCGCGTTTACAGATTTGGGTTACATACAAAACGAATGCAGGAAAACGTACGATTTCGAACGTCTTGCTCCCTAATCAAATTTATAAAGTTTGGACACGCAGACAGGATAGGAATATTACGTTTTTCTTTTTGGCACTAAAAATATTAGACGGTAGACGGTTTTTGGAACGGGGCAGGGCCCGGTTGGACAGAGCCCCCCATATACAAAATTTTCGTAAAATCTACAGTTTTCAATTCAGAACCACCAAATCTGGTATACTATCTCGTGGTTTTCTAACTTAGACTGTAGACGGTTTTGGGAAGCGGTTGGAGAAGGAGGGGGGGGGGGGTTTGGGCCCCTCTACAGAATAGCCGTAAAATATAGTTTTCAATTTAGAACTACCAAATTTGGTATATTATCTCGTGGTACTGTAACTTAGACGGTAGACGGTTTTTGGAACGGGTCACGGGCATGGTTGGTCAGAGCCCCCATACACAAAATATTCGTAAGATCTACAGTTTTCAATTCAGAACCACCAAATCAGGTATCCTATCTCATAGTAATCTAACTTCAACGGTTGTCAGTTTTGGGAACGGGGCAAGCCCGGGGAGTCAGAGCCCCCCCCGTAGTAACAAAATTTTCGTAAAATCTAGTTTTCATTTCAGAACCATCAAATTTGGTATCATGAAACTCTAACTTAGACGCTAGACGGTTTTTGGTAGGGGTTGGTGCCCGCGGGTTCGGAGTCCCCCTCATAAAAAATTTCGTAAAATCTACAGTTTTCATCTTAGAACCACCAAATTTGGTATACTATCTTATGGTACTCTAACTTAGTCCGTTTTTGGAACGGGTCAAGGCACGTGGGGTCAGAGCCCCATACATACAAAATTTTCTTAAAAACTACAGTTTTCAATTCAGAACCACCTAATCTGGTATACTATCTCATGGTACTCTAACTTAGACGCTAGACGGTTTTTGGAAGGGGTTGGAGCCCGGGGGTCAGACCCCTCCCCGAATAAAAACTTTTTCGTAAAATCTACAGTGTTCAATTTAGAACCACCAAATTTGGTATACTATCTCACGGTACTCTAACTTAGACGCTAGACAGTTTTGGAAGGGGTCGGAGCCCGCGGGGTCGGAGCCCCTCCCTCATAAAAAATTTCGTAAAATCTACAGTTTTCATCTTGGAACCACCAAATTTGGTATACTATCTTATGGTACTCTAATTTAGTCCGTTTTTGGAACGGGACAAGGCACGGGGGGTCAGAGCCCCATACATACAAAATTTTCTTAAAAACTACAGTTTTCAATTCAGTACCACCTAATCTGGTATACTATCTCATGGTACTCTAACTTAGACGCTAGACGGTTTTTGGAAGGAATTGGAGCCCGGGAGTCAGCCTCCCCGAATAAAACCTTTTTCGTAAAATCTACAGTGTTCTATTTAGAACCACCAAATTTCGTATACTATCTCATGGTACTCTAACTTAGACGCTAGACGGTTTTGGAAGGGGTCGGAGCCAGCGGGGTCGGAGCCCCCCCCTCATAAAAAATTTCGTAAAATCTACAGTTTTCATCTTAGAACCACCAAATTTGGTATACTATCTTATGGTACTCTGACTTAGACGGCAGACCGTTTTTGGAACGGGTCAAGGCCCGGGGTCAGAGCCCCCATACACAAAATATTCGTAAGATCTACAGTTTTCAATTCAGAACCACCAAATCAGGTATCCTATCTCATAGTACTCTAACTTTGATGGTTGTCAGTTTTGGGAAAGGGGCAAGGCCCGGGGTGTCAGACCCCCCCCCCGTACATACAAAATTTTCGTAAAATCTAGTTTTCATTTCAGAACCATCAAATTTGGTATCATGAAACTCTAACTTAGACGCTAGACGGTTCTTGGTAGGGGTTGGTGCCCGCAGGTTCGGAGCCCCACTCATAAAAAATTTCGTAAAATCTACAGTTTTCATCTTAGAACCACCAAATTTGGTATGCTATCTTATGGTACTCTAACTTAGTCCGTTTTTGGAACGGTTCAAGGCACGGGGGTCAGATCCGCATACATACAAATTTTTCTTAAAAACTACAGTTTTCAATTCAGAACCACCTAATCTGGTATACTATCTCATGGTACTCTAACTTAGACGCTAGACGGTTTTTGGAAGGGGTTGGAGCCCGGGGGTCAGACCCCCTAATAAAAAGTTTTTCGTAAAATCTACAGTTTTCAATTTAGAACCACCAAATTTGGTATACTATCTCATGGTACTCTAACTGAGACGCTAGACGGTTTTTGGAAGGCGTCGGAGCCCGCGGGGTCGGAGCCCCCCTTATAAAAAATTTCATAAAATCTACAGTTTGCATCTTAGAACCACCAAATTTGGTGTACTATCTTATGGTACTCTAACTTAGACGGCAGACCGTTTTTGGAACGGGTCAAAGCCCGGGGGTCAGAGCCCCCACATACAAAATTTTCTTAAAAACTACAGTTTTCAATTCAGAACCACCTAATCTGGTATACTATCTCATGGTACTCTAACTTAGACGCTAGACGGTTTTTGGAAGGGGTTGGAGCCCGGGGGGTCAGACCCCTCCCGAATAAACACTTTTTCGTAAAATCTACAGTTTTCAATTTAGAACCACCAAATTTAGTATACTATCTCATTGGTATACTATCTCATGGTACTCTAACTTAGACGCTAGACGGTTTTTGGAAGGGGTTGGAGCTCCCCCCACCTCATAAAAAATTTCGTAAAATCTACAGTTTTTATCTTAGAAGCACCAAATTTGGTATACTATCTTATGGTACTCTAACTTAGACGGCAAACCGTTTTTGGAACGGGTCAAGGCCAGGTGGGTCAGAGTTCCCCACATACAAAATTTCCCTAAAAACTACAGTTTTCAATTCAGAACCACCTAATCTGGTATACTATCTCATGGTACTCTAACTTAGGCGCTAAACGGTTTTTGGAAGGCGTTGGAGCCCGGGGGTCAGACCCCCACCCCGAATAATTTTTGTTTTGTAAAATCTACAATTTTCAATTTAGAACCACCAACTTTGGTATACTATCTCATGGTACTCTAACTTAGACAGTAGACCGTTTTTTGAACGGATCAAGGCCCGGGGTTTCAGAGTTCCCACATAAAAATTTTTCTTAAAAACTGCAGTTTTCACTTCAGAACCACGAAATCTGGTATACTATCGCATGGTACTCTAACGTAGACGCTAGACGATTTTTTGAAGGGGTTGCAGCCCGGGGGGCAAGGGCCACCCTCATATAAAAATTCGCAAAATCTACAGTTTTCAATTTAGAACCACCAAAATTTGTATACTATCTCATGGTACTCTAACTTAGACGCTAGACGGTTTTTGGAAGCGGTTTCAGCCCGGGGGTAAGAGCCCTTCCCCCATAAAAATGCCGCGTAAAATCTACAGTTTTCAATTTAGAACCACCAAATTTGGTATACTATCTCACGGTACTTTAACTTAGACGGTCGACGGTTTTTGGGACGGGTCAATGCCCTGGAGTCGGAGCCCCCACCCCTCCCCCGCCCCGCACACTCACAGAGACATACAACATTTTCTTAAAAACTACAGTTTTCAATTCAGAACCACCGAATTTGGTATCATGAAACTCTAACTTAGACGCTAGACGGTTTTTGGAAGGGGCTGGAACCCCGGGGTGAGAGCCCCTCCTCCTCCTCATAAACATTTCGTAAAATCTAAAGTTTTCAATTTAGGACAAACAGATTTGGTATACTACTTAATGGTTATCTAACTTAGACGGTAGACAGTTTTTGGAAGGGGTCGGGGCCCGGGTCAAGGTAGCCCCATGCAAAATTTTCGTAAAAAGTTCCGTTTTTTACTCTTAAAAATACCCTATTTACGTTCTAAGGCGCTTTTTGGCCCTTTGAGGGCCTTGCACCATAAACCATCAACCAACCAACCAACCAACTAACCAACCTACGGTCTAAGTTAGGGACTGTAGATAACAATAAAGTGCAAATATATATAGTTTAGCTTTCACTACCAACGAACGGCTTATCAGAAAGAAATATAATGTAATGCAAACAGAGAGTTCCAGATATTCAAAATTCAAAACGGTAAGAAAAAGATGATCAATGCCAATGTGAAGTCGTATGCATGCGACATCACATAGGTACATTGCATTTCTGTGTCGCGGGATTCACAGAAGCGTATGCCAGATGTACGGCAGTTCTATAGATGTCTCCTAGAAGGTAAGTATTCCCATTCCTTCTTCTTTCTTTTTTGTTTCGCAAAATTAAATTAACTAAATCAAAAAATTTAAAATAAGTTTACTGGAAAATTGCAGGAATATCTTTTTCATTCATTAACTTTCACCCGCTGAACTTGGTGATTCCACAAATAGTAATATGTACCTATCAAATAACCGTTATCCCTGCTAGTACAAATTATATTAATGATTTATTTGCGTCCAGTTCAATCTAGTATGTCCATAAGAGCGTTTGGGGCCGTATGAAAAATACATTTCGACGTGTGTCGCTACGGCGGCGGAGTGTTCTAGGCGCTGGCTTCTGACCACTTGTCGAGAAGGATCCTGGTTCAAATCCCGGTGAATCATGGACGTTGAGCTTGATTTCTGGCACTGGCTGTCCCCCTTCCCAGGAACCAGTGGCCCGAAATTGGGAATGTCCGACTGCTTATAGCCCACTGAATTGATCACGGTGGTCGTTAACCCCCACCCCAAAGATTGCGACGTGTCCATTGCTATTTGTTGTGGACCGTACAAAAAGTATGTTTTTGATATCAACGTGTCCACTTCCATGTAGGCTGGCCATAAAATGTTAGGGGACCGTACAAAATTGAACTTTTTTTCACCTTGTCAGCGCTTCGGTATATGGTTGAACTATAACTATATCATCATCATCATCATCATTGTCAAACATTAACAATCCACTGCTGGACAAAGGTCTCCCCAAGTTTCCCCCACAACGGTCTGTCTTGTGCCAGTCTCCTCCATGTCACTCCCGCATACTTTCGAATTTCATCCACCCATCTCCCATGTGGTCTTCTTCTGGGTCTTTTGCTGTCCCTTGGAATCCAATCTAAAATTTCGGCTGTCCATCGATGGTCTGTTCTTCTGGCAGTATGTCCAGCCCATTGCCATTTCAGGGATTTAACTATGATCATGATGTCTTTCACTCATGTCATTTTTCGGATCCACGTGTTCCTCTTTTTATCTCTCCTGGTTACACCAAGCATGAACCTCTCCATGCATCTTTGCGTTGTCTGCAGCCTTTGTATGACTCTTTTAGCTAAGTTCCACGTCTCTGCACCATACGTAAGCACTGGAAGGATGCATTGATCAAACACTTTTCTTTTAAGACATAATGGCATATTGCTCTTGAAAGTTATGCTGTTTCTTCCAAAAGCTCTCCAGGCACGTTTTGTACGCCGATTAATTTCTTCACCAATGTGACCCTCACTTGATATCTGCTGTCCAAGATAAACGTATGTGTCTGTTATCTCCAGATTTTCTCCATCAATCGATAAATCTTCATTTCTTGTAAAAGCATTGAACATCACTTTTGTCTTCTGAAAGTTCATTTTTAATCTCACTTCTTCACTCTTGTCAGCAAGCTCCTGGATCATACTCTGTAGCTCTGATGGGGTAGTTGCAAAAATGACTATGTCATCAGCAAAACAAAGGTGGGTTAGATAATCTCCATTAATCTTTATCCCTTTGTTTTCCCAGTTCAGTGATTGAAAGACATTTTCCAATGTGGCATTAAAGAGCTTCGGAGATATGGTGTCACCTTGTCTCACTCCATTTCCAAATTTTAATGTGTGTTGTATTTTCAAACAGCTGAATCTTTGCACTTGCATTTTATAGATGTTACTAATAATATTAATGTATGCATCTTTAATACCGCAGGATTTTAGAGCCATTGCAACTGCTGATGGTTTCACCGAATCAAAGGCTTTTTCATAATCGATAAAAGCCATGCACAATGGAAGTTCATATTCCCTCGCTCTTTCAATTAGTTCTCTTAGTACGTGGATATGATCTATTGTGCTGTAGCCACTCTTGAATCCAGCTTGTTCTCTCGGTTGAGCCATGTCCAGTGTCACCTTCAAGCGGTGTGAAAGAACTTTAGTGAAGATTTTATAAACCAGTGATAGGAGGCTGATAGGTCTGTAGTTCCTGAGATCCTCAATGTCACCTTTTTTATGTAACAAGATCATTGTAGCGTTGTTCCAATCCTCAGGAATTTTCCCTTCATTAAGGCATCGAGTGAAAACTTGGGCGAGTACTGTTTTGATTTCTTCACTTGCTTCTTGTATGATGTCTACAGTAATTCCATCTTCTCCTGGAGCTTTCCCCCGCTTCATGTTCTTGATTGCATGTGCAACTTCTGCTGGAAGGACTGGAAGAACTCTGGTACTGGTACCTTTCATGATGTCTGGAGTACATGTATCATCCTCCCTTTCATATATTTGTGTGTAAAAATCTTTCACTCTTGTCAAAATTTCGCCTCTATTTCTTGTTACAGAACCATCTTCTTTTCTCAGTGCCATAATCTGTTTTTTCCCCTTACTGAGATGTCCCTTTGCTATCTTTAGGCTTTGGTTGTTTTCAATTGCCTTCCTGACTAGTTCACAGTTGAATTTCCCTACGTCTTCAGTGATACTTTTTCGTACTGTCTTGCATAGCTCTATATATTCCACTTTGGAAGTCACATCTTCTTCAGTTGTCCTCATCTCTCTTCTTTTTTGCATCAACATTTTGGTTTTTCCTGATAATTTGTTCGCATACATTTTCTTCTTAGACCCAGCTAATTTTGTTGCTGTTTCCATAAGAGCTTTGGTTACTTTTCTGTTAACTACTGAAATATCCACTTCTTCCGATGTTAGGCCTTCTAAAGCAGAGAATCTGTTCTTCAGTTCCAATTTGAAGATATTATGGTGTTTTTTAAGGTTGGTTATGTCAATACATTTTGTTTGTCTTATGAGCTTGCTACGTTCGAGTTTAGCGTTGAGGTGCATCTTACATCTCACCAATCTATGGTCACTGCCTGTGTTGAACTTGTTTAGCACACTGCAGTCTTCTATGACGAATTTTTTGTTACACATAATAAAATCAATTTCACTTGTCGTCCCATTTGGATATCTCCATGTCCATTTCCTGTGTGGCTTTTTCTTGAAAAAGGAGTTTAAGATGAAAAACCCTTCTGCCTCTGCAAACTCTACGAGTGTATTTCCACGCTGGTTTCTGTTGCCGTGACCGAATTTACCAACTGAAGTTTCATTCTGTTTCCGTTGCCCTATTTTTGCATTGAAATCTCCCATAATTATCTTCAAGTGCTGCTTACCTTTATTATTCAGATCACGGATTGTCTCATAAAATTCTTCAATTTCTTCTTCAGGATGACTTGTGGTGGGTGCATAAGTTTGAATAATCTGAGCCTGGTATCTTCTCGAGAGTTGGATAACGAGTCGTGCAGCTCTGTCAGAGGAACTTTCAACTTCTACCACTTTATCCTTCAGTTTCTTGTTTATTATAAATCCAACACCACTAGTTCTTCCAGTATCTGTCCCACGATAGTAGAAGAGATGTCCACTTTTCAGTTCAATGAGATCTTCTTCTTTTCTCCTTACCTCACTTAGCCCATCGATGTCCCACTTGATCATTTATAGTTCCTCTTCCAATTCAAAAACCCTTGAATCAAAAGATAGGAAGCGTCCGTTATACGTAGCCAAGGTCAGCATCATACGTATATATAGTTGGGCCATTTCAGCACGTAGTTTGGTTTATATAGAGAATAAAGATAATGTTACATTTTTACTCAGCTACAACACATTAATCCCAAAGGCTATTTGTTGAAATCTTTAATCCTCCGTGCTCATATTCACAACGTTAATGTAACATGTCAAGTTATTAATGTTGCAGTTTTACCCTGTCACAAAACTTTAGTTACAAGACCTTAGGCGTAAACTTTTTTAGGAATTTTTAGTCTGACGTATTCATAAGGTTTCGATAACATGCCAAGGTTATGGTACTGCGTTTTGACTGTGGCACAAAAATTAATAAACAGGCCTTAAGCCTTTTTATCAGTTTTCAATCAACCGTGCTCATATACATAAAATTTACAGAGAAAGTCAAGTTTACTGTGTTGCACATTTACTCGAGTACAAAACTATAAACAGCCATTAGCTTTCACCCGCTGAACTTGGTGATTCCTCAATTCATCCATTAACAAGTCTTTTAAGTGATTGTATGCTATGGTCATATTGATAATGTTTGATGACAAGTCAGGTTAATGATGTTGCACTTATTAAAGACTTAAAAGGTGTAGAGGCTAGTAATAATTATTTGAAGTCTAAGTAAAAGCTCATTTTTAACTTGACTCGTCATGAAATCCTTGTGAATATGGCATTTATTTTATTTTGTACATTTTAAAATGCGTATGCATTTTTTTTGGCATTTGTTTTATTTTGTGTTGTACTTGTTACATAGCGTTTCGCATTTTTGTAGTGCTTGTGACTTGTGATTGCATTTTGAATTTTTATTTGTTTCACATTTTGGATTACTTTTTGACATTTTATGTTTTTGACATGCTATTTTAAAAATTTTGTCTTTTTTAATTTTGCGTTGTTTTTTACATTTTTGCATCTTCGACGGAATTACATTCTTGAAAAATTCAAATACAAGTTAATAAAAGGTATAATTCTCAATTAGTGAGAAATACCAGCACATTTTAGTAAAGGGCAGAATTATATGAAATTCCTCTTAAAAAGTCCAGCATGTTAACTTTGTCTCTGTGCACCAAAGAAGTTCGAATTCCTTTTTATCTTGCCAGCGTTTCTCTTCTATGTGGATTTGTTGGAATCTGTGCTATCACTCTTTCGATTTTAGCCATAGTTGTTCTCTGCTCTTTCGCAGTTTCACTGATTATTTCGTACAGTCACAGTTTTTTCTCTCCCATAATTGTATTCCAGCGTCTGTCTAATCTTTCAAGTTCGTTTTGTGTTCTGGGAAAGCCAAATAAATTGTTTTCACTAACTGACCAAATTGTTGGCGGGAACAGCGGAGGGCTTCTGCTTGGATTGTTTCTTCTGCTTCCACGAAATTTTCCAAGAACATAATTTTCCTCAAACCACTGAACTACAGAATCTGCATATTCTAGTAAAATTAATTTTGCTTCTTCAAAAGCAGCTGGAATTTCATCAGATGAAAAAAATGCGAGTGCTTGCAAATGTCTGACTTTGAGAGCAAACTCACTGTTTTCCTTATATTCCAAGGCTATGCCAGAGGATGGATATTCCTCAGCACATTTTTTTCCTAGATGAAACCAACAACATTTGTGTGTGCTGCTTCCAATTTCCTTTTTAGCAGCATTATAACGGTAGCTATTTCAAAATCTATTATTATGCGTATATTGTGGTGCAAGCTGAATATCATAGTCTGATGCATAGTCTTGTAAATCCTACAAAAATACTTTATAATAGTATTATATTATTTATACTTGCTGGAAAGTAACCCATAAACTAGTGGGACAAGTGTGTGCATCTCTGGATTCGGTTCAACCATAGCATGAATGGAACATAATTGCCTAAAAAGGGTTGGACATGTTTCAAATGTCCCATCCATAATCCAGAGGGGTGCTTCTTTAAGCTTTCGTAAATTATTCTCTGTTAAAAGTAAAATAATTCTTTGATGTCCAAATGCGCTATCTCTGCCAAGAAATTTTGCACTATCTTCTCCTGTAAATTTATTGGGGCATCGATCCGTTCTGAAGTCGTAGGCTCCGCAGGCATGTCTTGGCATGTCTTCTCTTTTTTACAACTTGCCTTTGTGCATCCATATTAGGCATGTAAGCTGCATTTACTGTAGCCATTGACGTTGTCACGGTTTGAATAATTTGTGCAGGGGCTTCGTCCGTATTTCTCGCTCGTTCTTTTATTTGCGCTCTTGCAACAGCAACATCACTTTTCTCCGGTCTTGGAGCATGATTATGTGGTTTCTCATTGCGCATCCTGTGTTCATCTCCAATAAGAATAGTACTAGCAAAGCCAGTACAATTTCCATAATTTCTTTCAATACAGTGTCAATACCGTTAATCAACTCGCACTCTGTTATGGCAAAATAAATACTCTTTCCATTTCAGCAAATCATTTTCTTTTTGTGAGTTAACTATTTATGTTGCATTCTTCGTCTGCATAGTGCCTTCGGAAAACAATGCTCTTTCTCTTTTCAAAATATTTAGAATGATATATTTCCACTATTATCACTTGACAACGCACAACAAAGGTTTCAACAAGCACGTTCTCTGATCTCCAGTCAACTACGAACTAATGAGCAACCATTCAATAAAACACTCAGAATACAGACAATTACGTGAAGCTTGTTCCTCCAGTTAGGGTTTAAGCGAAGTTCAAGATTTTCGTACCTGCGGTCACAAGAAGTGGTTAATTTTAAGGATCGGCATCTTATCTTTTGTTTTTCCAAAACGCAGAGGTACATGTATTTTACAGCTGGGACGCTCCAGGCGGGGGATCAACAGATGCGAAGAACCCGGGAGCCAGGTTCCGGAGGCGGCAGCAGGCGCGGACTGAGCAGCTGTACTCTGGGCCGGTAGGCGTCATGCTAATTCTTAAAAATAAATTCAAATTTTTTGTGTTGCACCATGCGTATGAAAGAAAATTGTTACACTGAAAAGACAATTTGTTTACCCCGTAACATATTAAACGAAACCTACGTCCCTACGTGCCAAATGATCTGTAAGCCAAACACAGTTTTTCATGCAACACCTTCCCCCGACTTTCTAAGTTCAGATCTGTCTCGTTCGACTTATTTCCTGTACCGCCCCTCTCTTTCGCTAATTGCAGTTAATTGCCGTGAAATTGGTGTTTTACGTTGGGGTGTATTGCCGCCTTTCCTGAAGACTATAGTGAAAGCAGTGAACCCCAGGAGAAAAGTATTCCATCAAAAGCAACAGAAATCCAATGCGAGAGCAAAACATTGTTCGTTGGCATTACATCCAAGCAATTTAGGCGAAGTAGGAAGTATGTTTTTCAACTACGACACCAGAAGATTGTCGCGAATGCTCAGGCAATTACGATACATATGAGTCCTTAAGACTTCTCTTTCAAGACGTCCAAAGGCCGGCACTAGGGAATGGGGAGGGATACAGTGCTAATGCTCTTTTCTGTTGCAGTTAGAAATTCTTAAGCTCATTCTTCCTTAAAACTTTGCCTGGTTACCAGTAAGTACTGTCTCATGCCTCAACCATTGCAAAGATTTGTTGTTTTTGTTTTCATTCTTTGAGTTAACAGCGGGAAAATATCTGAACTGCGTTGTTTCAGTTAAAAATATTTTTTTTTACTTCAGCAACAGGGCTTCACGCATAATTACAAAATACTTCGATAGAATAAACATACCTTACATAAAGAGTTTGCATGAGAAAATAGATTGATAATAAGGAAAATATTCTAAAACCAAAAAAAGAAATTGCGGAACCGAAAAAGCTAGGTAGAGGAAACAAAAGGCTCTAAGAAAACGTTCATATTTAAAGAAACCTGTAGTCACTTACTGAGTAAGTGGTATAACTCAATACAAAATCATGTGCTGTATTTGAAAAAAAATTGGGAGCAAGTAGGCATCGTGACTGTCCAGAGTTTCCCCTTTTCATCCTGTCGACATTACAACCACCACAGAAAAGAAAATAACAAAAACATAACAAAAACACCCATACAAAGTAAAATGCCCAAAACATAAAAAGAAGTAACCACACAAAATGAAATGCCCAAAACATTAAAAAAATTGCAACCACACGAAACAAAACACCCAAAACATGGTAAGAAATTCTGTTTAAAGCACAATGAAGGTATACGATAGGAGAAATATATGTTTTTAAAACTTAATACAAGTGTCAAAACTGAAATAAAAAGAAAGAAAAAAGAAATATTTCAAATTTCATTGTTACTTTAGATATTTTGACCTGTTGACATTTCGTAAATTGTACTTGCACTCGGTTAAAAAATATTACTTATAAGGACTCTTTAGTAACTTTTAATCGCTGTGGTCGTATTTATAAGGTTTGCATAACAAATCAAGTTAATAATGTTGCGCTTTCACTTACCGTCTCCCGCTAAGTTAGAGTTTCATGACACAAAATTTGGTGGTTCTGAGTTGAAAAATAAAGATTTTAAGAAAATTTTGTATGTGGGGTGGGGATCGTACCCCAGGGCCTTGATCTGTTCCAAAAACCTTCTATCGTCTAAGTTAGAGTACCATGAGATAGTATACAAAATTTGGTGGTTCTAAATTGAAAACTATAGATTTTACGAAAGTTTGTGTGTAAGGGGGAAGGGGGTAACCACCCTTGCCCCGACCCGTTCTGAAAACCATCTACCGTTTAATTTAGAACACCATTATATAGCATACCAAATTTGGTAGCTCTAAATTGAAAACTTTAGTTTTTACGAAAAATAATTATGGGCGGAGGGACTCTGGCCCGGTGCCCGACCCGTTCCAAAAACCGTCTACCGTCTAAGTTAGAGTGCCATTAGATAGTATACCAAATTTGGTGGTTCTAAATGGAAAACTGTAGATTTTACGAAAAAGTTTTTATTCGGGGGGGGGTCTGACCCCGGGCTCCAACCCATTCCAAAACCCTTCTGGCGTCTAAGTTAGAGTACCATGAGATAGTATACCAGATTAGGTGGTTCTGAATTGAAAACTAGTTTTTAAGAAAATTTTGTATGTGGGGGCTCTGACCCCCGGGCCCTGATCCGTTCCAAAAACGGTCTACTGTCTAAGTTAGAGTACCATGAGATAGTATACCAAATTTGGTGGTTCTAAATTGAAAACTGTAGATTTTACAAAAAAAAATATATTCGGAGGGGGGTCTGACCCCCGGGCTCCAACCCCTTCCAAAAACCGTCTAGCGTCTAAGTTAGAGTACCATGAGATAGTATACCAGATTAGGTGGTTCTGAATTGAAAACTAGTTTTTAAGAAAATTTTGTATGTGGGGGCTCTGACCCCCGGGCCTTGACCCGTTCCAAGAATGGTCTGCCGTCTAAGTTAGAGTACCATAAGATGGTATACCAAATTTGGTGGTTCTAAGATGAAAACTGTAGATTTTACGAACTTTTTATGAAGGGGGCTGACCCTCCGGGCTGCAACCCCTTCAAGAAACCGTCTAGCGTCTAAGTTAGAGTACCATGAGATAGTATACCAAATTTGGTGGTTCTAAATTGAAAACTGTAGTATTTACGAAAAAGTTTTTATTCGGGGGGCTGACCCCCGGGCTGCAACCCCTTCAAGAAACCGTCTAGCGTCTAAGTTAGAGTACCATGAGATAGTATACCAGATTAGGTGGTTCTGAATTGAAAACTGTAGTTTTTAAGGAAAATTTTGTATGTGGGGGCTCTGACCTACCGGGCCTTGACCCGTTCCAAAAACGGTCTGCCGTCTAAGTTAGAGTACCATAAGATAGTATACCAAATTTGGTGGTTCTAAGATACAAACTGTAGATTTTACGAAATTTTTTATGAGGGCGGGTGGCCCGACCCCGCGGGCTCCAACCTCTTCCAAAACCCGTCTAGCGTCTAAGTTAGAGCACCATGAGATAGTATACCAAATTTGGTGGTCCTAAATTGAAAACTGTAGATTTTACGAAAAAGTTTTTATTCGGGGGGGTCTGACCCCTCGGGCTCCAACCCCTTCCAAAAACCGTCTAGCGTCTAAGTTAGAGTACCATGAGATAGTATACCAGATTAGGTGGTTCTGAATTGAAAACTGTAGTTTTTAAGAAAATTTTGTATGTATGGGGCTGTGACCTCCGTGCCTTGACCCGTTCCAAAAACGGACTAAGTTAGAGTACCATAAGATAGTATACCAAATTTGGTGGTTCTAAGATGAAAACTGTAGATTTTACGAAAGTTTTTATGAGGGGGTCTCCGAACCCGCGGGCACTAACCCCTACCAAAAACCGTTTAGCGTCTAAGTTAGAGTTACATGATACCAAATTTGATGGTTGTGAAATGAAAACTAGATTTTACGAAAATTTTGTATGTACGGGGGGGGGAGGCTCTGACTCCCCGGGCCTTGACCCGTTCCAAAAACTGACAACCGTCAAAGTTAGAGTACTGTGAGATAGGATACCTGATTTGGTGGTTCTGAATTGAAAACTGTAGATCTTACGAATATTTTGTGTATGGGGGCTCTGACCAACCGGGCCCCTGACCCGTTCCAAAAACCGTCTACCGTCTAAGTTACAGTACCATGAGATAATATACCAAATTTTGTAGTTCTGAATTGAAAACTATATTTTACGGCAATTCTGTAGGGGGCCCTAACCTCCCCTTCTCCAACCGCTTCCCAAAACCGTCTACAGTCTAAGTTAGAATACCACGAGATAGTATACCAGATTTGGTGGTTCTGAATTGAAAACTGTAGATTTTACGAAAATTTTGTATATGGGGGGCTCTGTCCAACCGGGCCGTGCCCCGTTCCAAAAACCGTTTACCGTCTAACATTTTTAGTGCCAAAGAAAAACGTAATATTCCTATCCTGTCTGCGTGTCCAAACTTTATAAATTTGATCAGGGAGCAAGTCGTTCGAAATCGTACGTTTTCCTGCATTCGTTTTGTATGTAACAAAAATCTGTAAACGCGACGAATTGACGTAGTCGACGAATTTGTCCGCGACGAATTGACGCGCGACGAATTGACGCGCGACGAATTGACGCGCGACGAATTGACGCGCGACGAATTGACGCGCGACGAATCGTCGTGGTCGACGAATTGACGCATGCGACGAATTGTCGTAGTCGACGAATTGACGCGCGACGAATTGACGCAGGCGACGAATTGACGTAGTCGACGAATTGACGCACGCGACGAATTGACGTGACACCCCAAAATAGATATCCTCATAGCCGTAGAAATATCAGGTTGGTAGCTGTTGCTCATGTCACACCTTATTATAAATCAGCGCAGAAGCTCTTATAAATCCTCCTATTGAGGTAGTTTAAATTACCAGTGGTACTTTTGTCTCATAATTTCCGTACGATAATAATTGTGTTGGTGCAGGTATCATGGTGTTTACGTAAGACGTAATTCGCTGTTAATTAAAGAATGACAAAATATGATTCGCAGCTTAGAGTATTTATAAATTTTAACAAACGGTTTCCCACATTTCAAATCCCAAAATAGAATTACATGCGATGCATTATTTATGGTAGTATTTCACCTTCTCTTCTGAAATGCAAATCAAGACTTACGAGATGCACTGCACGAATGTACTTCATTCGGGTCTCAAATGTCTATATCCCTCTTCCCCATTGGCCAGAGAGACACAGAGAATACTACTATGAATCAATTGAAAAAATAACTTGCTCAAACTTTCAAAAACTGAAACAATCTCAAAAGTCGATCACTACTCAAAAAACTACACTCCTTGCATTTACATATGACGGTTAAGTTGCGATCTGAGAATATTTCCCTGTGCCTTTGCTTACCACTTGCAGAACTAAATAAAACTGCAGAAACGCTGGTTACAGGCTTTTGATATTAAAGGTCATTTTATTTGAACAACAATTTTAATATATAATTTTAAACTATTTTTCAAATAAATAGCTGAAAACCGTGGATGCGTCATTAAGATATTAGATTCGAAATGAATCCTTATCTAAAAAAATATGCTTGTTATGTCATTTAATACATCTGAATGATACGAGAATCAATTTTATGGTCGATGACACCATTTCTCTCGTTTGGAAACATTTGATACCTTAAAAATATTTTAAATAAAATATGTATACGATAGAAATTTCATAAACAAACTTGACGCATATTTTTCATGTTGTTTTCCAAATATTAAAAGATAACAAAATAACATAGGAGACACCCCAGACTAAAAAATTCCGAACGCAAAAAAATTAAAACATCTGACATTTTCGAACGATTAAATAGGATTTCCTTACAGCTGAACTGAATGAATAAAAAAGGTACTGAAACAGCTATATCTTGTAAACTTACGGAAACAAATTGGGTTTTTTTGTTATTTCCAATGTTCGTTGGCAGGGAAGCATTTAATGCTACTATTGGCATATTTTCACTGTTTTCATGTAACCACTTCCTTCAGAAAACTTAAAATTTTCATCGTCCTTGAGCTGGAATCGAACCCGCACATCTCAATTTCCGGTCGAGCATGGTAGTCATTACACTACACAGGACAAGGAGATTCCAAGCAACTGAGCGTAGATATCTGAGAACCTTGAGATTTGCGCTAGTCGGAGCTGTTCATTCCCGAGACGCTAAGATGAGGCATAAATAGCCGCCACTAGGGCGGGGAATCTATGTTTTGCGGGGAATCTATGTTTTGACGATTTCCTCCCGACGTGAATGAGCAAAGGTCACGAAAAAAATGTTTTGCCTAAGGAACGAGCTAATTCGTGTCTTCTTAATTCTCATATTATGTTTGTACTGCATGATTTTTTTTTTACAAAAAACTAGAGAAAATTCTGAAGTTTTGCATGCAAAAATAATTTTTTCGGTAGTGTTTAGTAACATCTTGGTATTAATTCGTGAGAAATTCAGTGAATAAAGTTTTTAGCGGGGTTGTTTCTCAATTGTTTTTTTCTGGAATCATTTAAAACGACAACAGTTGGATACTGTCGTTTTAAATTATGCCTAAGATTTGACGTATTACCCGTCGTTTTGTGATTATTTCCGGAAAGACTGCATTTTCCGTAGACTTATCCTTACCAAAAGAAAAATAAAGTTGCACAAAAGATATTTTATGTTTACCCATTATTAGCAGTTACTTATTCCTTTCAACAAATAACAGTTTCAGCACCTGACATACCTTTGAACTTCGAGTACAAACAACAAGAACAATGATTTTGACTTCGTCTTTATCCCCCAGAAACGTGCCAGAGTGCAAATACCACATAAACTCACCGTGTACTCTTTTGAGGACAGTTAGACTTAGTTCGCATTGTCATCTTGTATCAATATGGCTGGACTATATGTTTTCGGCACCAGTAAAAATTAGGTGAAAATGAGCGTTTCAATCATCTAAGCCATCGGTCGAAGCTGAATAGTTTACATCTTCGTGCTTTACACTTACAGTATAGTGGCTGGAAGAAACAGTGTGTGTCGTGCGCTTCTGCAGACGGTTCTTAAAATCATCAAATCAGAGAGGGCGCTGAACACAGCAGCGATGCTATTGCTGTAAACTATGATCATAGATACACGTGCTTCTCGTTCCCTGCAGTATAAAAATTTAACTCAAATTTTACGGAAGCAACTCTTTTTTTATCCTGCCGTTATATTAAAAGCGATTAATGTCATGTATGGATAGGTATATTTGAACATTCTTCCAAATGTTGAGTTTTTGGGAAGCTTCGTCAAGTTTATTTGGGAAATGCATTATCTCGAGTTGAATCTACGTGTCACAAGGCTAGTTAGTACAAATACATTACTGGATGCAAATTTTCACCTCATTACGGGACGCATATTTTCTCCTAATTGCAGGACGGAAATTTTATCTTATATGATTTGCCCAATCATCGCATTGAATTCTGTTCTGATCGTGTTGCAACTCATTTCTCTATCACTACAACATACAAAATTTTAATTGGGTGTCACATGATAAAGAGCGGGGGCCTAATCTTTCCATGATAACGTTTACAGAACTTAGGACAAAAAAAACAAAAAAAAACACTCAATTTTAAAAAAAATGTACAAAATGCGATGATGTATAAATACGAAAAAAAAGTGGCATATTTATCTAAATAATCAACTCAATGGCTGCCAAATTGATTTACAACAAGTAAAAAGAAATAATTCGGTCCACCTTGACTTATCTTTCGGCACGGAAATAGTTACCTATTTGTTAACAGGACCTGTAACCACTGTTACATGTAGGTAGGAAACACGTTCTCAGGGTTACACTTATTACTAATGCTTTTCATGACTGATCTAACAAACAAATTGCCTTTTCAATCCCTTCCCAAAGAACATGCCACAGAAAAGCATGATAATGTTTAGAAATCATAGCATCGAAATTCGAAATTCGTAGGAGCGCCATCTCGCAGTTTCATAAAGAGAGGAAACTACAATTTAAACAGTGAGGTATTAACACATAGCACACTATCTCTTCTAGCCACTATACCTACATACTTACAGCATTAAAAATGTAAAATTATGTATAGTTTCAAAAAACTATCGATGCACTATCGATGTACTGAATAGGACAAAACTATCGATAGTGCCATCGATAATACCTCTACTTCTAATCAGGACTGCCATTTTACATGGACATCCCCAGCGTAGAATGGTACAAATTCAAAACACAACTAGGCGATAAATAGGCGACCAGCAGTGTTTGCGGACAGTGTATCACAAACGACGACCACGCGGGGATTTAACAACAATATTCCCGAGATTTTTTCTCTCCATGTTTTGCCGCTTGGCGAATACTTATCTCCAGCACTGAATAAATGCACAGGTCGTGCCAACTATTAGCAAGTCTCAACACTAATCATGGAAAAATTACTGATTTTAAAATAATTATGATTAAGTTTCTTAAATACCGAATATGTCATGCTATAATTTAAAGTTATTTTTTATCGATGTGAAAATTTCCGGGCTTTATAGTTCATTAATTGCGATTAAAATGTTTACAGAGGTTTTTAGATTTTCTTCTCAATTCATGTACATTGCAAAAAAAATGATTTCAGGTGGAACCAAATGAACACCAGTATATAGTTTTTTAAAGTTCATTTTTAGAAATACGTCTCGATGCGCGGAGTTAATACTGATGCACTTCTCTGATATTTGTTAAGAACTATTGTGAGCAATAAAACATCATTCTGATAGGTGAGAGCGTTATCACTTGGGAATTCCTTGCGAAAGAAGAAAGAGAGTATATACATATTTGTTATTCATTCAGAAATGCGCATTCGTCTTCCACGTTTAATAACGCGGCACATGAGCAGGGGTTGGAAAGGAAGAGTTCGAGACTCTCTCACAAATGAGCAGTGCTTGGAAAGCAAGGGTATGAAACTTACTCACAAATAAGAAGTGGTTAGGAAGCAATGGTATGAAATCCACCCACAAAGGAGCAGTGGTTGGAAACCCACTCATAAATAAGCAGTGGTTGGGAAGCAAGAGTTTGAAACCCACTCATAATAGATAATGATCCATACGACTTTCATTTGAGAATATCTGTAAACATTGTGTGACCCACTTGAAAAAAACCCAAGCATTTCACTATAGCACTTTTTTTCATCATAGTAGATATTGCTGAAACTATTTCAAACGAAAATTTGCACCTTTATCATTTACTGTAAAAAGGTTTTGTTCCTGTGTTCATTCCGATGACTTCCTGAATTTGTAACTGATATTTTTGTTCATTCAGTAAGTTATTAATATCTTTGTTCATTTCTTGTAAGTTCTTAATTTACTGCATTCTTTGATCTCATACTTGTTTTACCTAACATGATATATTGGTACTACTGTATATAACTGATATATATTTGAGAACAATTTTTACTGTGAAAAATATTTTTACATTTTTTATTTAAATTACAGGTAATGCTCCAGAAACATTTGAAAACGGTGTATATAATATTGTTTTAAAGAAAATATATAAAAACACAGAGCTTTTGTAAAAAAATGTTAAGAATGGATTCTCTGAATATTAAAATTTCCCATAACCTAAGTTATTAAGGAGATACTCTACACCACGTATGAATAAAATAGTAAAATTATATAAGTAATCGTTTAGTTGTCCTAAAAATAGAAATACCCTTTTCCGTGATATCTCACGCTAATCGTGACGCTCTTTCAAGGAAGGTAGAAAAAAATAATTTATAGACAGAAAACATCAAAAGTGTTCCACATTGCTCGGAGAAAGGCAAAACCTGCTTTGACAACGAGGAATTGCACACCTACTGTACATCAAATAATAAAAAAGGGTTAGTAAACCAATTTATTGTCGCAAAAATAAAAATTTTAGTATTGATCAAAAACCTTTCGTGCAGCAAACATACATTGACGGAAAAAATACCAACACCAAGAAGGGATTGTGTTAGATAAACGACAGTTGGTAGGCAGTGAGAGTACATCTGTAAGATGACGTCTATGAAAATGTTTGCGCTCGGCGCATACGTGCGGCGCGAGTAGCGTCCCTCGGAACATGCAAAGCAGGTTTCCTGTAAATACGCGCTGTAACGTTCGTGAGCGTTAGTTATCGTTGAGATTCGACGTAGTGTGTTGATGTTAGTCCGGAATGCATTTAAGAAGACGAAGTAGCCATTATCAACAGCTCACGGAGTTTGAACGAGGTCGTGTAATAGGGCTACGAGAAGGTGGATTTTCTTTCCGCAATATTGCAGAACGACTTGGCAGGAATGTAGCCACTGTGCTTGATTGTTGGCAGCGGTGGTCAAGGGAAGGTACTGACTCAAGAAGACCGGGTTCCGGCAGGCCACGTGACACTACTGAGAGGGAAGACTGCCGTGTACGGCGTATGGCCGTGGCGCATCTTACCGCGTCTACGGCAGCAATTCGAGCAGCAGTTGCGACCACAATGACACAACGAACTGTTACAAATCGGTTACTTGAAGGACAGCCACGAGCCAGACGCCCTGTAGCGTGCACTCCACTTACTCCAAACCACTGCCGTTTGCGACGTCAGTGGTGTCAAGCTACAGCTCATGGGAGGACGGAATGGAGATCTGTTGTGTTTTCTGATGAAAGCCGGTTCTGCCTGGGGGCCAGTGATGGCCGTGTGTTTGTTAGAAGGAGTCCAGGTGAGCGCCTGCAACCAACCTGTCTGCGGCCGAAACACAATGGACATACACCTGGAGTTATGGTCGGGGAGCAATTTCCTATGACAGCAGGAGCACTCTCGTGGTTATCCCACGCACCCTGACGGCACAGTTGTACGTCGCTATGGTGATTCAACCTGTTATGCTGCTATTCATGAACAGTATTCCAGGGGATGTTTTCCAACAGGATAACGCTCGTCCGCATACCGCTGTTGTAACCCAACATGCTTTAAAGAGTGTCGACATGTTGCCGTAGCCTGCTAGATCAACAGACCTTTAACCAATCGATCACGTATGGGACATCATTGGACGACAACTCCAGCGTCACCCCAACCAGCATTAACCGTCCCTGTATTGACCGACCAAGTGCAACAGGCATGGAACTCCATCCCACAAACTGACATCCAGCACCTGTACGACACAATGTATGAACGTTTGCGTGCTTTCATTCAACATTCTGGCGGTTACACCGGTTATTAATGTACCAGCATTTCACATTTAAAATGGCTCTTCTCGCGCTTACAATAAACTGTGATCTTAAAACCTTAATCGATTAAATATCTTACCTATACAAATATATTGCCGCCATTTCATTCCTCTACAACTATTTTTTCGTGGTGTTGGGATTTTTTTCCGTCAGTGTGTAATGAGATTAATTAACTCATTCTTGCACGATGGAAATGAAGTGCAATTGAAACATGATAGCACGATATTCGAAGAAGGTTCAGGAAGAGAGTGTCTGATCCCAGGTCTAAAATTACCCTTAGAAATTGGAAGCCAGGTTATCTGAGTAAGCGAACTCATTAGGAAGGGCAAACAGATAAATTGAGTGAAAGGAGAGGATGATACATTTTTCATACTGTGAAACCATAACACCGGTCTAGTGGGAAGGGCGGCAAGGGGACTAAGGCACCGCACAACATCACACAGAGCCACAACGCCACCCGGCCACCGACACACTAAGGGGTCACTGCAACTCAACGAGACCAAATCCAAATGCCCGAGCAGAATCCATTTTCAACGTCTCGATGCCAATCTGAAAAATAGGGAGGGTCTGTCTGACACCCACCAATGTTCGCATACTTACTCTCTTCGTTATGGGGAGTCAACGATCGCCGCCTTAGTTCTTGGATACCTAAGGAATTCGCTGGGATTGTAATCCACCTCGCCCCTAACAAGTTCAATGGGGTGGGTTTCCGCTCTCTTGAAAAACTTCTTTGTGAGCCTGGTGGAAATAACTAATGTATCTTACTCGATTCCAAGTCTGTTCCTCGGGTTCCGAAGTGGGGTTCAAGGGGGAGCCCCATGTACCATTCGAAGTGGTCGGCTCTGCACTCTCTTAATTCTCTATCGCTGATTCCTACTAATTCCAATCCAGATGTAGGAGGCATAGGTAAGCACTGGCCTGACGACCGTCTTATGCAGCAGTACTTTCTGCCGTGTTGTAAGGAAGCTTCTCCGGTGTAGTAGTGGAGCTAGCTGCCGAATGCATTGTCTAGATTTATTCGTGTGGTAGCTGGTGTTCGTCACCCACGAAAGTCGACAATCGAGTCAGATTCCTTGGTACTTAGCGGAGGTAGGCCAGGGGAATGTCTCTTAAACATAACGATCTTCGGCACTCCTTGGAGAGATCCAAAAAACAACAGCGCACTCCTGTTAGACGGATTGATCTTGATCCGCCAGTCAGTGGAGTAGGTTTCCAGCTGAGAGAGAAAGCCCTGGTGGAGCTTCACTGCTCTGCTTTTGTGCAGGGACCTGATGACAACAGCTGTATCATCTGCGTACATCATGACCTGCCCGTTGTTTGGGTTTGGAGAAGTCGTGCAGATAGATGGAAAACAGCGTTGATCCAAGAACCGAACCCTGTGGAACTCCAGCCCGAATCTTCTTTTCCGAAGAAAGCTCACGGTTAATCGTAACAGTGAAACAGCAGGTGTTCAGGTACGAGATGATGCATGCTCCATGAGAACACTGTATTTAGTGGTTCCGGAGAAGGAAACGGGTCAGAAATCCCATTTTATTCGATTCAGTTTGATTTTCACGTCCACTAAATTGGGCAACAGTCTGTTTTGAAAAAATAAATCATAGTGCAAGGTTCCAATCATATCCAGCGTCTTACTCTCGTTTACGAGTTCGGAGCGTTGATATAATCCCTTGTTTGTTGTAGCAACCGTGATATTAATTTCATATAGATGTCCGGCTGAATCCTTGTAAAAACCTTCACATGCTAAATAGGTATTATTTGCTTCTTCTCCATAATTCAGTAGAGTTTCAATATAAGCTATGTAGGGATACGTGTTGCTTGATGAGGAAATCACACTTTCGTTTAAACTGATGTTTAAATTATTAAGAAAACAGTTAATGGGACCTCGGGTTCCTTGTCTGACAAAATAGAATTGTCAGCGTTCACAATTTTGATTTTCACGTAGAGTTGACTGGAACATAAGTCCATGTATTCTTCTCCACACACAGAAATATTAAATTCCAGGGGTACTCCATCTCGAATGTTGGTAAAGGTCATATTCTATCCATTGTCGTTTTTCTATGCTTGCTTGATTGGATGGTAAAGCAAATAAATCCACCTCTGACTTGGGACGTACGGAACAATGTCTGTGAATCAGAGCCATGGTTTATGGATCAAAAGTATCGCGTGCTGTTCTTTTGACTTTCTTTGAACGATTGATGCATGCCTTCGCTTTGCTCTTCCTTTTAACACTTCCTCCCAGCATCTTCTTCACTTTGTTGGCTGCTTTGTCGGTGAGAATTTGTAGTGATTCTGTAGCTCATTGTTTGGCCACCGTCCTCACATATTTTCCTTGAATAACATCTGTGGCGAGATCCATCCTTGTTCGTTAAACTTGTTTTCCAAGTGTTTTAGCACCTTGTTTGAAAAATGGTTCCGCCGCTCTAAATAATGAACGAAAGAGTCCTGCAAGTCCTTACCCTTTTTGCAGTGGCACTCCTTGATAGTAAACTATTCCTCTTCCAGTTTGACTGATGTAATAATCCTCAAAGTATTTCGTACAGCAGTGGGGTGGTTCGTACATGAATAGAGATGCTTGAGACGAAAATGAATTTTCAGGATCGCTGTCCTACGTTCAAATGACACTAATTGGCCTATGAGATTCCTTATGACGATTTCGATGGTTTGAAAATGTTTTCTTGCGAGATACAAATAATGAAGTCGATCGAACAAAGCGCTTACCATCTCTCCATCCACATTACTCACTTTAACGATGTGAAGGAGAGGAGCAGCCATGTCTCCCACCGGTTGTGGTTCCACAATATTGCTGTACACATACAGCAGAGAAAACCGACCGTTTAGATCTGCGATAAATTCACCATTTACAGAAAGAGCTAAACTCACAGCCGAAAGTTGCATGGGTTGATATCCTACGATTTCTGCAATTCCTGGGGGTAAAAACCAAGCGAGTACTTTTAAGAACAGTTGAGTTAACCTTTCGAGTCGCTTTGTTACAATTCAAATAGAGTTTATTGGCAAAGTGATTTCTCATGGATTTAACAATGTCCGCTACAGACTATTAATGATCTGGAAGGATTTCTCCCGTCCCAAACACCAGTTCCCAAATCGTATTCCAAATGGTTGAAATTGTTCGTGATATTATACCACAAATGGGTGTAGATGAGTTCGACGAGTCCTACTTCCCAGGCACCGTCAAATTCTAACGGTGAAGAAAGACGTGTTATGAAATGGGATATTTTTTTTTTCAGAAAAGTAGCCGAGAGAGCTATCACTGGGCATTGTCAGATAGAAACTCCTCTTGACAAATGATGCTTCAACGAAGAAAACAATGGCTTATATAGCGATGTTAAGTTCACGACATGGATCCAGGTACTGAATTTATTCGGAGATCCTTTAAATTTGACAAAGTATTACATTCGTTTTTTTCTTCTGAATTATTTCAGAAAGTTTTCCCCAGCACATGTCTCTGAGAGATTCACTTTTTGAAACACTTCGGCGTGAAATGTTCCCTCCAGTTCCTCGTTGAATAAATCCTTTATTTTGTACACGGGAGGGAATCTAGGAACACGATTGCTCACTACAAATACTACTTCCGTCTAATTTGATTCGTATCCCTTTTCAAACGTCAATTTGAGTTTACTAATACGTACGTGATCACCCACTTGAAATATGTAGGTTGGATTTTAAAATTGGAGATCTCCATACCGATTGTTCGAAACCTACTTTTCATTGCTTTTGCTTTCACTCACGTTCACTTGCTTCATTTTTTACTCCGATGAAAGGAATGATTGTAACCATGAACTAAATCGTCAAGCGCATCAATGGATTTGTATGTATGTTGACTTGTAAAGTAACGCCACATCCTGGTTTTGAGCGTGCGATTAAATATTTCCACAACACTCGCTTTAGTTTTATTATTTGTGGTAACGAAATGGACCCCTTGCTGTTTTAAAAACTTTAGAAACTCCTTGTTCTTGAATTCTGTTCCTTTAGCCGTTTGCAATTTTTGAGGCTTTCTGTACTGAAATATCTTGAAAATTGCATTCATGATATGAGAGCCAGACTTTTGCTTCAAGGGCACCCACGCGTATTTAGAAAATATATCAACACACGTCAACAAGTAGGGAACGTCATCATTATGACGACTCAGACTGCTCACATCGGCTAAGTCTGCTTGCCACTATTGGTCTCTTTTATGTGTTATGATTCTATTTCTCGTAAAACCAGATCTCACTGGTTTGTGAAGAATGTACGTTTCTTCCCCTTCAGCCATTTTTCAACATCTTTTTTCTTTACTTTTTCGTTTTTGACAGCATGGAATAAGGCATTCTCACCAGCCAAACTTCCTTCTCGGCCGGGAGTTAGATACGCTTGTTTCAGCACATTCTCCATTAAAACAATCAAATTTAAGACTATCCACCGTAATCGAAAAACTCATGTTGACTCCTTCACATGTAGAACTCAAATGATATCGTTTTTCTCTGCCACTCTTTTTAAATACCTTCATCCCACTTAGCTCGCAGAGAAAAAGTATATAACTCACCCAAATTATCCAATACACATTCATGAGAAATGTGACACGAGAAATGTAATTAAAAAGAACCCAGTACGTTCGAGTAAAAAAAAAAAAAAAGAAAAAACTACACCATTCGCACGACGGCACTAATGGTCTAATGGTTTCTTCAGTATGGCTTTCGCTTGAAAAACATTCATAATGAGTTCGAATCTCACTGTAACCATCAGAGCATGTTTTTCACTTTGAAGAAAATGTTTCTACAACTATGGTTAAATAACAGAAAAAAAAATGCTACTCCCCACCAAAATTCCTAGGCAAAAGCTACACATTATAATAAACGTATATGGAGCATGTACGAATGATCCGTTCTCCGGTATTTAAAAAAAAGGAAAAATGGTGGACACTTGATTCCATACCCGTGGTTGCTATCCGCCAACACATAACCTCTGTTCACCGAGGAGGGATAAGTGGGGATACGGGAACAATTAGACAGCCAATAGGCGGTGGGCGTGGCCAGCTCTCGGCTCTCTAATTGTTCTTGAATCCCCACTTTATCCCTACTCCTTTCATATGTATTCCATAGCATGCCTAAGCAACCAATATATCCTTTATATCGGAATTTGTATGTATATTCGCTTCGAAAAATACTAGATTTAAGATACATCATAAATCATTCGGATAATCAAATCTGTGGCACCATTTCTCAGCTATTCGAAATGGTCTTAGATGAACAGCAGCACTACCGCGGATGCTTACGTTTCGTGGAAGTCTTAATAATTATTCGGGATGGTATGCAAAAAAATACTCAGGAATGCAAAAAACCTGAGAAATTGCTAAATATGAAAAAAAAAAGATTAAATTTGGTATCTCCACTTGATAAAAAAGCGATTCGACAGTTTCACAAAAATTGAAGACTCAAAGTTGGAAAAAATCTCAGCCTGCTGAACGATCAAAGGGTAAACGCAGTTTGCTATATTTAAAGATTAAAATATGGTGAACTATGTGGGAAACTTTAAGAAAATTATTGGAAATATACAATATACAGTATTTCTTTCAAATATTCATATACAATGTATATGAATATTTGACGGAACTACTGAGTTTCACAAAATCAATTCACAATGTAATCATAATAGCAGACTATAATGCGTTGCATAAATATAGAGTCAGAATAAATTTTCGAATAAAAAAGAAACAACAACGAGCTGAAATTTACACCTCATATTTCTAGCAAAAATAGCATAGGACACGCAGCTGCACAATAGTTTAACGAAAACATAACAATTTCAACGCCAAGTACAAGAAAAAAAAACAGAAATATGCTGTCTCAAAAACATAAAGACTTACTAGTTATAAGCATCTCCGGTACGAATAGTTGAGCCGTTGTTCCGAATAACACTGAAAACCCGATTGGGCATGCTGTCCACCAAGTGATGTAAGTGTTCTAGACGGAGTGCGTACCAGCTTTGTTCAATCTTCTCTTTCAATGCCACCACACTTCAGAACTGCCGTTCATTCGCATGCACATCATGAGCGAGGATATCCCAGAGGTTCTCGGTAGGGTTCAGATCTGGACTGAGTGGTGGCCAATCCATAACGGTCACATGATGAGTGTGAAACCAGCATTTTGTTGATGCAGACCGATGGATAGAGGCATTGGCATGCTGGAACAGATAATCAACACCCGCTAGAGTTTCGGCAAACGGTAGAAGGTGGCTGCTGAGTATGTTCTGATACGTTTCGGAGTTTTGCGTGCCGTGCAGGAAAACGATATCCGTTGTCTTAATGAACGCAAAAGCTCCCCAGACCATCACATATTCCCCTCTTTTCTGTCTGCTGAAGAAGTAGCATGGCTCGCGTCGTAAATAATGCCAATAGCAGTTCCAACCGTCAGGGATGTCAAGGTTGAATTTTTCTCATCGGCGAAATTAGTTATGATCCACTCGTCCGTCCAGTGCATGTGGCTGCTTGCCCATAACAATCTGGCTTCTTTGTGGCGCCGCGTGAGGGGAGGCAGACCTCCGCGACTTCCCTTGATTCGTCGATGAACTGTGTCCTTTGAGACGGTGACACCAACAGTTCGAGAAACTTGATGTAGTGATAACCTTTGGGATGAAACGAAACGCATGATGGCACAATCATTTCGTTTTGTTGTTATTCGAGGCCTTCCAGGCCGTTTTCTGGCGTTTCGATAAGGTATTATAAATGACTGACCTACTTCTACCCATGGCTTACAAATTTTCGCTACAGGCAATTCATTTGCTCTCAGTCTTCTAATCTTCTGCATCTCCTTACCAGAAATTTGACTGTTGCGTAGCATTTTGGCAAGTAAATGTCTCACGGCAGGTCCGCTGTCTTTTGTAGGTTGGAACGAATTACGGCCCATGCTCGTGCGTGCAACATGCTAATTTGTACATTTAATTTGCATGTGACTACTTTACATAGTTGTCTTTATATTTATGAGACACCTAAAAATTTCACTATTTCACTTTGTGGCGTTCTTTTCACACAATCCGGTCATCTCGATGGATCGAAACGTTTGTTGTAGGGTAATGTCTAATTAGGCACCACTTCAGCTTTCTACCTATATTTGCATTGCCTTCACGGTGCAAAGTAGACTATATTTATATATATGCGACGCATCTTATAACGCTGTGGTTGGGAAATGCCGGAAGGAGATATCCTAGGAAGATACGGATTGGGACTGAGAAATGAGAGAGATCAAATGTTGATCAACTTCTGAGGACAAGAAAAAATAGTAATTACAAATACATGGAATCCAGTTCATAAACGGAGAAGATATAAAGGGAAAAGCCCGGGGAATAGGAATAGGTACCAAATTTATTACATTTTGGTTCACACTTTGGTTTTTCTGTCTTCCATTTTAAATGATGAATGACGTATCATTTAAAATGGAAGATAGAAGAACCAAATAGAAGAAAGAAATTTAATCTGACGGTGCTAAGACAGATTCTTGAATGTCCATTTGCGCTGCACAAAGCAGCGCAAATGGACATTCAAGAATCTGAGCAACATTGGAAAAAGATAAAAACTATAGTAATAGATGATGCTAAGGAAACAATAGGAAGACAAAACCTCGATATTAGAAAGAAATGGCTGACAACGGATGTGATAGGTAAAATTGGGGAAAGACATAAATGGAAAATTATTGACAGAGAGCAAGGGGTATTCATGTATAAGAAACTAAAAATTAATTGGATAGAGAATGTAAAAAAAGCGAGAAAAAATGGTGGATGGGTCGTTGGGAAGAAATAAAGGAAATGAAAAACCAGAGACGGTCACACCTTGTCAAAAAGGTTATCAAAAGTACGGCGCAAGGTAAGAGAGGAGTGCAATACCGTACCATCCAAAACAAACAGGAAAGGTACCTGACTGACCCAAAGGAGAACAAAGAGTGGTGGAAAGAATATGTGTCAGAACTAAATAACGAGGAGAAGGAAAAGAACCACATCGATCAAATTCAGACTTAATCGATGATGGAATGAATAGGGGTCTGTAAATTACCAGAAAATAAATTGAAGAGGAGCTTGGATCAATTCCAAACAACAAAGCTTCAGGAGTAGATGAGTGACTTACAGAACTGCTTAAAGCCTCTGGAGAAGCTGTAATTAATCAATTATTCGTCCTCGTAAATTGTTGCTATCAAAAAGGAATTTGGCCTGCTGACCAGACGACCTCCATAATTATTCCTATACATAAGAAACGGAAGGCAACAGAGTGTGAGTAGTACGGAACCATACGTTTAATTTCACATGCATCCAAAATTCTGCAGAAAATTATTAAAATGAGAATGTATTCTAGGGTGGAAGAGGCGTTGGAACAGCGCCAGTTTGAATTTAGAACACGAAATGGTACTAGGAATGCGATGGGCACCCTGAGATTCTTAGCTGAAAGAATGATCAACAAGGGCCGCTCCCTTTACGTATATTTCATTGATTATGAGAAGGTTTTCGACGGAGTGCCTTCGACACAACTTTTGCCAATCCTAGAGAGGCACGGCACGGATCATAACAGTATCAGCTTATGAATAAAATATCAGAAAAGTATTCAGCTAAATATCAGGAAAGTATTCGACTGAAGATCAGAAACGTAAAAAAAAAAACAGATCAGAAAAGTAAGAAAAGCTAAATAGCATTGATTTCAATTCAAGAGGGAATGACTGATCCAGTCCCAGTAAGTAAATGTGTAAGGCAGGGATGCTTGTGGTCACCTGGCCTGCTTGGTATTTATGCATAAGTTATGATGATCAGAACTTTGGGAGCGCCAATGGAGGAGTTTATGTTAATGGAGAAAGAATTAAGGCTATTAAGTTTGCTGATGACCAGGCAACAGTTTCAGCATCAGCCAAATCATCAGAGCGCATGATGTCAAAATAAACAAAAATGCGAATATACACTATCTACCAACAAGTAATTGGACTCCTGTGATAGCAAAGGAAAACGAAGGTTTTTCTCCTTCAATAGTTGGTGGAGCCTCCACGAGCGGAGATTACTGCTACGACCCACCGGGGCATACTCTCAGCCAGGCGTTGTACGACGGCTAGCGATATTTTCTCCCACTTGGCTTGGAAAAACAGGTCAGTTCCTTCACCGATTTAGGACGGTGGGGGCTACCCTTAAGTCCACGCTCCAACTCGTTCCGGAGGTGCTCGATAGGGTTAACATCCAGGCTCTGGGCAGGCCAGTCCATTCGATTAACCCCATTGTCACCATACCAATCCATGGTGGACCTCGCAACATGACAGCTGGCATTGTCATCCTGAAAGTAACATGAGTCCTCCCCGTAAAACTGCCGCAACGTAGGAAGCACATGGTCATCCGAAATGGTGCAGTAGGTCTCGGCGTTGAGTCTACTAGGAATTGCGACCAAGGGTCCCGTGCCATATCAGGAGAAACACCCCCATAGCATAATTCCACCGCCGCCGAACTTCAAAGTAGACACAATACATTCCGGCAGGAGGCGTTCTCCAAACAGACACTAAACCCAGACCCTGACATCCGAACGGTAGAGGGTGAAACTTGATTCGTCGCTCCAGAGAACCTGTTTCCACTGTTCAACGGTCCACTATCGACGTTCTTTGCACCACGTTAGCCGAGCAGCGCTATTGGACTTGGTGATCAAAGGCTTGTGGGCGGTAGCACGTCCATGATAACCGATCAGAAGGGCTTCCTTACGGATGGTATTCATTGAAAGAATACTCCCGGATGCCTGTTAAAACTCCTCACGGATGTGGCGCATCGATTTGGTACGGTTCATCCGAATTTCTCTGGCCAGCACCCGTCGGTCTCTAACTCCCAGTTTTGTGGGTCTGCCGGGTCGGGGCACATTAAGACAGTCACCTTTCATCTTCCTCTTGCCAATCACGTAGGCCACTGTCGATTTTGGGTACTTCAACTAGCTGGATATGTTACGTATGGATCGGCCATTTCTATAATACCCGACGATTACACCTTTCTCGAAATCAGAAAGCTCCGAACTTCGGGGCATCTTGCATGCGACTGGTTGCGTTGTTGTTTCCCACACGATATTTAACGGCGGCGGCCGTGACGTGTATCAGGACAGCAGATATCATCGATTGCAGGGTGTCCAATTTTTTTTTGGTAGATATTGTATATGGAATCAAGATAAATAAAAATAACGCAAACCTAATGGTAATACGGTAGGATCCAAAACAAGCTTTTCTTAAAATTGAAGAACAATACATCGAATAGGTCAAATTATAGCGCTATTTGGGTCAAACTATTACTGAAGTTGCGATATGCGAAAAGGAAATTAGAATGCGATTGGGGATGGCAAAAATGGATTTTAGAGAGAATTAAAGACTACTGACTGCCAAAAATATTGATCTAAATCTGAGGAAGAGAGTTTTAAAGGCATGTGCTTGGCCAGTAGCTCTCTACGGTTCGGAGACATAGACGCCGACCAAGAGAGAATGTGAAAAGGCTGTAGGAATTTGAGATGTAGATCTATAAAAGATTATAAAGAATAAATTGGCTTAATAGAAAGACTGATGAGAAGGTCCTAGAGAGAGTGGGCGAACCCAGGAATCTGATCAACATGTTAAAAAGAAGAAGAATGTTATGGATGGCCAAACATGGCGTTATGGAGGCCCGAATCTGAAAGTTTTGGAAGGGAAAATTCAAGGCAAGAGAGGAAGGGGTGGCCAAGGAAAAGTTTTAGGGCACAGTTACTCCAATTCACCAATACTAGGAAATAATATGACTTGCAGAGAATGGCGGAGAATAGCGAGGAATCGAGAGACAGAGTACATATACTTGACAACCAGTCCTCGGACTGAGTGACCAAGAAGAAGTATATGATACGATCTGTAATATGACGCCTGATTATTTCAGTGGTTGTATTTATGCAGCAAATGTTTTGTTTTTGTTTTGTTTTTTTGCCGCAGGAGTCGGTCAATCCGTTATGTGTCCAGGGCAAAACTTAAAAGATTTAGATATCGTTACCGAGAAATTCCACATGAAATATTAAGCACAATGATATGATCACATAAACGAAAATACCATACCAAATACGCTGGTGTTCAGCACTTAGGGACGTAGCGGAAATGTAAGACAACGCTGTAAATACCAATGCCACCAAAATGCAAATTAACTGAGGCCTGTGTTGGGGAACAGGAACGAGAGCACATGCGTAATAATGGAGCTTTAATTGTGGTTTGATTGACATGAGAACAAAATCCGCTCAAGCAGAACAATAACATCTAATAAACGTTAGTCACCGTACGGTGTCATAAGTGTTACAGACGTTCGATTGTGTTTGTTGTGTGCTAGAAACGAAAAAATATCCGGTCGTGATCACATTGAGGATTTTACGCTTGGTAGAATAGTTAGGATGATCGAGAATAAGCGAATTATCATAAGTGTTGGCCAACAGTACGGTATCGCCTATGGCTTCGTATCGTGTTTGTGGTCGACTTTCAGGATTACAGGTACAGCTGTGCAAAATACTGCTAATTCGTGCATAAAAAAATTACCCTACTGAGAACATCTATGTTCTCCTACAGAACATGAGGGATTGACAACATAACGCAAGTCACTGCAAAGCAATTAAACATGAGCACAGGATGCAAAACATCGCTGTTTACAGTGGCCAGATGACACACAAAAGTGGACTGTTTGCCCGACGACCAGCACTCTGTAATCCATTAAACCTGTACACCGGAAACAACCTTTACAGTTTCCAAAATGCCATAAGAACTGGACAGCAGAACAATTCAAAACAGTACTCTTACTCATCAGAGTAGATTTAGTCTATCTATTGATTTTGGACTAATCTGACGTAATGTAGGCAGTATGTATCCCCCGAAAACATCAAATGAAGGGATAGATAAGGTGGTAACGGTATTCTCGTATTGAAAGGCATTCTAATGAATGGATGTAGGGAACTTCAGTCACTAGAAAGACATACTATAACCGGTGACCGCGACTACAAAAGGATAATTATTTCTCATGTTTGTCTTTTCCTAGTTGCCACTGGTCTACAATTTGTGGTAATGGAACATAATGCGACATCCCGTTGTACAGTGGTTGTTGATTTACAGCTCGAAATGAAGACATTCAGCGGATGGATTGGCCACCAATTATCCCCATCATAATACCCACAGAACATGTGTAGGACATTCTGGTGCTGCGTGTTGTGCCATGTTAACACACACCAGAAACCTTCCAACAGCTGAAGACGACGCTGACGGAAGAATGGACGATGTTACCCCAAGAAATCGTCAACAACCTAGAGCAAATCATTCACCAAAGTTACGTGGGAAAATATCCCCTACTGAGTAGGTCCTCTTCCCATTGTACAGTCTTTAGCAGTGATACATCTGTATGATGGCACCCAGTTGTATGTAGCCAATTGGGATTAAAGTTCCCCTCTGCCCCTTCGTATCGTCATCGTGTCTGTAATAAATGGAGGTCTTATTGCTTGAATTTAACATATCCAGGTCGCTGTTGGGCGACGGCAGCAATCTAATACCGGCTAGTATTTAAAAATTTTCACGGCAGTTTTTATTGATATATAAAAGCTTTGCTTAGTTTGAAAATACCACTGGGGACCAAAAATAATCCTAAATACTCTTATAAAAAATAAAAATACGAAGTCAACGTTTGAAGTATTCTTTAAAAAATACCATCCATAGCTAGAAAACATCCCACAATAAATAATTGACTTCACTTGTTTTACAAATTAATTATTGTATTTATTTTCTTATGCAAACAAAAAGTTTAAATTAATAACTACACAAAATTTCAAGAAAAAAAAAGTGAAAACTCATAATATCAAGGCGGGATTGAAGCTGCTGCTAGATATGCATCTAAACTAGGCGCCCAATTTACGAGGGCGCCGAGCTGACCTCTTTTTTTGTAACATAATAAACTATGAAAAAAAAAGACATAAAGTCGCTGCTAGGATCGGAAATCTTGACGATGAGTAATGATGATTGAAGACGATGAAAAAATCATAATAATCCAGTATTGTTTCAGTTCAGTTTGAAAATTCAAAAATAAGCGTACTTCATGGAGTTGACCTCGTGATCAACGTGATCGTCTATGTAGTATGTATAATATTCACATTTCATTTACGCCAAAAATTCATGAAAGCTGTTAAAAAAAAAAAAAAAACTTTTCGGGGGCATCATTAAAGAAAGTCGAGCTCAACGCCAGGGACCTTAAAGTTGGCTTTTTGTAATAGTTTAGGAACAGAACGTAAAATTTTGCATAAAATAAAAACCACACTCTGTTGGTGATCGCTTTCTATTTGTGAACATACCTACTTGGTAACAAACGTCCATTTTGAATTCCCATACAAAACCAGAGGTACCCATGCAAATCTTCGGACATCATTTGTTCGCATCTCAGGTGAATGAGCCACAGAAATGATTCAAGGCCGTTGCACCACTTCACTCGCTATTTTCTCCATAGACAGTTTACTACTAAAAGAAAAACGAACTCACTCGGTCTTCCTTGTAGTGGAAAGGCAGGAAAAAGTTAGCACTCCTTAAAAGCTGAAAAACCATCACTGCAGTATGACACTTTTTTTAATTAAATCAGCACAGGGCAGTTATCATCTGTAGTATGCTCATTGTTCTAGAGTTCGAGTTCGAAAAAGAGAAACAAAGCCTTGAACGTAACATTCCTAAAATCTTCAATGTCTTGAAATATTTTGTACAATTGTCATGAAAATTATCTTATTCGTGCTTTTTGTTTTTTTATTATGCGCGATATTTTGAGAAGATTTTAATACTTAATTATTTTCTGTATAATTAAGCATTTTTATGGCAGGTCTTTGCTTCAGGGAATTTCGGTGTTAAATTTTGCAGTTCATTATGTGTAAAACTTACTATATATAATTTTAGCAAGATTAGTATTTTTCCTCAACTTCACTACTCAGCTGTTACTTTTCTCTTGACTGTTAAAAGTGCAATTCTCTTGTGCTCACTTTTAGCAGTATAAATCTACAACTCTATTTTCCTATTCTTCTTTCAACCTTTCCAATCAGGGGACCCTACCCCAAATCTATCTACTTCTTCTTCGCTCCATACAACTTAATGTGAATTGGACCTAAACCTATAAAAAAAAAAAAAAAAAAAAAAAAGTATTTTTCCTCAATAGACTTTCAATTTGGTAAAACACTACACCTTTTATTAGGTTCAGTAGGTTCCAGGAGCTTTGAAATTCGGTATTTTGATATGTATTTACATATTTAAGGATGTGTCTAAATGACATTATCAAAACGTTTCACCACAAAGTGAACAGAACTTAAAGGGATATTAATACACTATAATTAATTACCTAGTATTTTAACTTAAGGCAAAGAGACTATAAAATGCGAGATTATTGAACTTCGACGTGTTTCTTAAGTACATGACTCTTTTGGATTTGTTTTGCTTTTAAGAACACTTCCATTAAAATTTACACGACACCTACGTGATTTTAAGCATGATTTCTTGGATTTGTAGGTTTTAAACCTCGGGAAACTGCTAAGGATTCGTATTGTGATATGTTGTGTGGTATTAGATTTCAAGGAAAATTTCATTTTATCAGTTTGATTTTACAAAGATGTAAGGGGTAGCTGTTACTTAATTTGCTTTTAATGAATATATCTCGTACTTGGTAATATGTAAAAAGGACGGTTAGTCACACTATGCTCTCAGGCTGACTCAGCATCGTTACGGTAATATAAAAACACACAGAGGGCCGAGTCTCTCCCTATAAGTCATAATGAAAAAACAAATTTTTGGTATGAAATATTCAACCCTTGGTTTAAGAACAGTGGTTATGTTCCCATTCACAAGAACTCATCGCAGGCACTCTGCTGTTTATCCTATCGAGCTATGGGCTTTGATGTCATAGTCGCTTAAACAGTCGTCTGCTATACATCAAGTGCCACCTGCATTACGCCAATTTGTTGCTATAAATCTTAGGAAACTATCTGCTTCGTAAGGTATGCACCTGTTGGAAGATACCAAACAAAAGAACTGGCGTTAAGTAGAAGATCAGAGGAGATTTTCCTGTTCCACTGACCTGCACTAGGGTAAGTAGAAATGGCTAATCTGGCTTTAATGGTAAGGTTGACTCATTCATTAGAACTATTTCCCTTTGATTTCCGTAACAGAAATTATATTTTTCTTAATTCCTCTGCCAGGGAATGAACTTCTCACACCCAGTTTCTGTCAATGTTCTGTATGTTCACTCAATTATCTGAGTAAGATATTTTTTTTACATTAGCTACTCTAAAAAGTACCAACAAAGAAATTACACGATTTTACTACTTCAAAATTCGATATAATTCCGGCATAATGGTTCAGAAGTGTTAATACGAAATTAACTGAAGCGTGATACTTCCCAATCGGTCCGATAGAAGAAAAAATTGGATAAAAGTTGCGCGGAAAAGGAGAGGCCGCCACATAAGGAAGTGCGCGGTGGCAATTTTCGGTCTGTTAATTCGCGCAATTCCTTGTGAATTACAGTGCGGAGGCATTTTGAATGTAACAGCGATTACAAGGAAAAAATCTAGTACGCAAGTGGCCAAAAACATGGTGCATCAGCTAAAAAAGATAGAAAGTGTGTAATCACTAAGCTCTAGTGAAGCCTTGAAATCGAAAGTACGTCAAGGTTTCCCATACCAAGATGATCAGCCAAATATTTAGAACAGACAAATAGGCAAAAAATACACTTCTGCGGGCATATACACTCAATGCACAAATTATTAGAGATAGGGGTGAGGCGCAGTTGATATGGACATCCCCAGCCCAGAGTGGAACAGACCTAAAACGAACTCAAGCGATAAATAGGCGGACAGCAGTGCTTCCCAAGAGTGCATTGCAATCAACGAATATTGTCAAACTTGGTGATATAGCGACTTCAATCGGAGACACATTGTTGTCGCAAGACAGACAGACCATTACATCACCCAAGTGGTAACAGCACTAGGGTTTCCTGGAACAACCATATCAAAGGTTTACAGCAAGTATCCCAAAGGCGGACATACCAGCGCCTAGAGAGCAATCGGTGGCGTACAACACGCCATTGATGACCGTGCCAACCTAGTCTACACAGGTTAGTAGAGACAGCGACCGCTTGGCAAACGAAAGGCAAATCACATTCGCTTTCTCTGCTCTTCCTTCGGGATGCTTTGGCTTCGTATTTTTCAATTCCTAAACAGAGATACAAGGGTGTTTCACTCGCTTTCGAATCCTAATTTTCCCTTATGACTTACAAACTAATGGACGTAATTCAGAGAAATTTGACACGAACCTGCCTTGGTGCATGAAAAGCACGGTCAACGAACTGTCGAGTACCGCGAACACGCAATTTGTCTTCACTACGCGTAGGATCGAAACACGTGATAGAGAGTAGCGAATGGCTGCTGCACTTTCCAGCCTGTGTGTCGCGCCTTCGAGAAATTAAAGCGGATTGCGTATTCGCTGTCCTCGGCAGTTGGAGTGACGCATGTGACTGTGCTGTTGGTGAGGTAACGTCAAAAATCATCGTGTCTTTGTGTTATGAGAAATTATAATATGAACCGGTACGCAATGAAACAGCGCTTGTATGTTTTCCGCGCGTACAGAAAAACTACGTCGATAAAGGAGTACCACAAACAATTTTTTGCACAGATTTGGATTCCGAAATCACCGGCAAAATCCTGCATTCAGTATGTGGTGAAGTAACTAGAAACCACGGTAACATTGTTGCGTTTCCACAAAGGAGGACTTCCGAAACTTCCAGAAGCCACGGTGCTGTAAGTGAAAAACACACTGCTTGCTTCCCCACAGATATCCTTGCGTAAACTGTCGCAGGAGATGTGGGTTTCCAAAAGCACATGTCAACGAGCTGCAAAAAAACAAAGCTGCATGCATATCGAATTACTGCTGTGCAAGAATTGAGACCTCCCGACGAGCAAACGACACTGAATTACTGTCATTCGTTCGAGCCGTTTTTCAATGCACATCCGGGAGTACTGGACTACATGTGGTTCTCCAACAAGACGTGGTTGCACCTAAGTGAGCACGTCAATTCCCTGTATTTGGGCTATAGAGAATTCGAACACCGTGCATGAGACGCCTCTTCATCATAAAAAAATGTATTGTGGTGTACTTTGTCGCGAGGCCGCCTTATTGGCCCAGTCTTCATCCATACAACGGTCGATACCGCACTCTACAAGCATATATTCCATAAATTCGTGAATCATTTGGATGACGCAGAACTCTGTACTGGCTATTTTTAGTTGGACTGTGACTCCTGCAACACCTCCAATGTCAGCATGGCTGAAATTTCTTCCTTCTTTGAAGATCGTGTCATTTCTAAAGGACTTTGGCCACCAAAGTCATCTTACCTTATCGCTCCGGATTTCTTCCTATGGGGCATTTTGAACGAGAGAGAGTATCGCAACAAAGCACGGTCAATCATGAAACTGCAGAAAACCATTCGCCGGGAAATTGAGACTGTGATTCCCGATGAGTTGCTGAATACCTTTAGTAACATGTAAAGGCGTGTGCAGGCATGCCTTGATGCAAATGTCGACGACTCTCAGCACTTGCTTTGAGATCATTATGCTTCTCATACACTAAGGTATGTCCGTGTCGAATTTCACTGAATTACGTCCATTTGTTTGAAAATTATGAGGGAAATTCAATGACCGAGAGCTAGTGAAACACCCTGTATTTGTAAAATTTATCCATGTAAAATAAATTGAACAATTTAATAAAAAATTCTTCTTTTTTGTTCCGAGACAATATTACAGGAGAATATAGAAAATGGTTTTTAGATCAAAAACCATTTGATAATATTTCCATTGAATGTAAAGGTGTATCCTTAAATGACGGATTTTCTTGCGATTTGAAGCCCTTTAAATGAATAAACATTTGTGATGTTGCTTTCAAAGCAGTTACTGTTATTTCTAGGTAAATCTTGAAATGAGTACCTTATGACTCCAATTTCGCTCGAAACGTGAAAACACGGATTTAATAGATTTAATAGTAATGGTAAATACTGAAATTTATTTATCATATTTTATTTGCGAATTTAAAATATTTTGGAATTTAAAAAAAGATTTACTTTTGCAGGTTCCGTGGGTTTGTTTAGAGAAAAAAAAGTGCTATTTCCCATAAATTTGTAATTTGTATATTTTCTTTCGTAAAACGTAAAAAATGTTTTTACAAAAAATTGATGCTTTAGAATATTGTTTATCTTTCCTTCGTTTTCAATGCAACCAACAAATTTCCCAACGGCCTACACAGCTACGTCTTGAAATGACCTCAATTTATTTTTTTTGCTTTTTAGTATCTCTTACATAGCGTTATTAAGGAACATTGTAATCTATCAACTTCAAAGGGGAACGCAGTAGCTCCCGATCCTCCGAAACGATTACTTATTCAATCATTAACTGAGTTGTTGATACCTGAACTGGACTTTTTCTGTGGGGAATCTCAGCTTTTTCGTAAAATGTGTTATCATAAAATCCACTCGAGCCTATTCCTTGATTTTCTATAACTGTTTCATTCTTTCCATAGAAAATATTGTAAGTTGTAAGAAATCTGAATTCGGCTAAAGTATGCCAAAGGTGTGGCTTGTGTTTATGTTAAAGTAGCGATGAAACCATTTAGGAGCCAAGTGAGTTTACTCTGTAAATCATGTTCTTCACTCTAACTACAATTTCTTTTGGCACGCTGGATTTGTCTACACTTATTCTGCCCAGAACTTCTGGATAGGCTATATGAATGAAATGCAGCTGCTTTTGTCAGGTGAAATATAAAATAACCGATCCCATTAATCTCCTTCGACTGCATGGATTAATTCTTTGAAAGGGTCTCGCGTTGTTATCCATGATCAAATATCTTCGCTTACAGCATTACGGAAAAATCGAACAGGACGTAAAAGAATGTTGTTGTAATACCGATCGTCTGTCACGACCGCATTTTTCAGCACCTATATCTCGGTGCATCTATTAACCATGATGCCACATCACACTATGATACCCGCATCACCGTATCTGTCCCTTTCCAGAAAATTCCCTTGCTGGTACGCAATACCACCCTCACCCTAAATCAAGTGACGCCTAAAACGCGAGAACAGACTCAAACTACAGTCTTTTGTGAAAGGCATGTTGGCCCATTGATGAAGTGTCCAATTTCTGTAGATACACCACTGAAAACGTGCGTTCCGTTTAGCTCCACACAGAGAGACGCAGACTACAGGCCTTTGGGCTAATACCTGCATATTTCGCAGATGTTTTCTCTGAATCTTTCGTATTATCACATTCCTGTGTTTGAATGGAGAACAATTGCAATCTGATCAGCCGGGTGCGGCAATTACATTTTGCTGTGCATGCGTCGTAGTAGAGAAAGGACAATCTACTAGCATGCGTCTGGAATACATTTCATATGGTTTGACATCCTGCCCAGAGCATTTGCACCACAATATGGGAATTTGAAACTTTCTGGCATCATCACTCACTCGGCGGCTTGATTGCAGCTGACATCAAATTCTTCCACGCGTGAAATCCTCAAGATGATATCTTTGAGACATACTGTAAATTACACGTGCATGCCTTTATGCGTTCACATACAAACACACGTCGCCTATCGTTTCTTTTCCTTTTTCATCCGTTTAAATATTAACACATGAACCCGGCGCACACTATTCTACATTTTGCATATACACCGGCTTCCTACTGAGTATAAACAGTTGTGCAAATTTCCCCAAGCTGTTGCATCTGATTTTGTGTTTGTGACCTTGCAAAATAGTATTCGTCGTTAAGTTCTAGACGCCGTTGTATTACATCTCAAAGAGGCACATAGTACATGTTGTTTGAATAGTGGTTCACAACTTTGCGCACATATTTGCAACTACCAGCCAATGATAAATTGTTAGCTATATAAAACGATGTTATTTTTCCTGCTCATCTCTGAAACAGTGAAACCGTCGTGACAGATATTCAATGATAGATCTTGACCAAAGTACAGTAAATTCTTATACTAGATGAATGTATATTTACGAGAGAGTGCATTTGTCAAATATCCTACTTTGGAGCCGATTTGTGTCACCGGTAAATTTCATATGTGTGTTAATCCAAGGGGAATTACTTCCATCCTTCGCTTAAATGTGGGACTTCTAATACATGCGCTGTACTACTTACAAGCCTAAGAGATGCTCATAGTTAGTAACTCTTGCGACTGAAAGTAGTATATTTAAACAAATAAAAAGTCACACACATAAACAAGTTAATATTTGTAATATTTAAAGTTTTGAATACTCAATGCGCCTAAACAGAGGACTCCACTACCGGCAGAGATGACAGCTCATAAAAGTTTACGTGTTGAAGTTATTTTGTTTTGAGAACTGATGAAACACAGAAGGGATGCGCCTCCGCTCTCACGGACATTAATGAAGTTTTCAAATTTATGTGCACCATTCCGCAATATAGGGACAGCTCACATCCACCGGGAAGCGGTAAAGCGAATAAATATGCCACTGATGAAAAACAGTAAAACAGAATATTCTTCTAATCTAGTCCATTTTAGTGCAATAGCAATAAACTTCTGTAACAAAAAAAGATATGTTTTTTCAAAGAAATTTACTTTATATTTTTATTTTTGCAAACGTTTAAAATTTTTTATATACTGACTTTATTTTTCATATATATATTTGTACGTTAATACTTAGAGTATGTTGAAAGATAAAATTTGAATAAACACTCCCTCAGTTGGTGTACGGTATTTTGCTTAAATAATTTTCTATATTTATATTCGTATCTCAGTAACAGTGTTTTACGACTTACAAAAACGATCTCCTGAACGTGGGCGAAATTATGCCACGAGCATATGAACTCGATTGGAATATTTTTAGCAAATATATAATTGCACTGATTTGTTACGCATCATTACCGGAAAGCCGGATACCCATTCCTTATACACCAGCACCTGGGTTATTGTTTGATATCTAAAAACCAAATATGTTTATTTGCAGCTCGAGACGCTACAGTTTTGTAATCATCCGTCAATCATATATTCATTTATGACCCCAAATACAAAATGGTGCACAGCTATGTTTAATTAATACTTGATACATGTGATTAGTACTCGAAATAAAATTACTTTTCAGGTACAAAATTCGATTATATTATTTTAAATCATCTTGTACAAATTCCGAGCTGTGCAGCGTTTGTCTAGTACGCATGCGCGAAAGATCTTTGCCATTTTCCTTGACATGCAATTTGACAATGAAATGGGGTGAGTGGGCTGAAGATAAGAATACTCGTCTATTGTGTACATTTCGTCCGCTTATAAAATAATTTGCTCTTTTGCATAGTTTCAGTTCTTGTTATTCGAACACTAAATGTAAGTTTTTGTAAAAAATGGATTTCAGTACTCTTATGTTGAGCTCTTTTCCTGTCAGAGTGTGTGAGACGGCTAGATGAAAATGTGGTGCAGTGATACACGCGAGTCTCGGGGAACTGCTTGAGAGGGTGCGTAACTCGAAGTTCATCCATTAAATATTTGAAATTTATCTTACAAAAGCAACTGAATGTGAATATTGAGTCGAAATTTAATCATCAGATCAAATTCGAAACAGGAGTGCAAGAAATCCAAATTTTAAGACTGAGAAAGACATACATGTGATAAATAAAACACCTTTAATGCAGTTTAAAGCACTTCCAGAAGCTGTTGTCTTGTACTTAAACATATTTATAAAGAATGAGAGGTGGCATCTTAAAAGCGCACAACCGCATGTGAATACTCCCCTTGGCGGTCAAAAAATGTGTAGGCTAAATAACATCGCTCATCCAGTTACAAATCTTATTTGATATTTAAACTACGTACATTTTTGACAAAGTGGCATATAGCTTTATTTAATAGCGAGAAACTATACACCAACTATGAGGAAAATAATATAACTATAGTAGTGATTTGAAATTATTGGCGTAGAATAAAAATCAGTTTTTCAAACTTTTTACATCTACCTGATGCCTTTTACAAGGAAAGTAGACGGAAACTGAAGGTAGACTGTCGTTGTCTACCTTCCTTGAAAAAGCCATTTGGTTGACATATTAGAGCTTGGAAAACTTATCTTTATTGTACGCCAAGAAATTTGGATAACTAGTACAGCTACAGTATGTTCTACATGGTTTTATTCGATGTTGATACTTAGATAACGCCGTGTACTTTTTTATTTGCCATGGCGGTTATAACTTTTTCAATACGTTTTCTCCGCATAAATGTTTAAGTCAATGCATGTGGTCCTTCACACTAAAATTCATGATTCCGTTGCAGTTTTCCATTGAGTAGCAGTGAATTGAAATCTTCTGAGCGTGAGTGAACGTGATACTTTCGGTGTTATACTTAAGCGAAATAAAAATTGGGCGTGCTATGTGTTCTGTTTTTGAATCGAGGACGGGCTGGTCTGACATACAGAGCTCAAAAATGTTTAAGAAATAACTAATAAGGAGAGATGTAAAATTTTGAAGAAATAACTAATAAGAGACTAATAAAGCACAGAGTAAAATTAAGTAGTCCTAAAGTGACGTAATACGGTTTTGGAAGATTCGAATTCCATTTAATAGGGAAATGGCTCGCAATGTGATTCGCCAAATATTCTTCCTATGAATGTGAATAGTATTGCTAACAAAAATGTAACTACTGATATAGGTCTAATAACTCTTACTCCATCTTAATTGCTAACCAAAAAGCCGTTACAACATTGAAGTTTTTTTTAAAGCGCAAGCCTCAGACCTAAAAAACTGGTGTATGTAATAAAATTTTTTCAAGTAAGAGAATGCGCGCGTTTTGAACTTTGGAGCAACATTAATGATTATACAAAGATTTCGCGGGAAAATACTTTTATTTAAATATGACAAATACTGATTAATGTTACAATATGTTGCATGGGTGACGAAACCTTTCAATGCTTCCGAGAAATGACGATAACAAATAAGTCTTCAAAGACAGCAGCTTTTTCCATTTACATTTGACAGCAGCTAGTTACAAGAATATTTCAACGTATTACCAGAAGCTCTTACTGTCGCTAAATTCTCTGTGACAAGGGTTTTCCACATTTCTGTAATTATAGGCAGCACTGCTACTGCACGCCAAAACTTTCAATAATTACTTCAAAATTAATAATACACTTTATTACATAGGTCATGATGTCTTTCAGTGCTAAAAACAGGTGAGGATAACAATCGAAGCTTCAGGAACAGCAGCTCGTGGCAAGGGACTAACCTTTTAACAGTCTTAAATTTTTAGATAATTACTTGTTTTGTTGAAGTATATTTTAAGCGTTTGTGGAGTAGGAGGCCACCAGTGGGTTACCCTAAACAACTTGGTCGAGTATAAGGTGAAGAACAGAAAGTCCTGTAACGAAGATTACAGCTAAACAAATGTCAGATGCTCGATACGTACTGCAACACGTATTCCTTAAATTTAATGACGCAAAATTTAGGCGAAAAGTCAATAAAATGCATGTGAAAAATACATAAGCGTCATCAATATAAACCTCCCGGTGGCGCAGTGGTCGAAGCGATGACTTCTAATCATTCGTGCGAGATGGGTCCGGGTTCGAATCCCGATGAGTCATGGATGTCTTTTTTGTCTTACGGAACTGTCTCTGTGCCTTCCCTGGAGCAAGAGTCCCTAAATTGGTCACGGGCGTCTGCTTATAGCCCATCGAGTTGCTCATGGGGGTCGTTAATCCCGCAACTAAAAACAAAAACAAAAAAATTATAAGACATTTTCCAAATTTGAAATTTAAAGCTGCAGATGCTCAAGCACAATTTCGGTGTATGTCCATTTGTTACGTTAACTTTCTGAAAAGAAGTTCTTGTATTTCTTTTTATACCTCGACAGCAAGTGAAGAGGGGTACGTGAGCGACGTGAAATGGCATACAACAATTTTACGCCAGCGTTATCACCAAGCAAAACAAAATGAAATGCACGCATTTCAGAGTTCGCGTAGCTGAACAGACTATTTGCAAATGTGTGCACAAACAGCCATTTTGTTCTTGAAAACAAAGTTTTGGCGAAATAATTAGCGACTAACGTTTTGTACTGTTATAACACTTTGGCGAAAAGAAATTTAATTTGCCGTATCAGTTGACGAAAACTTTAAAAAACCCAAAGCAACCACTGTATTAGAATGGCGTTTTCTAACACATGTGCTCTTTTTTTTTTTTTTTTTTTGATTGGAGGTTTAACGACCACCGTGAGCAACTCAATGGGCTATAAGCAGTCGCCCGTCCCTAATTTAGGGTCACTGGTTCCAGGGAAGGGAGAGAGCCAGTGCCGTAAGACAAACACAACATCCATGCCTCACCGGGATTCGAACCCGGACCCCTCACGGACGAATGATCAGAGGCCAGCACCTTAGACCACTGCACCACCGGGGCGGCCATGTGCTCCTTATGTAGCACATCAAGCAGAATCTAGATGGTCCTTTTTGAGCACATCTAGATTCTGCTTTTGAAAGTTATAGTTACTCATTTCAAAAGCCCTTGATAAAAAACAAAAAAATTGATTTCAGTCTCTGGGACAAAGATATGATAAATACGTAGTTGGCCCAAAGTATCATTGAACCTTAATTGTAATTTTACTGAAAAAATAATTCGAAATGAAGAAATGTTGCGTTTTCACGACTGCTGATGAAAGGATTTAGACATCTTTTTTTTTAGGTCATGATTTCAACACATGTTTGCGGCGGCTGTGTGCTTCCCATGGCCTACTCCCTTTTTGAACGACAAAAACGTAATGAATACGGTTTCTGGAAGAGTATCTTAGGCCCTCTGTATTAAAGATATTCTTAGATTTTCATTTTACCTTTTTATTTTATTTAATTATAATATTAAGGTATGCTTTAAATCTAATATTAAGTTAAACGGCTTCCTAGAAGGCATATCTGCAAATAACGGCGTAGAACAGAGACTAACACTTAAACGTCGTTTGCGCGTACTTAAAAATTTTATCACTTATTGAATTTCAACGGGCCTTCAGATTATTAGAAAGTAAGCCTTCTGAGCTCTTATATTTTGGACGTAATGCAGTTGCAAAGTTTTCTAGGAAAGCAAAATTTCTCGTACCTGGTAAGTTCCACATAACTATTTTTCAAGCATGCATACTTTCTTAATCACTTGGATTTTTAAATTAACTGTTGAAACAATTGGGTTATACTTCTTTGAAAGTGATTCCACATTATGCGTTCCCGTAATATGTGCTGTAAGAAACGTTGATGGTTTCCTACTATTTTCTATGACATTTTATATACTGTAATAAAAAAGCATTAGTGTATAACTTTTTGATTTATATTTTCCGATTTGTTCGGTGGTGTTCTTTTGAGAGCCTTTTAATAAGCCTAAAAAATCAGTTGTTTCATTGTTGTGTAATTTAGTGTGTGAAGTTGTTGATGTGGGATAAAATTTTCACAATTAATCCTTATGCAAAAAGACGATAGGCACTCTATGGTAATAAGTATACCGACATTTTTGTGTTTATAACCAGAACGCTTAGTAAATGATTCGAAACCTCAAATCGTTTGTCCCTAGGCCTCATTTCAATTTGAGTTTTGAAATATTTCCGGTAAGATCAAATAAAATTATTTTTCTCAAACAGAATGGATGTCAACTATTTTGCCATATACGTTCAAACAAAGAAATATTTTAACATACCACAGTAATGATTATCGATTTAAACCTAATAATGCGTTAAGCTTATAGCATTGAAACCCAAAGATGTAACGTGTTGAACTGGTTTCTCCCGAACTTGTGGATGTGATTATTAACTCTTTAAAGCGAAAGCGATCTCTGACCTTATAGCACCATCTACCAGTAACTTCTGATACATGAAGCTGCTTGTATAGGATAGCTTGCTTTCGCTTTAAAGAGTATTCGACTGATTACTTCGAATGAAAATACCGATGTGTCAAAAGCAAACGGGCAGCCCCGGTAGACCAGTGGTCTAAGCGATGGCTTCTGATCATTCGTCCGAGATGGGTCTGACTTCGGATCCCGGTAAGGAATGGATGTTGTATGTGTAGTACGGCTCTGACTCCTCTACAGCTGGTGGCCGTAAATTAGGGACGGGAGACTGCTTATAACCCAATAATTTTCTCATGGTGGTCTTTAAATCTCCAATCAAAACTGAAAAAAGCAAACGGCGGCTCTTCAACTATTGCGGCATCCGTGAGTAAATTCTGAAATTGAAATACGGTCAACTCTCGTTATAAGAAAATTGAAGGGGATTGAAAATCAATATCGTATTACCGAATTTAAATTAAATTGGTTAAAACTTCGAAATCAAAGCAGATAAATAAGATACAGTATTTTATGAATAAACAGTGTAGATCAATACATACATTTTATTAAAAATAATGTGTTATAGGTCTGCTTTTTTGCATTTACCATTACAATTGTCTCAACTTTTTGAAGTTTAATCAAACATTGCTCTTTCTCTTCTTCCTGAGACATTTTTAATCCTACTCACATAGTCCTTCAAGTTCTGAATCATGGTATGCATTATTTCCACCCGCGTTGGTAGCTGCGGCTCAGAAAAGTTGTCATCCTCTTCTTCACAGCTGCCCACAGTTTCTTCAGCATGATTCACTTGGGCTAAAAATTCGACGAGATGTTTGCATACGTTATGTGCGGTAAAAATTATCAAAAGAAACACTTTCCACATCCACTTGCGCTCACACATCATAGAGAACTTCATCCTCAAAGCCTTGTTCATGTTCAGAATTTTCTTCATTGTAAAATCCAGCTTTCCACAAGCAATTCTTAATTACTGTCTAATCCAAGGAATTCCAAGCGGCATGTACAAAATCAATGGGAATTTTCACATCAGTTTTCGATTCCTTCCTGTGTCTCCATATCTAAAACCATCATTCTTACTAGTCTCTTCCGACAATGCGCTTTTAGGCATCGAATGATCCGCTGATCAAGGGGCTGCAGTTAAGAAGTTGTTTTTGGAGGGAGATACGACACCTGATTTAGATCCAGCTTTATGCAACATCTATAGGAGAAACAGTTGTCCAAAGCAATTACAATTTTCCTTTTCTGTGTTTTCATTTCATTGTCCCATTCTTTTAATAAAGCTTCGAAGATAGAAATTATTCAAGTTTTCTTATTAGACAGATATTTCTCTGGCAAATATGGAATCCTGCAAAACTTTGAAGCTTCTTTGATTTACCAATCACAACGACTTTTCTCTTGTATGAACCATTTATATTGCTCTCAAGAAGTGTTAAGCGCACCTTACATTTTTTTACCAACATGACAGTTTTCGTTTTTGAATGCAAAACTTTTATCCGGCATCATTCAGAAAACTAATCCGGTCTCATCTGCATTGTAGAAATCTCGTATATCATATTTAGGAACGATCGGTATCAAAGTTGCCATTCATTTTTCTGCAGTGGTTTAGGAAACTGAGGCGGACTCGCCACTCAGCTGATAACAAACAATATCGTACAGATTTTTGAATCTGCTAATCCAATCGCTGCTGGCCTTGAAATCGGTATATCCAAATCCAACGGCAATGTCACGGGCATTTTCTCCTAAAATAACACCACTAATAGGTAGATTACGGCTCATCGTGTCTTTTAACAAGAATAGTGCATTTTCGACGACAGGATGTGTTGGAATTCAAATCCTTTTCCGATCTTACGTTCTGGTGGTGGACAAGACTTTTTCCCCCGTATTTTGAATCTTGGAAAGTGTGGAGGCTGGAATTCCGAATTTAGCGGAAGCATACATCTTCTTCCTTTCGCCATCAACAGCTTTGACTACCTAACTTTTGTTCGATTGAGAGAGCTTCGCGCTTGGTAACATTGTACACGAGCAACTGAAACATCTAACAAATCTAACGCTTCATGTGATGTCTAATCGGGCTGGACAACATGAAAATCAAGGGCCCCGTAAACAGCGCACCGATTTCTCTCTGCCCAGCATTTGCAACTGCACACCGATAAATCTCACCAAAGAGCTCCCTTCGCTTACACTCGCGCTAGCTACGTCATTGAGACATAGCTTGCAGGTTCGTACCAATCTTTGGAGTGCAATGTCAGTCTTTTTATATCAAAAAGGTCGCTAGTTAGCTAGCTAAAGCAAACAGGAAGAAATAGAACACAAAAGTGCACAAAATGAAAAGATGAGAGCAAATAATACATATGTACTGTACCGATCTTCATCTATAAACGCGTTGGTGGTGATCTAGAATTCTTCGCAGGGACAATTCAGAACGGGATTTACCCCTTCCAAGAAAAAGTTTATCGTGAATTGTGGGGAGGAGCGAAGCGGAAAAAAACACGTGCGTTAACTGGTGAAAGTCAGTCCGAAAATGGCCTTGAAATTCCATAAGTGATAAAGAAAAGAAACATTACAGTACAGGTTGAAAAACAACTTTACTTTGGAAATAAATTCTTTGGACATTTCTTATAACCGAAATTTAACTTTTTGCATTCTTACAAACAAGAAACGTTATTATACTTTAACATAGGGCCAACCAAATTTATAAATTTATTTTTTATACGTACCAGTAAATATCTATATCCGGGTTTCTTTTAACGGGTGTGTACTGCAATTTTAATGATTATACGGACTAAACATGTCGATTACAAACTTTCGATTTTTAAATTCAATCGTTTATTCCCAACGCTTTTGAGTGGTTGCGCAGGAAATTCACAAATATAAAATCCAACAAAATTATGGGACACGTTAACGTTTTTTCATGATTTATACTTGTCATATATTGAGAGATTACCCAAATTTTATATACAGCGTTGCGACTTATTCAGAGGCGTCAAGGTACATTCGACTCATGCGACAAGCTACAAAAAATTGAATCGTTACAAAAGAACACGAACCGAAGATTCAAACTTTGGGGCAAACCCAATTGTTCGAAACCTAGCACACGGTTCACACGTGTTGCCCCTAACATAGATTTAGTCGACTGCATGTATGATTCAATATCATTACACAAGAACACGAAACAAAGGTTTGGAAATTGGGTGCACCCACATAGTTGAGAACCTAACACAGGATCCACGCGTCTTGCCCTTAACACAGATTTAGTCTACTGCATGTATGATTCAATATCAATACACAAGAACACAAACCGAAGGTTCAAACTTTGAGGCAAACCTAATCGTTGAGAACCAAGCATACGGTTAACGCGCCTTGCCCTTAAAAAATTTAATCGACTTCATGTAGGATTCAATATCATTATACAAGAACACGAACCGAAGTTTTAAACATTGGGGCAACCCCAATCGTTCAGACCCTAGCACACGGTTGACGCTACTTGCCCGTAACATAGATTTAATCGACTACATGTAGGCTGCCGATAGCTCTTTCAGACGGGAAACGACGAACTACATGAACCGAAGGTTCAAACATTAGGGCATCATAAATCGTACTGAACCTAGCACACGGTTGACGCGTTATGCCACTAACATAGATTTAGTCGACTGCATGTAGGCTGCCGACAGCTCTTTCAGTCAGGAAAAGACGAACTACACGAACTAAATGTTCCAACTTTGGGGAAACCCAAATCGTTCAGAACCTAGCACACGATTGTGGCGTCTAGCCGCTAACATAGGTTTGGTCGACTGCATGTAAGTTGTCGACAGCTCTTTTAGTCGAGAAAATACGTACTACACGAAACGAGGGTTCAAACATTGGGACAACCCCAATCGTTCAGAACCTAGCACACGGTTGACACGTCTTACCTCTAATATAGATTTAGTTGACTGCATGAAAAATTCAATATCAATATAAAAGAACACAAACCGAAAGTTCAAACATTCTGGCAACCCCAATCGTTCAGAACCTAGCACACGGTTGACGCGTCTTGCCCCTAACATAGATTTTGCCTACGGCATGTAGGCTGTCGACAATTCTTTCAATCGGGAAAAGCCGAACTAAACGAACAGAAGGTTCAAATATTTAGGCAACACCAATCGTGCAGAACATATCACACGGTTAACGCGTCTTGCCCCACACATAGATTTAGTCGACTGCATGCATGATTCAATATCAATACACAAGAACACGAACCGAAGGTTTAAACATTGGAGCAACCCCAATCCTTCAGTTCCCAGCACACGGTTGACGCGTCTTGCGGTTAACATAGAATCAGTCGACTGCATGTAGGCTGTCCACAGTTCTTTCAGTCGAGAAAAGACGAACTACACGAACCGAAAGTTGCAACATTGATGCAACCCCAACCGTTCAGAACCTTGTACATGATTGACGCGTTTTGTCCTTTATATATATTTAGTAGACTGCATGTATGATTCAATATCAATACACAAGAACACGAACCGAAGGTTCAAACATTCAGGCAACCCCAATCTTTCAGAACCTGGCACACGGTTGACGCGTCTTACCCCAACAATAGATTTAATCGATTGCATGTATTCTGTCGACAGCATTTTCAGTATTTAAATGACGAACAACACGAAACGAAGGTTCAAACATTGGGACAATCCCAATCGTTCAGAATATTGCACACGGTTGACTCGACTTGCCCCTAACATAGGTTTAGTCGACTACATGTATGATTCAATATCAACACACAAGAACACAAACCGAAGGTTCAAATATTGGAACAACTCCAATAGTTCAGAATCTAGCACACGTTTGACGCGTCTTGCCCCTAACATAGATTTAGTCGACTGCATGTAGGCTTTAGGCAGCTCTTTCCGTCGGGAAAAGAAGAACTACACGAACCGACGGTTCAAATATTGGGACGCACCCCAATCGTTCAGAACTAAGCACACGATTGACACGCTTTGTTAATAACATATATCTGGTAGTCTGCATGTATGATTCAATATCAATACGCAAGAACACGAACCGAAGGTTCAAAAATTGGGACAACCCCAATCGTTCAGAACCTAGCACACGGTTGACGCTTCTTGCAGCTAACATAGCTTTAGTTGACTGCATGAAAAATTCAACATCAATATACAAGAACACGAACCGAAAGGTTAAACATTGGGGTAACCGCAATCGTTCAGAAACTAGCACACGGTTGACGCGTCTTACCTCTAACATAGATTTAGACGACTGCATGTAGGCTGTCGACATCTCTTTCAGTCCGAAAAAGACGAACTGCACGAACCGAATGTTCAAACATTGGGGCAACCCCAATCTTTCAGAACCTAGCACACGGTTGAGGAGTCTTGCCCCTAACAGAGATTTAGTCGACTGCATGTATGATTCAATACCAATACAAAAGAACACGAAGCGAAGGCTCAAACATTTAGGCAACACCAATCGTTAAAAACATAGCTCACGGTTGAAACGTCTTGCCCCTGAAATAGGTTTAGTCAACTGCATGTATGATTCAATATCAATACACAAGAACACGAACGGGAGGTTAAAAGATTGGGACAACCCGAATCGTTCAGAACCTAGCACACGGTTGACGCGTCATGCTCCTAACACAGATTTAGTCGACTGCATGTATGATTCAATATCAATACACAAGAACACGAACCGAAGTTTCAAACATTGGGCAACCATAATCCATCAGTACCTAGCACACGGTTGACGAGTCTGATAGCTAACATATAATAAGTCGACTGCATGTAGGCTGTCGACAGTTCTTTCAGTCGGGGAAAGACGAACTACACGAACCGAACACTCAAACAATGGGGAAACCCGAATCGTTAAGAACCTAACACACGGTTGACGCGTCATGCCCCTAACACAAATTTATTCGACTGCATGTATGATTCAATATCAATGCGCAAGAATACGAACCGAAGATTCAAATATTGGGGCAACACCAATCGTTCAGAACCTAGCACACGGTTGACACTTCGTGCCCCTAACATAGATTTAGTCGACTGCATGTATAATTTAATATCAATACACAAAAACATGAACCGAAAGCTCAAACATTGGGAAACTCCAATCGTTTAAAATGTAGCACACAGTTGACGCATGTTGCCTATAATCATAGGTTTAGTCGTCTGCATGAATGATTCGATATCAATTCCCAAGAACAGGAACCGAATGTTGAAACATTTGGGCAACCGCAATCGTTCAGAACCTAGCACACGGCTGACGCATGCTGCTCCTAACCATAGATTTAGTCGACTGCATGTATGGTTTATTATCAATACTCAAGAACAAGAACCGAAGGCTCAAAAATTGGGGCAGCATCAATAGTTCAGAACCTAGCACCCAATTGACGCGTCTTGTGCCTAACATAGGTTTAGTCGACTGCATGTATAATTCAATATCAATACACAAGAACACGAACTGATGGTTCCAACATGGGGGCAACCCGAATCGTTCAGAACCTAGCCCACGGTTGGTGCGTCATGCCTCTAACACAGATTTAGTTGACTGCATGTATGATTCAATATCAATACACAAGAACACGAACCGAATGTTCAAACATTTGGGCAACCCCAATCGTTCAGAACTTAGCACACGGTTGACGCATGTTGCTCCTAACCATAGATTTAGTCGACTGCATATATGATTCAATATCAATGCACAAGAACACGAACCGAAGGCTCAAAAATTGGGACAATATCAATCGTTCAGAACCTAGCACCCAATTGACGCGTCTTGTACCTAACACAGGTTTAGTCGACTGCATGTATGATTCAATATCAATACACAAGAACACGAACCGATGGTTCCAATATGGGGGCAACCCGAATCGTTCAGAACCTAGCCCACGGTTGGTGCCTCATGCCTGTAACACAGATTTAGTTGACTGCATGTATGATTCAATATCAATACACAAGAACACGAACCGAATGTTCAAACATTTGGGCAACCCCAATCGTTCAGAACTTAGCACACGGTTGACGCATGTTGCTCCTAACCATAGATTTAGTCGACTGCATATATGATTCAATATCAATACACAAGAACACGAACCGAAGGCTCAAAAATTGGGACAATATCAATCGTTCAGAACCTAGCACCCAATTGACGCGTCTTGTACCTAACACAGGTTTAGTCGACTGCATGTATGATTCAATATCAATACACAAGAACACGAACCGATGGTTCCAACATGGGGGCAACCCGAATCGTTCAGAACCTAGCACACGGTTGACGCGTCATGCCTCTAACATATATTTAGTCGACTGCATGTATGATTCAATATCAATATACAAGAACACGAACCGAAGGTTCAAACATTGGAATAACCCTAATCGTTCAGAATATTGCACACGGTTAAGGCACCTTTCCCCTAACATGGACTTAGTCGACTGCATGTAAGTTTTCGACAACTCTTTCAGTCGGGGAAAATATGTGACGCCTTAGGTCCAGCCGTCTTTGAAAATAAGAAGGAGCCGAAGCCCCTTAGGAAAGATCAGAATGAAAAGTAGGTGAAGAAAAGAATGAGAGTGTATGCATTGCTAAAGCTGATTGCAGTGTAATGAATCAAACCAAGCCATTTTAAAGAGCCACCATAGACTTTATCAGTTCCAAAAATAGTTAAACGTTAATTAAATAATTCTGGTGCCGTGCTAATTACGCTGCTTAGTTGAGGGAAGGTAACTTGCTATTTTCAACAGAGGAGAGAAATATAGTTTCATATTTTTTCACATTTGATAATTTAATTTAGTTGAAAATAATACTGACGCCAATACTAAAACTAAAACTGATACCAGTTAATAACTGTCGTATGATATATGTGAGATGTATGTGCTTAGATCTTTTATTTTAGTTTCTATGTTACTGATTTCTTATTTACACATGTGAAGAAGTTGGACTTACTATTTACACGTGTGAAGAAGTTACACTTACTTTCAAACAAAAAACATTTTATTCACACGTGTGAAGAAGTTGCACATCATTACATCATTAGTTTCTCTGTTATCGATATCTTATTCACACATGTTTAGAAGTTGCACATACTTTCATACAACAAACTTTTTATTTACACGTGAGAAGAAGTTGCACTTCTTTACAAACATGATTTTATTCACACGTGTGAAGAAGTTGCACTTCTTTACAAACATGATTTTATTCACACGTGTGAAGAAGTTGCAGATCATTACATCGGTAAATATGTACTTTAGCATTCTAAATTATTTCGTCGGAAAAGTTGAACTCTGTAGGAAAAATGAGACGTGCAATTTTTTAAGTATGCAAAATAATGGAGAAAGGTACAAAATTATAGTATATTTAGATAAAAGGAAAGAATTTTACCGAAGTATTTACCTGCGAGTGCGATGGTTTGCAGTAGTTTGTGCGGGAGGGTGAAGCGATGCTAACGGTCACGACGTGAAATTTCCGTGCATCGGAAGGGAGTAAATGTTGGTAGTGAAACTGTTGTCCTATTTTATTCATAATCACTCTATTTCTCGGAAAATGTCTTCTCACCGGCTTGTGAAGGGTGTACGTTTTCTCCCCCTTCAACCAATTCATGACGTCTTTTTTCTTGACGCCTTTTTTTTTTGACAGCAAGGTATAAAGCATCGAGAATACCTAAACGTCCTACTTTCTAAGTTAATAGATACGTCTGTTTCATCATTTCGACCATTACAACAGTTCAATGAGAAACGATCTACCGTAACAGAAAAACTCATGTTCACACAAACTCGATCACAACTCAAATAACGTCCACTCCCGCTCACACACCATTTTAAGAGAAATTCCAAATCTCCTAAAACATTTGTGCACCATGAAAAACATAAATCTTACTATCTGAAGCATCTTTTTCCAATGGTTCGATGGTCTAGTGGAAAGAGTGCAAGATTTCTGAACAAATAACTGGGAGTTCGAATCTCGCTGGGATCATCAGAGCATCTTTTACGAATTTGAGCGAAAGTAATATAACGCCTATAAAATTTCCTAGCACCCCACGGAAGTTCTGAAAATATACGTTTTATAAAATAAAAACAAGAAATAATACACGGACAAATTACAAATTAAAAAAAAGAATCCCAAATTGTTTAATCAAAAAGTTATTAAATCAGAATTAAAAACACGAAAAGATTTCCCAAAATATTTGTCAAAGTTCTTATCTCCAGAGATAAGACATTTCCGGTAGGCTCAGTCGAGAGGAGCTTCACCCCTCCCTTCCTGCATTTAGGGTTCAGTGTAATAGATTATCACATCCACTCTGAAGGACATGATATCTCAGTATTCCTTTGTTGTCGAACGCATGGTGTGAAAAACAAGTCATCTTATCTGTTAAGCGGTTCAGAGAACTTTGTTCTGGAGAAAGTGTTTGTTTGTTTACGAAACAAAGCATTTCATTCCAAAAGTTGTGTTATCAACTTTCTGTGTCATTGACATCAAATAACCTTCTCTAACAAATCGGGGTGAAAAGATAAGAAATTGGACAGCAGAACTGATTAGTAATGGTCTTTCTTGAGTAAGGGACATGGAGTAAACATTTGTTGAAAACAATAAATAATACTTGAGCAATAATGCGACGCCTATAAAAAAATTTCCTAACACCTCACTCAAGTTCTAAAATAATTTTTTTTTAAATCCTAATAAATCAGAATTCAAAGCACGAAAAAATTTCCTAACACCTCACTCTAGTTCTAAAATAATTTTTTTCTTTAAATCCTAATAAATCAGAATTCAAAGCACGAAAAAATTTCCTAAGTTTGTTAAAAAAAAGATGTTAAAACACGAAAATATTTCCCAAAAATGTTTGTCAAAGTTCTTATCTCTAGAGATAAGACATTTCTGGTAGGCTCACTCGAGAGGATTTGCGACCCCCGTGATGTGCAACCGTGATTTGCATAATGTTAAGTGAAGGGGCCTGAAACGTAGCCTTTTCTACTACTGAACCACACCACATATTCGGGAGGTGGGGATAAAACTTTCCCTTGATGCTGAAGTAAACGTTTTACAAACTGAGTCTTCCCACAGCCAGTAGGACACGCTACGAGAGCAGTGAAGGATGTTGTAGTCTGGGCACTTCCATGTTGTCAACTAAAGTCATTAAAAATATACAAAATAATTTAAAACACATAAAATAGATTTCAATCAATTTTTATTTTAAATTCTAAATTTCGATACAATTCAAAATTTATTTCAAACGAAATGAAAGGCACGCTGGTCGTTTGTTTCAGATTTCCATCAAAGATTTCTTACAATACAGTACAAGCTTTTTCCACGACATCTAGAATAGAAGAAGAAAATACAAAATTGGCCACATACGGCCGTAAACGAACTTTGAAGAGGTAGGTCATTAAATTTTACAGTATTATACATGGATACAAGCCTGGCAATAGGTCCTTGAAAATATTCTGGAGAATGTCCGAAAGAATAAAAAAATTCCATTGTTTTGATGTTTGTCATATACATAGCCAACCAGTGTTTCCCAGGATTTCCATACCGATACGTATTCACAACAAGGCATGCTGTTAACTTGACAATTCTCTTGGGAGGTCTGTTGCAGGCAAACACTCCTAGGAAGGATCGTGTTGTTACGTGATCTTGCTTTAGGGACTTTGTAATTTGAACACTGTTAATTTCTTCAATTGGAGAAATCACAAAGAATGTTTCTGGACTTTGAAATTTCAATAACGTTCTGGAACTCTGCATAGTTTAGCCCAGAAATGGTTTTTGCTAAAGCTTTTCCAAATTTGATTTCAAATCTTAAATTTCCTTGTTGGGACAGGTTCATATGTCCTCCATCACACAGGTCGGGACTGAGATTGAATGCATAAAGAGTGTATCCCTTGGAAAATTCCTCTCGATCGATATATATTCCACAATCTTGACCCAGTTTCTCGGTTCCTTGAAATAAACTATGGAAAGAACGAATTGTGCTTCCCTTTTCGAAATTGGGTTCTAGAGGTTTATGAGGTCAACGTACACGGCGATAAAGTTAACATCATAATGCATAAATTCAAAGGGGTTGAATTTATATGTACCATCAAAAGCATCGTTATCGACACATCCAATAATCAGTCTTTTGGGCATTTGTCTTAGGAATACGTTGGCTTGCACGAAGGACATACTTCATTTGAGAGACGGAATACACTTTGCATAAAACACGATCAATAGGATACTTGGCGGGAAATTTTTCTAAAGCTTTTGCATGACCGATGGCAACTCCCGGGTTGATTTTCACTTTTCTCACAAAAATGGAGGCGTGTTCGATGAGAACTCTGTAATTGAAGGCCTCGGAGGATGAAACGAGGTAGAAATCAGGTTTACTTCGAACCAGTTTAATTTTCAAATTCACTCAATTGAGAAGCAGTCTGTTTTGAAAAAATAAATCACAGTGCAAGGTTCCAATCAAGTCAAACGTTTTGCTGTCTTTCACGAGCTCGTAACGTTGATGTAATCCTTTGTTTGTTGCAGCATTTGTGGGATTAATTTCGTTCAGATGTCCGGCTGTATCCTTGTAAAAACCTTCACATGCTAAAAACGATTTCTTTGCGTCTTCTCCATAATTTAATGAAGTTTCAATATATGCTCTGTGAGGATAAGTGTTGCTCGAGGACGAAATCACTCTTTCGTTTAAACTAACATCCACTCGGGAAAACAGAGAATGAAGAAAACAGTTAATGGGCCCACGGGCTCTTTGTCAGCTATGATAGAATTGTCAGCTTTCACAATTTTATATTTTCACTTAGAGTTGGCTGGAAGTCAAATCCATGTATTCTTCAATACTCCCAGAAATATTAAATTCCAGAGGTCCTCCATCTGGAATGTTGGCCAAGGGGTGATATTCGATCCATTGTCCTTTTTCTATGCTCGTTTGGGTGGGCGGTAAAGCAAATAAATTAAGTTCCGAATTTAAACATACGGAAGAATGACTGTGAATCAGAGCCATGGTTTATGGACCAAAAATATCGTGTGCTATCCTCTTGGTTTTCTTTGAACGAATGATGCGTTTCTTCTGTATTTCTCTTCCTTTTAACGCTTCCTTCCAACATTTTCTTCACTTTATTAGCTGCTTTGTCAGTGAGAATTTGTCCTGCTTCTTTAGCTCGTTGTTTGGCTTCTGATTTTGCATCCTTTCCTTGTATTAGGTCATTTGCAAGGTCGACCCCCGTTCGAAAGACTTGTTTTTCAAGCGTTTTTGCACCTTGTTTGAATAATGGTACCGCCGCTCTAAATAACAAGCGAAAAATTCCTCCAAGTCCATACCCTTTTTGAAGGGGTGCTCCTTGATAGTAGACTAAACCTTTTCCAGTTTGTTTAACGTAATATTCCTCGAATGATTTTATACAACAGCGTAATATCCCTCGAAGGATTTTGTTCATACATGACTACAGAGCCTTGAGACGGAAATGAAGTTTCACGATCGCTCTCCCACGTTGAAATGGTACTAATTGTCCCGAGTGATTCCTTATAACAATTTCTACGGTTTGGAAACGTTTTCTTGCTAGAGGCAAATCATGAGGGTGGTCGTATAAGGCGCTCATCACATCTCCATCTTTTCCTCTTTTTTTAACGATCCGAAGGAGAGGAGCAACCATGTCTCCCACAGGCTGAGGATCCACAATATCGCTGTACACGTACAATAGGGAAAGCGACGTGTTCAGATCGGCTACGAAATTTCCATGAATTGTGACATCGCTACCTCCTGAGGCCGAATACACTCCAGGTTGAAAACCTAGAATTTCAGCTATTCCTGGAAATAACTCCAGCTAGGAACCAAGAGTTAAAGCTGCTTTGACACGTCTCGTGGTTTTATTAAAAAAACATCGTAATTTTTTTCGACCAATGCTGGGACATGGCTTTTACCACGTCTCCCGCAGAATCATAATATCCAGCAGGGATTTTTGCTGCTTTCAGTTCACTTGAACCGAGACCGTAAGCAAAGGAATTTAAATTTACATTAACATTAAACCAGCAATGCGGGTAGATGAGTTCGACGAGTCCCACTTCCCAGTAACCATTGAGCTCGATCGGGGAAGGAAGGCGCGTGATGAAATGAGAAATTGTATTGTCTGAAAAGTAGCGAAGAGAGCTGTCGCTAGGTAACGTTAGATAGAAACTCATGTTGACGAATGATGTTTCATCTAAAAAAAAAAGTCGGTTTTGTAGCAAGGTCAAGTCTTCCGCAGGGATCCAAGCATTAGATTTATCAAGATACCCTTTAAATTTAACAAAGTATTCCATTTTTCACTTTCTTTTACGTTTCTTTAGAACACGTTCCACAGGAAGGACCTCGGACAGAGTAACGTATTGAAGCTCTTCTGCGTAAAAGTTCCTTCCTGCTCTTCGTTCAATAAATCTTTAACTTTATAGACGGGAGGGGATCTGGGAACAAGACCGCTCACAACAAAATTTATTCCGTCCAATTTGATTCGTATCCTTTCTCAAATGTCAATTTCGCTTTACTAATCCTCACATGATCACCCACCTTAAATTTATAAGACTGTTTTTCCCTCTTGAGATCACCATACAGATTGAGAAACACTTGCTTTTCATTATCTTTGTTTGCATCTACAGGTTTAATTTTTATACTTTGATGGGGAGAATGATTGTAACTATGATTAAAATCGTTGAGCACATCTATGAATTTAAACGTATTTTGACTTGTAAAGTATCGCGACATGTGAGTTTTGAGCGTGCGATTGAATCTTTCCACATCACTTGCTTTCGTCTCGTTGTTCGTTGTAAAGAAATGCACACCGTGCTGTGTTAAAAACCTTTGAAACTCGTTGTTCTTAAATTCAGTTCCTTTGTCTGTTTGAAGTTTTACTGTTTTTTGTCTTGGAAAATCTGGGAAAATGCTTGAACGATACAGGACACCGACTTTTACTTTAAGGGAACCGCCCATGCATATTTGGAAATTATGTCAATGCATGGTAACAAGTAACGAAATCCATCATTACATTGACTCAAACTGGAGACATCAGCTTGGTCTTCTTGAAACTGTTGTCCTATTTTATTCACCATCACTCTATTTCTCGGAAAATGTCGTCTCACCGGCATGTGAATGGTGTACGTTTTCTCCCCATCAACCATTTCATGACGACTTTTTTCTTGACGCCTTCTTTTTTGACAGCACGGTATAAAGCATCGAGACCACCTAAACTTCCTACTTTCTGAGTTGATAGATACGTGTGTTACATCATTTCCACCATTACAACAGTTCAACGAAAGACGATCTACCGTAACAGGAAAACTCATGTTCACACAAACTAGATCACAACTCAAATAACGTCCACTTCCACTCACACACCATTTTAAAAGAAATTTCAAATCTCCTAAAACATTTGAGTACCATGAAAAACATAAATCTTACTCTCTCAAGCATCTTTTTCCAATGGTTCGATGGTCTAGTGGAAAGAATGCAAGCTTTCTGAACAAAGGACTGGGAGTTCAAATCTCGCTGGGACCATCAGACCATTTTTTATGAATTTGAGCGAAAGTAATGCAACGCCTATAAAAATTCCTAACACCCCACGGAAGTTCTAAAAATATACGTTTTATAAAATAAAGACAAGAAATAATACACGGACAAATTACGAATTAAAAAAAAAAGAATCCTAAATTGTTTAATCAAAAAGTTATTAAATCAGAATTAAAAACACGAAAATATTTCCCAAAATATATGTCAAAGTTCTTATCTCCAGAGATTAGACATTTCCGGTAGGCTCAGTCGAGAGGAGCTTCACCCCTCCCTCCCTGCATTTAGGGTTCAGTGGAATAGATTATCACATCCACTCTGAAGGACATGATATCTCAATATTCCCTTGTTGTCGAACGCATGGGGTGAAAAACAAGTAATCTTCTTTGTTAAGCGGTTCAGAGAACTTTGTTCTGGAGAAAGTGTTTGTTTATTTACGAAACAAAGCGTTTCATTCCAAAAGTTGTGTTATCAACTTTCTGTGGCATTGAAATCAAATAACCTTCTCTAACAAATCGGGGTGAAAAGATAAGAAATTGGACAGCTGAACTGATTAATAATGGTCTTTCTTGAGTAAGGGACATGGAGTAAACATTTGTTGAAAACAACAAATAATACTTGAGCAATAGAGCAACGCCTAAAAAAAAATTCCTAACACTTCACTCAAGTTATAAAATAATATATAAAAATCCTAATAAATCAGAATTCAAAGCACGAAAAATTTCCTAAATTTGTTAAAAAAAGTTATTAAAACACGAAAAGATTTCCCAAAAATGTTTGTCAAAGGTCTTATCTCTATAGATAAGACATTTCCGGTAGGCTCATTCGAGAGTATTTCCGTCCCACCCATCCCTGCTGCGACCCCTGTGTGTGCAACCGTGATGTGCATAATGTTAAGTGAAGGGGCCTGAAACGTAGCCTTTTCTACTACTTTCCATCGTAGTATTCTTTTATTTGTATATATACCGCTTTATTTGAATTTTTTCAAGCTTCCTTCTTGATTATTTATTTTCGTGATAACATAAATATGAATGAAACAATAGGAGTCCTTGTGCTGTTTCTAAGGTGTAATAATTGGGATTTCCAGTTACCACAAAAAGAGATTTAAAATTTTCACATTGCGTTAGTGCAACAAAAAATCTTTTATCCCGAATGTCAATGCACAGTTTAGGCAAGGTAAACTGTTTGGGGTAGCAGCCATGGAATGCAGCCGAAAACTGATACAACGCTCCCCGCCAAAAATCACAACAGTTCCCGGCAAATACGCTACAGAAGTAATTACGTAATTAAAGAAGCAAACGGTTTCCCAGATTGTTGCACACTGACATCTCTGGTACTACCCTTTAGTTTAATATCACGTGCGGCACACATTTCAAAGGAACATGCTAATAAGTTTAAGTGTATATTTTCTAATTATTCCGCGTTAATCAAGCGCAATCCAATGAGATAAAGAAAAGAGGGACCTCATGCCTGAGAAGATACAGTAATAAAATGCACTTATAATTTCAATAGCTGTGTTTTAGGCTAACTAGGTGAAAGTCTCATATTTCGAAAGAAGATATCATCATCCTCATCATCATTATCATTGTCAACCATTATCGATCCACTGCTGGACGAAAGTCTCCCCAAGTTTTCTCCACAACGGTCTGTCTTGTGCCAGTCTCCTCCATGTCACTCCCACATACTTTCGAATTTCATCCACCTATCTCCCATGTGGTCTTCTTCTGGGCCTTTTCCTGTCTCTTGGAATCCAATCTAAAATTTCCGCTGTCCATCGATCGTCTGTCCTTCTGGCAGTATGTCCAGCCCATTGCCATTTCAGGGATTTAACTCTGAGCATGATGTCTTCCACTCTTGTCCTTTTTCGGATCCACGAGTTCCTCTTCTGATCTCTTCTGGTTACACCAAATATGCACATCTCCATGCTATTTTGCGTTGTCTGCAGCTATTGTATGTCTCTTTTAGTTAAGGTCCACGGTTCTGCACCATACGTAAGCACTGGAAGGATACGTTGATCAAACACTTTTCTTTTAATACATAATGGCATATTGCTCTTGAAAAATATGCTGTTTCTTCCAAAAGCTCTCCAGGCGAGTTTTGTACGTTGATTAAATTCTTCATCAATGTGGCCCTCACTTGGTATCTGCTGTCCAAGAAAAACGTACGTGTCTGTTATCTCCAGCTTTCCTTCATCAATCGATAAATCTTCATTTCTTGTAAAAGCATTGAACATCACTTTTGTCTTCTGAAAGTAAATTTTTAATCCCACTTCTTTACTCTTATCAGAAAGTTCCTGGATCACACTCTGCAGCTCTGATGGGGTAGTTGCAAAAATGACTACATCATCAGCCAAACGAGGTTGAGTTAGATAATCTCCAATAACCTTTATCCCTTTGTTTTCCCAGTTCAGTGATTGAAAGACATTTTCCCATGTAGCATTAAAGAGCTTCGGAGATATGGTGTCACCTTGTCTCACTCACTTTCCAATTTTTACGTGTGTTATATTCTCAAACAGCCGAATCTTTGCACTTGCATTTTCATAGATGTTATTAATAATATTAATGTATGCATCTTCAATACAGCAGGATTTCAGAGCCATTGTAACTGCTGATGGTTTCACCGAATCAAAGGCTTTTCATAATCGATAAAAACCATGCACAATGGAAGTTCATATTCCCTTGCTCTTTTAATTAGTTCTTTCAGTACATTGATATGATCTATTGTGCTGTAGCCACTCCTGAATCCAGCTTGTTTTCTCGGTTGACCCATGTCCAGTGTTACCTTCAAACGGTGTGAAAGAACTTTAGTGAATATTTTATATATTGATATATTAAATTTTACTCTTTGACATTAACCTGACTCGTGGTCGATTTTTTTCGTGTTTAGTGTTTTTATTTAATACCAGCTGATAGGGTTATTAACATTACTATTCTGATAGTGTAGGAGATACTTTCGAATTACGTTCTATATCTTTAAGTAGTATTAAATTTTATAAATTAAACCATTTAGATACAGTGAGCAGTACACGTAAGCTCCGCCTATTATGATCACTTCTCTTTTTGACCTGAAAATGCTAAATTGGGAGCTAAAGTTTGACCACATCACTTTTCACATTTAATAAATTATTTGACAAAAAAATCAAAACGAAGCACCCAGATGAAAGTATCCAATCAGGATGACACTAGGTACGTGCAATGTAAATATGAAAAAAAAAATTTATTGCAATTTCAGGACAGTTGGGTCATTTATTCGGATAAAACAGTTACCCGAGTGGAACAAGTCTGTACGTTGTAGCCCCACATGTGGCTGGGAAACAAACTCGCTCCTGGCATACAGTTAAAGAATACTGCATTGGGGTACAGCGTGTGATATCGTGTCCAAATTGTGAGTCAGTTCGCCAACATTACGGGATGGGCGTAGGTGGCGTTAGATTATCTCCCAGCCGTGTTCAATCGGAGAGATGTCGAAAACTCGGGCTGACCATGGAAGAATGTTAACGTTAGGGAGGCAGACCTGAAGAGCCGCTCTGTGTGCGTCCAGTTATTTCCCTGATCAAAAATTAATCAGTGGTGCTGTGACAGGAATGGCAACATCACAGTCGAAGCATCACGGTCCAGTACGTCGACCTTATTCTACGACTTCATTCAAGTCGTAGAATAAAGTCGACTTGAAAGTTCTAAAATGGCGCTCACCATTCCCCAACCAATAACTGCGGCTTATATTGCATACATGTGAGAACAGGCTGAGAGAACAATTCATAACAGACCTCTTCCGCCAGCGGACATTCGGAAATTCACAAACGTCATTTCATAGGCTTGGCTCAAAAATTCTGTGGAACGATATCAGCATCTGGTTTAAGCATGCTATATCACATTGAGTCTATTTGCGAAGGGCGACTAAAAATACTCTTAGGTAGCTTTCCCCACGGATTGGCTGCTTCGTTATGAAGCAGTGTGGGGAGAAGGTTAAACTTTCTTCTGATTTCTGGGCTATGTTTATTGAAAAAAAATAGAAGACATTAGTGGAAAAATAAGGTAACGAAATATTTAGCCATTTCTTACTATGCAGTAATGCCATACCTATACCTAAATCTTCGCCTATAACAACACCGAACAAAGTGTTCTCTTTAAAAGCATAACAGACGAACTATTTAAAATTCCTCGGATACTTCATTTGATATCGCGATAATTTTGTTCCAACCGTCTGATATTGCCTTACATTAAAGAAACACCCTGGGTTATTCTTTACAAGGGAATGGATTTTTAGATGCTTAAAAGAGAAGATATTCATTTCATATGTGCCAATAGTTTCAAAGTTATTAGCTAAAAATTAGAAACAATATTTGTAATAAATGAGAAGATATTTGCTAACAATAAAAGAAATATATTTGCTAACAATAAAATAAATATATTTGCTAACAATAAAATAAATATATTTGCTAACAATAAAAGAAATATATTTGCTAAAAATAAAATTAATTATTTAAAAAAAAATATAGTATATTTTCTTTAGGAATACTGCATCTAGTTATTTATTGTGATAAAAAGATCATATCAAAGCTCAACTTACTAATCACAGCTATATGTTCGATGTAAAAAGTTTTTCGAAGTTGCAGTGGACAAAAAAATTTATCTCTAGAATTTATGTCTCAAATATATGCCCATTCTCACGAAACTATCAAAAAGGAATGAGACAACTGAGTACTGGAAGTAAAGGAACAACATGGCTGGGATAAATCAAAATTTGCAACTGATGAAAAACTTCAATTGAAATTATGCAGTCAACAGACACTGCTAACAGGCGTGAATAATCAGCAGTCAAACTTTGGTCTTGTCTTATTTTCCTTGCGAACAGTTACACCACGGGCTCTCATATCCGCTCTAATTATTTATTAGAATAGTCTAACCTTTTTGTTATCCCTTTAACGACCATGACCCCAAAATCTTCTATCACTCTAAATACCGTAATGCCATAAACGGTCTGTTGTTTCACTTCTTTGTTTAATAACAACAATAGTGACCGAGGGTGACTCCTCTTTTCCTTATTCTTTTCCTGCTTTTTCTTGTTCTTCAAATTTTCTCGGCCTGTGACTCCCCTCATAGGTCGAGAAAATTTGAAGAAAAAGAAAGAGTAGGAAATCTGACTCACCCTAGACAGTCGTTTCGGGCGGCTATAGCCGTTTGTACGTACGGGCGTTTTGGGCGTTATCGTCGTTAAAAGGTTATATAATTTTTTTGTCTCCGCATTTCAAAGATACCGTATCACTCAAAGACTTTCAATGAAGAAGCAGTTGTCTCGTTAAAACTCAACACAAAAAATTACACGACGCAGCTCAACAGGTCATAGAAATAATTAACTCAGAGCATTTTGCAACCGCTTTACAACGCGTTTTTCAACGGCCTTTTACCACCGAGTTTATAATATTAAAAACTCTGAGTTATGCTAATAATCGGCCGAGAAGCCACTCAACGTCTCGTGCCAAGATCGCGAAATAAATGTATGACACCTGGGTAAAATCTCTCTCAGTCAGTATCTCAACAGGGCAGAAGCTGAGGGTTTATTTGATTTTGAGGACAGTCATATCGTTATGGCTGAACGCCTTGGAAAATAGAATGTCCGAAACACTGACGGTGGTAGGCTGCTCACGGTTTGCAGCAGTTAGCAGCTATCAATCAAAGATGGTACGAAACAGGTGACACTTCTTCTGGGTAGGCCACGCCTCATTTATGCCATATTTCGTTGCATGGTATTTCGTCCTGTCCGCAGTAACAGCAGGGCTACTGTGGCTGACATCCCCCATAATTTCAATTTTGGTGAAGGGCCCAATATGTGCGAACACAGCGTTCATCGTACGGTCTCTGATATGGGTCTCCACCACAGCAGACCCATTCGTGTTCCTGTGGTCATAGACATTAACCGTCGTCAACGCTTTCAGTGGACACGTAATCATAGACAATGGAACATAGGAGACTGGTAGAGGGTCTCATGGTCATATGAATCCCGTTTTTTGTTGCACCATGTCGAAGGCCGAGCACGTGTGCAACGTTTACCAAAGGAAGCTTTCTTATATAGATGCACTCTTGGACAGATCCAAGAGGCTAGAGCGAGTGTGTTGTTCTGGGCAATACTTTCTTGGGAACACTTGGTCCCATTATCCCAGTAGAGCAAATTCTTTTAGCTGCCACGTACTTGAACATCGTGGCTGACCAAGTACACTCCTGTATGGCAAATGTAATACCTGGAAGAGATGGCGTCTTTTAATAAGACACTGCTCCACGCCTGACCGCGAGAGAAGTTGAATGGTTCCAAGAACATGAAGAGGAATTCCGTTTATTGCCATGGTCCCTAAATCTCCCGGACATGAATTCTATCAAGCATTTGTGGTTTCAGTAGGCGAAAGGGGTATGCGCAACATCACCCCAACCAGGTAATTTACGGGAACTGAGAGATCTTCTGGTGCAGGTATGGTACCAAATATCAAGCGACAACTACTAGCATTTAAGTGAAAATGTTCCTAATCGGGTGACAATTCTTTTGGCGGCAAGAGGGGGACCTACATCTTATTAAATAGGTGGTTTTTATATTTTGGTGTATTGGTGTATAATTCGTTTTGAGTTCTGAATTTTCACTTTTCTTAGCGATTGCGACAAGGTTTGAAAAATTCAAATTACAAATAATTACAGCTATCACTCACACGAACTTTAAGCTCTTTATTATCTCAGGTGTGCCGCAACATCATATTAACTCTGTGAATTGGGTCTGCTCCTCCTCAGTCATCTAATTAAATTGCGGCTATGTTCAAAAGTCACTTATGGAAACAATTACAGATTGTCTACTGAACTTGTCTTCTTAAATATCGCATACCGTGGATGCATACTTGCACACCCAGGGGGATCTCAAAAGCACCTTTCCCCCACTTCTCCTCCATAGTGGCTTCTAGCAGTCATTATTAGAACATTCTAGTAAGAAATTCCTACTCCATTAAACAAACTGGAACGTTTTTAAAAATATGATAATATGATTTATTGAAAACACACGGGGCACAGGCGTAGCATGTACCGTATGACATTTCACTCCACCAAAATAATAGTACACCCAAAAAATGCTCAGAAATTCCAGGATACACACAATACTAATTATCAAAATAATGTATTTATTTATAAATTTATTTTTCCGGAAATTATACTAAAAAACAACTTACTAAACTACATTTTTTCACCAAACATTAATTGCTTGTTTTCTGGAATACAAAGTTCCCCAGTGGGACACACTATAAGAAGTGTGCTTTCGGCGGTTTCTCACAAGTCCCTATATCCCTCTTCCGCGAAGGCGACGGGGTCGAGATTACTACAGTGAACTAAAATAAACCTTTTCAAACCATTCAGCTATAAAGGAACGGTCTCAAAGGTTAGTCACTACAGAAACATTCCATTCACACAATAACAGGGTCAGGTTGTCCCTAAAAAATTCACTTGGCATTGCTGGCCCCTTTAAAACCTGAAGAAGACTTAATCATAATACATTTTTCCTTTTTCTCTATCACACCGCCATCAATCAGGCTATGTAAGGCAGAACTCTTCTTGTACCTATGAAGAAAGAAAAGAAACACAAAGCAAGACAAAACAACACTATTAATCAAGGCGGGAAAATAGTTGTTGTCGAAGGAAGAGGGGAACTAGTCCCTTCCCCAAACAGCAACATAGTAACTCCCCCCCCGAAAGCTGAGAATTTAATTTTGCTTTCAAAAAGGAGAACAGGATATTGTTCTTAAATTCGTCTGAAAAAATGGTTCCTCTTTAATGCCGGATGCTAATCATCATGGTCTCCATTTATTATTGAAGTCCTTCCTTTAAGATTTTACTGTATAAATACATCCCACTCCTGATATTTCTTTTTATTGACCAAACTGCTGTTCTGCAAAATTTTCTTCAGCCCACTTCATGAATGACCTTACTCGTATTTTTTAAAATCCAAATCTAATCCAATACTTCTACTGAGATGCTCTTTGAAATAATTGACCAAGGTATCTGTACATTCACCTATATTTTCTCGTCGTAAATCACTTTGTAGAAAGCAAGGCCATCATTCAAGCACTTTCGAGAAGATTTCGGCATCTAGATCTTGAGCCTGAAAAGCAGCACGTCCTTCGCAGAACATTCTGAAGCATTGTGACCCCAGCCGCCCTGGTGGCGCAGTGGTCTAAGCACTGGTTTATGATCATTCGTCCGAAATGCGGTCCGGGTTGGAATCCTGGTGAATCACGGACGGTTATTGTGTTTCTGCTACCGCACTGACTCTCTCTCTCTCTCCCTCTTCCCTGGAACCAGTGACCCCAAATTAAGGACGGTGACTGCTTATATTCCATTGAGTTGCTCCAATCCAAAAAAAAAATTGTGACACCCCCTTATCTTTAAATTATTTCAGTGATTCAGCTTTTTTCTTAATCTGAAACCTCGTCTTCCTTTCTTTGCTCTTCAAGGTCTTTAACGGTTCGGTGCTTAGTTCAATTTTTTGACTTTGCAACAGCTCATTAAAAGGCATTTGCTTTTAAATTCAGTTCCAGGTTTTTGGTGATTTCCACAAGTTATCTGATCTTGTCCTCATATCCTTCTGAATCCAAAGTGCCTTAAACACTCTGCGGTGTCTGTTAGTTCCATACGTCATTCAATGTGGATACTGCAATTTTATTTCAGGCGGCGTTAGTATATCTAACAGCTTTGACGATGTCGAATTCTTTCTAAAACTGTTTTCACGAGTTGGCATTCATTAATCAGTAGACCGTATTGCCTGTCTAAATATTGTTCTCAGATAGTATTTCTTGAACTTTTGTATGAGATTTTGATCCATGGGTTGTATCCAGGAAGCTGTACTAGGATGTAGGACTATTACCTTAACATTTTCAAGTTGGTCACATAGAGGTTTTGGGTTACAAGAGGCAGTTTGTTTTGCTTGCATAATTTTTCAGCTTTCGGCACAAAATGATGGATGTCTTCGTCATCCATCATTTTGTATTTCCATAACACGGGCAGTGATACCTTCGAAATATTTTTGAAGGCACTGGGTCCTCGCTGTGTTACACCAAAACAACAGCGATTTCAGTTTTCTCTCTCCAGCAGGATTTCCTTACGAAAGAAGTGTCGCCTGTCTTTCGATGCAGTAAAACTTGGCATGTCTCTCTTCTTGCGAAATGCAAGAAATGTCTTGCATTTTCTTCAAAATAATCCAGTCTCATCCACATTAACTACCTTTCGCGGTCGGTAATTTTTTTCCTTAGCAATTTGTACCAAATTCTGAAGGAATTCCGCTGCGACTATTGCGTCGCCATTCGGTGCCTCACTGGTCACTTTGATACTCTGCAGCTTTCCTCTCCTGTTAAATCTATGAAGCCACCGTGGCTTGTAATTAATGTTTCACTCAAGTACTTTCGACACGTTATTGCTTTCCATCTTCAAACAGAATTCTGGCTTTTTCTGGTATAAACATATGATTTATGGGTATTAGATGTTGTTCCATAACTTCCATGCAAATTACCAATAACTTTTCCATTTTTTTCCATAACTTCTATTCAAATTACCAATAACTTTTTAATATTTTTCCATAACTTCTATGCAAATTACCAATAACTTTCCATATTTTGCATAAATACTCCTCTTTTCTTGGAAATAATTGCGGACTGCATTGCACAGAACTTAACACGTGCTCCATTTTTGTAGTTTCATCAATTGCGACTGTTTTAACAGCAGACTCGTTCATTTCGTAAGCACGTGCTGTGTGTACGAATTAGGAACAATTTTCATGTCGTTCTATAATCTCTACTTCAATCCGTATCTTCTTTCGAAGTTCATGTGACATGTTTGTTAAGGACTCCGCGCTACAAGCGTCTCAGGAGAAATGAAAAAGAAAATAGCGGAATTGTGTGCCGATGCATGCCATCAATAAATTCAGTCATTATTTTCACATTCAGTGGGTAGTCCACCGGCATTTTAATACTGTCGAGCTCACTAGCTCTAGTTTGTTAGTAGTCGAAAATGTAAACGCTAGTTGTGCGACAAGGTGCACTCAAGTGACTCCGAAACCACGTACTCAGGGCATACTGTACGTATATACTTGCATTATCAAATTCAACAGTGCTTTCACTAGCGTTCTTCATGTATCAAGTGTGAAATATAATAACACTGAAGATTTTTAATTTTTATACATATGCACACTTTTCCAGAAAAAAGGGATTAAAAACAAACACGAAAACGCTTAAGATACTACAATACAAGTATTATGTATATATTTGGACATCTATATACAATGAATTGTTTGAGCAATAGAAAAAAGTTTGCTCACATAATACCAGTAAGAATACGAGTAGCATATATACAGGGTGTCCCACTCGCTACCGAAATCGCCATTTCTTTGTAATATGAAAACCAATAAAAATATTGCAACGAAATTTGAAGTGCACTTACCTCATTTCGTGAGAAATGTGATGACATCACAACATGTGCTGGAAGTAGTAACGATTTGCTTCCTGGCAGCATTGAAGTCGGCGCTGTCTGCCAGCAAGCCGGAGTGCTTGGCAGACACATTCCTAAGTGTGGCCCCACTGAGGAGCGGTCCGCCAGCCAGCCGGACGAGCATCTGGGCTGATTTCTTATGTCCATTTAGCTGAGCGTGTCTACACGATACGGTTGTTGATAGTGAGTGTTCGTGCTCGTGTCTGTACACGTACGTGTGAAAATGTGTCGGTATACTATGGAGGAGCGAGTGTTTATTGTTAGCACTTATTGGAAAAAAAGAGTCGATATAGTCTTGTCAACGTCATTTCCTGTAGAGTTTTCCCGGCCGATATCCTCTGGGTAAGTCCACCATTGGGCATTGTCGAAGAAACTGGAAACCAAGGGGATTTTATTAGACAATCATGTAGGAGATCGTCCTCAAATGTCCTAGCAAACGATCCAGAATGTAAAGAGTCGACTACTTGCGTCTCCCAGGAAGTAACGTCGTCGACTTTCATAGGAAACAGGGTTGTCCAATAGCACTTGTCAATGTGCTGTGAAAACAACGAAGCTTCATGCGTACCGTATCTCATTGGTGAACGAACTCAAAAAGCCTGACCACGTGAAACGAGTGACATACTTTCGATGGTTTCAGACATTTCTTCCGGAAAATCCGTGAATTCTGGGCAACACGTGGTTTTCGGACGAGGCGTAGTTTTACTTGTCCGTATAAGTCAATTCTCAAAATTCCCGTATATGGGCCAGTGAAGATCCCTAGGCGATACACGGAGAATCCCTTCATTCACAGAAAATTGGTGTGGGATAACCCTGCGCCGCAATATTTGTCCCATCGTCTTCGATACAATTATCACCACAGCTGGATATATGAAAATCTTTAATACCTTTGTAAATCAATTGGACAACGAAGAAGTATCCGTTGGATATTACCTGCAGGATTAAGCGACATCACACACATCATACACCAGTATGGCCGAAATTCAGTCTGTGTTTGGCGACTGTGTCATTTCGAAGGGTTTATGGTCACCGCAGTAGCCCGATGTGACGCCTCCTGATTACTTTTTATGGGAATATCTAAAAGGGAGAGTTTGCCAAAAGAAACTGCGAAAGATAGATGCAAAGAAAGCAAACCTCACTGAAGAAATTCAGGCACTGACGACGAACGTACTGGCAAGGATTTTTCACAATATGGTAAGGTGGGTTCCATGCTGTCTAGCCACAAATGGTGGTCACATCCACACATGTTGTGATGTCATCACATTTCGTACGAAATGAGTTAAGTCCACTTCAAATTTCGTTGCAATATCATCATTGGTGTCAATATCATTAAAGAAATGCCGGGTTCAGAAGCGAGTGGGACACCCTGTACATGCGGTCCCCAACTGTGGTAAATAGCGTTCCTCCAGCTGCTGTCATACCCACACAAAGCCATCATACTGATGGATCGCGTATCTGGATTCATCAGTCCATAAGGCCCGTTTCTATTGACCTACGGTCCACGAAATATGTGTTTTTTACACCATGCTAAACGACGAGTAGCATTCCGAGTGGAGGTAAAAGCCTTATGAGCAGCAGCACGATTACTGTAACCCATGGAATTAAGTTCTCTGCGATTGGTGCGTGCACATACCGAGGTTCCAGCATTTTTATTCACTTGTACACAGAGGTCTTGTGCAGTACTTCGTCCATTAGATCTAAAGACTCTCCTGAAGCTTCGACGTCCTCTGTCACTAATATTCTTTGGTCTGCCGGTACGTTTTGCTGCTTCAGGCACGCCGTGTGTCTTACACTGATTGAGTACGTTCAAAAAGGTTGACTTGGGTATGTTTAAACATCTCTCGATTTCTCTTATGGACAACCCACTAATAATACACCCGATAATTTTTCTTTTCTCAGAGTCAGTTCTCTCCTGCCGCGACATTTTCATTCAACCTCACAGTGCGATATGATCACGGTCAGCTGCAGGCCTGTTTTTATACCGTTTGCTGCTGTACCGCGCATCATAACAATGCAGCGGATCTTTTCATTTGCTCTTGAAGGGGTGTCCGCTGACTTTTTTCAAATCATCATCATCACTGTCAACCATTATCAATCCACTGCTAAACGAAAATATCTCCAAGCCTCTTCCACAACGGTCTGTCTTGTGCCAATTTTCTCCATGTTATTCCCTCATGCTTTCGAATTTCATCCACCCATCTCCCATGTGGTATTCTTATGGGTCTTTTCCTCACCCTCGGGATCCAATCTTAAATTTCGGCTGTCCATCGAAGGACTCTCCTTCTGGCAGTATGTCCGGCCCATTGTATATTATATAAATAAACACACACACACATATTTACGACCCTTCCCAACTTTAGGGCTACTTGTTAAATAAAAAGGGCAGAGCCACTGGTGTAAAACAAGCGCAATATTCTTGATACACCAAGATATGAAACTGGACACATAAAGGACGAATGGTCAGAATCCGGCGGTTAGAGCCCTGCTCCACCAAAACAGGTACAAATATTTGCATTCGATTGTATTTTTTACAGTATTGCTCAAGATACATCTCTAAATTCAAAAAATGCACTACATGCTTTTCTAATTTCCTAATTTGTACAACTCAAGGAATTCGGTAGTAATTTTCTTAAGCAATAAGTTTTTCCTTCTGCGGTGAAATATATATATATATATATATACACTGCTGGCCACCCAAAATGTGACACCAAGAAGAAAGCATCCGATTGGTCTGAAATTCGCAGCATGCATCGCCCGCGAGAGGACATGCAAACGATTAGCATTGCAGGGCATATGCAAATCACGTGCGCCCGGCACGTAACCGAGAAGCACTATGAGAAGGGTGCACAGAAGGCGGGGTGTAAATAGTGGAAGTGTCTTGTGCTGCCGGACCTGTGCGTGGGAAGCTTTCTGATACCTCGTCGCTGAGTACGGCAGTCATTCCAGCACGTTTCGGAGTTCGACAGAGGAGGAATTGTGGCTTATCGCGACAGCAGTTTATCGTACCGAGACATCAGCGCCCGTGTGGGACGACATCCTTCCACAATGAGGCGAGTATGGATTCGGTGTGTGCAGAAGGGACGGACAAACTGACGTGAGCTATTGCCGCAGCCACGTTACATGACCAAGCGAGAGGACCGAAATGTTGTGCGGCGGGCATTGACGGCTCGCACCGCCACATCACGAACGTTAGCGCAGGAATTAGGGCGTGTTGCGTAACAAACTGTGTCAGCACGCACCGTTCGACGCCGTCCGCAGGAGTGGGGACTTGTTGCACGGCGCCCATTGCTCTGATTACCATTGACGTTACACCACCGGCGTGGGCCGTTGAACGCCGCACCTGGACTACGGGATGGTACTAAATTTTCTTCTCCGACGAATCCCGTTTCTGCCTGCAACACCACGGTGATCGGATCCGCTTGTGACGGTACCGCGGCGAGAGACTGTATAACGCCTGCATTATGTATCGCCATACGGGTTTGTCGCCTGGCGTTATGATTTCGGGCGCAATTGAATATGACACCCACACCCCTCTGGTACGCATCGCCGGTATATTCAACAGCCACCGCTATATCTCCGACGTTTTGGAGCCTGTAGTCCTTCTTTTCCTGCAGGACCTGCCAGCGGCCACGTTTCAACAGGACAATGCGAGAAGGCGCGTGGCACGGATCGTGCAACAATTTTTCACGGCGCACCAGGTGTTACTGCTGCCGTGTCCCGCCTCTTCTCCGATATGTCGGCCATCGAACATGTCTGTTCGCTGATCGGCAACCGAGTGGCCCCGCAAGCACCACCCGCGGCTACGCCTGATGAACTGTGGCAACGTGTGGAAGCTGCTTGGACCTACATACCCCAAGCCCACATCCAAAGCATTTTTCGTTCGATGCCGCGGCGTGTAGCGGCCGTTATTTCCAGCCATTGGGGATACGCGAACTATTGATGTCTGCGTGTTCCGCAACTCGCACGGGCCTGTAAACTCAATCGTTATATCTTTGTATCTGTTGTTATGTGTAAAGTAAATCTGTCTTTGCTATCTCGTGTCCTTCTTGGTGTTGCGTTTTGGGTAGCCAGCTGTGTATATGTGTGTGTGTGTGTGTGTGTGTGTGTGTGTGTGTGTGTGTGTGTGTGTGTTACTACAAAAGATTAAATATGTATACTTAAAAGTAAACGAAAACTTATATATAAACACCAATGTTGGGAAACTATATAGTAATCACACGATATAGTGAACTATAAAATCAGAATATCATGAAATCTAAACACTTTCCTACAAAGACGAAACAAAAAAGGAATAAATATGAAAATGTGAAGTACAAATATAAAAATATGTGAACGAATAACTATAATAAGTAGAAAGTGCCAAAAGCCGCTAAACCAATGCTTTAACCAATGCACAAAAAATCTCAAGAAATGCACCCAAAAGGACAAGACACACAAACGGAAAATTTATACACAAAATAACCTGCAAACAATGCAGATGCACGAACGGTCGTCATCCGGGAAGCACGCGTTATGTATCTGGCTGGCACAATATATATCTAGTAATTCTGAAACTTATGATCAACCGGGGTAAAATATGACGCTTTTTGAAGCGTTTAATGAATTCATTACTGTCAATAGAGTCAAGACAAACTTCTCTATTTGGTTTCATTAATATAGCATGAGTTTCCATTTTAAAACTGCGAAACATTCTAGATATTCGGTTTCACAGATATTGAATGGTTTAATTGAATGCGTGATAAGGAAACATATAAATTACAATTGAGCACATCTGGATGGCAGGTTAAAACAAATATACATTTGTTTTAACCTGTCATCCAAATGCTGTTTGTGAAATCAATTGCACACCAATTTAGCTCTGGTAACAGGACCAACTTGGAAGTCCTGTTCTTTTGAAGTGCTCTTTGAAATTTTACCATTCTCACATGTCTTATATATTGTATTATGCACTACTCTGTTTGTATTATCCCTATTCCTATCAAACATCGCGAGTCTAGAATTTAGACAAAAATTATCGGTCAATATAAATTCTTGTCCGCCTTCCTTAACTGTTGTTTGGAACCGTGACTAATTTTGCATGACATCGTAATTTCTTACAGTTGAACAGCTGAAAAAAATGAAGAAATTAATTTTAAAAGGTAGCTGAAAGTTACTTGGTAGACAGAAATGCGAATACGTTTTTACTGTATAATTAAACAAACGTGAAAAAGTTTCTACTGCGACCGCATTGCTTCACCGATTGCGGCATTTCGTCAAGACATTTCAATTTTGTACGTATTGAAATACCACAATGTTCTATCGTAATTGGCAAAGCTGGATTAAAGGAATTTTCAGTTTTTATGCAGAAGGAGGTGTTTGGTGTTCACATGGTAATTATTGGTATCTTTTAGAATAGATCCTTGTCTCCGTAAATTTGTATCATCACTTAAAATTGTTAGGACAAATGATAAAATTTCTATTAATATCTGTTATGAGTTTGTATACATTGCTACCCTTTTCACGAACACATTTGTGAAACACAGTTTTCCTTTAGATAAAAAACACGCACGCACGACTTTTATATTCTCTTAGGTCCACTTTCTGTAAATTCCTAAATGTGAAATCATGAAAGTTTTAAAGTTTCCAGTAGGTAAATCTTATAAAAGAAGATAATGTACATCATTTGCATTTTCGAACGAGTTGTTTGGTTTGTGTCTCGTCCCACGTTGCATCGTGGTAGCACTAAGTCCTCTTTTTAACGAAGCACCCGAAACCGGCTTTCCACAAGTTGCAACAAGAAGCGAGATCCTTCTCCTAAAGAACTTCTTCTAATTATTCAAGATACAGTTTTAATACTCATTGTAAAAACTGAACCGAGGTAACGGTGAGCTCACGAAGCGTCCTGCACCTACGCAATTCAATACTCAGCAGGGTTCGATGTATTGTGTGTTGTGATACTCATCACCAGAATTTACATTTCTGGGGAATTGCCCCAGATTATACCTACTGTTGTCTTGTACCGTACCGAAATACATTCTGACACTTCTAACATCGATAAGACCTGTACGGCCTACACATTGCCGGCGGTTTGTCGTTTTCCATATTCGGACTAATTTTGAAGGTAATAACCACTGCTGACCCTTGGTATCCCATACGCGTTGCCGTCTGAAAGGTGCTTTGACCAGTCGTCTGGGCAACTACGATTTGGCTTTTGTAAAACTTGCTGATGATCTCTGCATTTCGTTCCTGAAGAGCAAGAATAACATCGATTAAGAGACTCGGTATCAGGTGAAATTTATGCAATTGTAAGACCTCCAGCCGTGCCATCATTTATGTACATTTGTTTGGATTTGTATGAAGAGGCGTTGGCCATAATATTTAGGCTTTTCAGTGTATGTAATAAATACGTGAAATTACAACACATATGATATTCTGCAGACTCTCAACCGAGCTAAGTATGTTCGTGAACACTTACAAATCTTATTTACATGGACTAAGCCCGTAATACAAATATGTAACCATGTTAGAAATACTGTATATAAATTATCTTACTCACATATAAATGCTGAAACTATTCAACACTGGAAACAATTTTTTTGTTTTTTTTAATGGAACAAATCCTTAACTTGCCGCACCGGTGGCGCAGTGGTCTAAACGATGGCTTATGATCATTCGTCCGAAAGGGGTCCGGGTTCGAATCCCGGTGAGGCATGGATGTTGTGTTTGTCTTACGGCACTGGCTCTCTCCCTTCCCTGGAGCCAGTGGCCCTAAATTAGGGATGGGCGACTGCTTATAGCCCATTGAGTTGCTCACGATGGTCGTTAACCCTCTAATAAAAAAAAATAAAAAAATAAAAATCCTTAACTTAGAGAGCACTCTCTCTAAGTTAAAGATCTGTTCCATTACAGGCACTTACAATAATTTCATTTAACGTCAGGTACATTTTCAAGCACTTACACTAACTTCATTTAACGTCAGGTACATTTCCAAGCACTTACAATAACTACTGGATCACGCGGGTAAGCGTGCCAGCAATAAAAGTACAAATATCATTATCACAGTCTTGATTGGGAATGTTTTCTTCTGCGTCTCAATGCCTGAAAGCAAATGATCAAAATATCCTGTCATGGCTAATCACGAATTATTATGTTTAACTGAATTCAAAGTATTAGGAACAGCTGAGTGTTAATTGAAATTCTCGAATTTCAAAAGCATTAAGTACATTTTCTCTCAGGAATTTTATATCTTGGTGGTCCAAAGAAATTTCATGTTTGATAAAGATGCTTAATACTTCCAATCAGAATACATTTGAGTACATATTTGATCTCATTCATTAAACCAATAATCATCGAGAAGTTACTAAATTGAAGACATTAAAAAAGTCACATGATTCATCAGGACGTGAAGCTTCTTTCGGAAGATGTACATTTTCAGGATATAGAATAAAAGCAGCTTTGAGGATCAAAGAAAAATATGTTGTCAAAATAAACAGAAGTTCTTGATTTCTTAGATCGCCTTGCTGTTCTTCCCATTTATATTAAACTTTTATTCTAGGAAAAAGATTCAGCGAAAGTAAAAAAAAAAATGTGCCTATTATTTGCATACATTTTTTTTCACGAAACACGTTTTACTGTTGTGCTAGCAAATGACACTTAATTCTGGCATTCCGTATTACGCGAGCTCCTTTTTTTTCGTTTCGTGTTTTGATTTGGTTTTGTTTTACTATTTACTTGTACAAAATGATGTTTAGCATTTAAAATCTCATATAGTTAAAATATTCTTTCCGTTTCCAATGACAGTGAACGTGAGGACATCATACTTTACATAAGAATAGCTACTGAAGCTCACGGTATAGTTCACATTACATGTAGTATCATGCATCTGAAGTATGTTCGATTTTAATTTTTCTGTTTTCGATTCAGTGTGAAACACAGACTTTTTCAGATAAACTTTAGAATGTACCCTCCAGAAATGTCGCCATCTTTCGGTATCTTACAAGAATTCCTCCAGACTACTCTTACGATATCCTTGTCTTAAAATCGGAGTAACTGATATAGCTCTTCAAGCTTCTTTCAGTTATATCCTCATCTGCGTTTTCCGTTAGAGAGGGTGACTTCTATAGATAATAACTGGTACCAAGGGGCAGATTTCCAACTAGGCGCAGTAGGCGCGCCCTTAGGGCCCGAAAAAGTATAACAATAATGCATGTTTTAGTTTTCACGGATTGAAACAAATCAATCCTTAAGGCGACCGCTTTATTTGTATTGTCAATCGATATTTTACTTTCATATATTAATAACATATATTTTGTCTTGCTGATGCTGATACTTCAAATTTTCAGGTTATTATCGATGTTTTTGTCTTGAAAGGGATAATTAAAATAATTTGGCCTTTCGTTAGTGGTATATGAAGGAAGGATTCACGTTTCCCACACTTTTCATTGTGTCAGGCGAATACTTAACCTGCTTGTTGTGCTATAAACTATTTTCCTACTAATTCCAGCCAAATGAAAACATCTGTACCGTCTCAGCAGCGCAGTTGTCTAAGCGCTGGCTTATAATTATTCATCCGTGGTATGGTCCGGGTTCAAAATCCAGTCAGGCCTGTATGTTGTGTTGTTTTACGGCATTGGATCTCTTCCTTCCCTGGAACCAGTGGCCAAACATTAGAAACGGGTGACTCCTTGTTATCCCATTGAGTTACTCACGGCGGTCGTTAACCAAGCCCTCCGACCCCCCAAAAAAAGCATATGTGTTAAAAAAACAGAATTTCGAGGTCCAAAAAAAAAAAAAAAAAAGAAAACAGAAGTTCGAGGAGTTTCTTGATTTACCTTTTTTGGTAATCTGATAGATGAACATTTCTGAAGTAATAAGGGGTAGAACGCTGAATCTTTTGCGCTTAGGTCCTAAAAAGATCTTAAGTCACCTCTGCTGGTACATATAAACACTTGGACTATTTGATTAAAGGAGAATTTCTTTTGGGAAGTGGTAAATTGGCATTATGCATTACAGTTTTTCTCAGACCAAGACATCATAGCGAACGGATAATTTTTCTATCAGAAGAATGAACACATCAGATTCAGGGAAAAATCGTAACGTACTGCAAATTCCTTTTTCGTTTGCCGGGGGTAGCACTCTCTCGGCATTTTGTGCCACTGAAAACATTTCAAGGGAGCTGGTTCCAACTTTACCATTTCAATTTGATTTAACCAGGTTTCAAAATTTTTATTATCTCATTAATCTAAGAAATCACTACCAATCGAACTAATGCACTTCGCATGGTGATCTGACTAACATCGGAATTTAGGGCTGGAAAATGATTTATATACCCTGTTTTACAAAAAAACCCCATGTTTTCGCTTCATGTAACCATAAAACAGTTTATCAATAAAAACAGATTTGACCAATTTAACAGTACATGGCATCTGGGAATAGTGATTTCATAATGCCTGTTATAAACAGAGAAATATGCTGTGGTGCTGAAAGATACTTTACAATTTATCTTAATACTTGAAATATAATACGTATCTCAACTTTAGAGTAAATGCGTCCTCCATCTTAGAAAACTGTAATGATTCATATCATGAATTGTAAATTTATCATTTCTTAAACATTTGGCTTTCTTTTTCTTTAACTTTTAATCACCGGTAAAGTAATCAATATATTCACAATAAGAATGTTCCTTATGTTGTCCTGAATAGTGTTGGAAAAAAGTTACATTCCCAAGTATCTGAAGATGGATACGGTGAATAACTGTTGCTATACAGAAACAAATTCAGAACCGTTTTATCTTATTAAACTAAAATCAAGTTTAAATACTTCATCCTTGATCAACCGACAAAGGCAAGGTGAATACATAAACTGGGCTACCTGAACCACTAAGGGACTGTAATTTTTAAAATGAAAAGTCCCAGATTTGATGTTTTGTAACCGAAAATGTATACCCAACGAAACGTAGTAACACTTATCTGGGATGTTAGCAAGACATTTAGGGTTTTTTTAGGGAACCACTTCCCTTTCGCAATGTTTGATATAATCGAAAGGCAACCAATTAAATCTAGAAACAATGTGTAATTAATATTTGTTTTCGAATGTACTACAGTAAACAAATTCAATAGAAATTTAAACAATATGTTACAGAAATGACAAGAATTTGTAGATAGATCAGGTAAAACAGCATTTCTGCGATGGATCTTGCGTTTACTTTATAAAACTTTTGAATATTTTTTAGCGCTGTTTCATTCAGCAGGTACTTGTAATTAAGCAGTTATTCTGCAATACCTTCGATTTTGTTACATATATGTCCCGAAAATTATATCCGATTAAATTTTCATAGAATATAAAGTAACGCTTTTGTTTTAATATATGTATAATAAAATTTATATTTAATATTGCACAATTATTTTCTTAATTTCGCACTATTTTTTGGTGTTTTCTTAATTAAGCCTATCAAAGACCTTCACTGTAAACAGAAACTAGTGTCTGAATTACTTCTCTTGTAAACGCCTAACAGTTATATAAAGCATGAAATTTAGGCTGCTAACATGAAATAAGCATCATTGAAGAAAGCGGAATTAAAGTAAACAGAAAGGTGAGAATGTTTGAAATTCCAGATGCTTTCAGAAAGCAATTACACTATACGTACAATATGGTAAAAAATTGCCATGATCTTGTTTTAACGAATTAACACTCTAAATGTGTAAGCAGAAAACACCTCATTGCTTACCTATTTACTATTGTAAACCCCGGAATTTTTCATCTGGAACTATGTTCAGTTCTATGTAAGTTATCATTTTTGCTGTCTGCACTGCAGTCTCATCACCAACAAAGAAAACAGACAAGACCTGCTGCTAGTTCTACATCACCTTCCAGAATCTGCCGATTTCATCTGATATCTTCTAAACGAATTGTTTGATATAAACCAAAATAATTTTTTTCCGTGCGCTTGGTCCTCTTTTATCTCCATTTTACCTCTATGTTCAGTACTATGTAAGTTACCATTTTTGCTGTCTGCACTGCAATCTCATCACCAACAAAGAAAACTGACCAGATCTGCTGCTAGTTCTACATTACCTTCCAGAATCTGCTGATTTCAGCTGATTTCTTTTAAACGAATTGTTTGATATAAACCAAAATAATTTTTTCCGTGCGCTTGGTCCTTTTTTATCTCCATTTTCCTTCATACTGAATTTATAAAAGTAAGAAACCTAATGCAATCCCATAGACAACTTCTAAGGAATAGAAGACAGTTCATTTCTTCCGTAATTTAAGTTTGGGTGTTTTTGCACTTCTAAAAGTATTGTCAAAATATTAACATTAATGATAGAAAGATTGATTTTCAAAATAAGAGTCGGTACATCCTTATTGATGAAGAAACGGGCTTCTTCTTTACGAGTTTTTCTCTCACAAAATTTTATATGCAGAACCTGATGCCGAGAAATGCATCCACACAGCCTCAGGAAAGACTATGTATGTCGCGTTAGATAACTAGCTACAAATTGATGGGAGGGCATTACGGTAATATCCCCATTAATTCAACTAAATTTTACTCATTATTATAAGAAGTTATTCGAAGAATTATCTACGCGCATAAATTTCATACACCAACTTTTCTCTTATATAAACAAAATCGATAACCACTATTAATAAAATCGATACTCATTATAAATACTACCTGGCCTCCCATCAAAGATCTTTTCTTAACGCTCCCAGTTTTCATGTTTTTTGGGGATCTCAATATATTCTAAAATGGTTTTACGATTAATTGTCGCTGACATGTGTAATTCATGAATAATATCAGCACATCTGCCGCTGAAGCGGATTCTCTATCAGGTACATTGTTTTTTCATCAATTAGGCATCCATATTCATTTATGGAAAATTGCTGCGGTGATATAATGTATATTTCGAGTGTTCCTCTGAAATGTTATAATATGCTTCCTTGAAATTCATTTTAATATTTTGATTTCTTTACTGCTTCCTGGATTCCGGTATTCATTAATATATTCCCAACTCAAATTAATATTTTTTTATCAGAGTCTAAACACCATTTAACTTGCCTTTCGGGCTTTTAAAGTTTCACAAAAGTCCTAGTCCATGTTAAATGTCTGAATTAATTATTAATTCTGGTGCCGAAAACTTGAATTTTATGTTTTTAAAAACTTTAACAGTTACCATATTTCTGCTCGGAATCAGAGTTGGAATTATTTGTTCTACCTTTTCATTCGTAATCACAATATTCAGATTTTTATAGACTTTTTCACACTTTTCTTGCAGTTAGTAACCAAATTTCATGTCCAATTGTTGTTCTGATAAAATCATTTTTGTTGACGTTGAGTGTATGATCTGTAAAAGCGATTTTGTTTCACATGCCTTTTTGTCTTACGGTTTGCAACACAAATTTTAATGCAATTCATTTTGTTTTAAAAATTTTTAAGTTTGAAATCAAAAGACGTTGGCTCTCCAATTACAATTTTTAAATCGATAGAAGGCGTTCACACAATGTGCTAGAAAGTTATAAGTTTCCTTTGCGTTTAGATGTTATGTTCAGCTCATCCTAGTGTCTATCTATTTCAGTTAAGAGATATAACTCAAATAACTAGACACTATTTGGACAATTCAGTTTGGACAATTACGCGTTTACCTTTTTCTAATTAAGTAACAACTGAGTGAAATCGATGACAAACAGCTTTCAGTGATTTGATATGAAAATCAGTTGACACCTTTGTAACACCGTAGAATTAAATAAAGGCAATCTGGATTACACTTTAGATAAAATTACTTCATATGTGGCAGTAGAGACCAGCAGATAGGGACCGAGTATGTCCGTCTATTTTCCTTCGTAGGCGTACAGCAGTCTCTAGCCCGAGCTTCAATCTCCAAAGCCATGGATGAGGTCATCTTCTCATTCCAGATAGAAGCGCAGAAAAAGTTATAATATTTTCTCTGGCCTGACACTTTTAAAAATAAGGTCGCAAATTCAGTTTGCAGCCACGTGCAGGAGGTTGTATCCGTGTAGAAAATTGGGCTCATCCTCAAATCTTGCCCAGAGATTTTATCAAAGAATTAAAACACTTGCTTTTATGTCGTGCACTACTCCCCGCCGGCCAGACAACCTACATATTGTACTTCGTCTTTGTGTAAGCCGAGTTCTGTTGGCAAAATCATTCCAACTGTGAAGAAACAGTCATCTCAGCTTTCTGCTCGCTTCACATCTGTTAGCACTCGATCAAGACCATCGCAATTGCCTGCATCAGGACCTTCAATCTCTTCTGGGAAGATCAATGAGGAGCGGTTCTTCAAATTCATTTTGAAGGGATCCCGTCAGCTGTCACCAACGAGGAGTTCCTGAGATATATGAAGGCTCTAGAGTCACCTGCACTCGGGCGTCCAGCATTAGCCACCCACCTATCCGGAGACTGACAAGGTTTTTTAGAATTTACTGTACTCCAACGCCTCTATCTAAAACATCTCTGAACTATTCGGTTATACCGTGGTGATACAGAAATTTATAAAACCCATGTGGGAGCTCAAAATCTCTAGAGCACCTAGAAGAGGAACAGCGCCAAATATTGAGCCACGTGCCCCGTAGTTTCTAGAAGGGGTCCAGCTAAATGAAGAAGAAATAGTTCTTCTTCTTCTGATGAAGATGAATTGGATGTTGCTTATCAAAAGCAGAGGAAGCTTTTCCTTCGAAGCTAGTGTAGGCGTTGTCCTCCTTACTTTGTTTCTGACGGCTCGTATGATTACCCTACGGTGTTTTTACAATTTCTCTGTCTGACAGGGTATATTCCTCGGTGCTTAAGAGGGGAGGTTAGAGCCGTGACATGGTGGAATTTCTTTTTTTAACAGCACCACAATATTTGTTAGGTCAAAACTGTTAGAAGCATAGATTTCTAATAATTTCGTTTGTGTTTCTTAGGATTCCCTAATTTTATCATTTTGACACTTCTGAGCTCAAAATCTACATCTTCTGTTACGGTGGAGAAATAAATTTTGCTAGCGCCACACACTTGAGTACTCTTATATTAAATTTATTTACTTATTTTTATTTCATGGGGTTTTTAGGTAGGAATTTTTTGGGCCGGACGGTTTTGTATTATTTATTCAAATTCTATCTGTTTTATGTAAAATCCGTTCTCATTCGCGTTCGCATTCTGCACACTTGGTAAGTCAGATCGACACTATCTCTAAAAATGCAGTAGGAGAAAAGAAGAAAGGGGAAAGAGACAATGTGACGATGTTGTCGAATCACAATTCTAGCTTGATGAAGACGTGCCTTTTTCGATTCTGGAAACGTTAAACGATCAGAAAATTGTCTCCGCTAAAGAAGAGGAGCTTTGGCTTCCCCAGCTCGGAACGTTTACTTGCCATCAGACAAAGAGTCTACCAGTGATCCTTTTACCAATAATTCTAATTTCATGGCACGAATACGTGAAGTAATTTAAGCGGTGTCTCTTGTAATGAGAGAAAGACAGTGTTGTGCTTCATATGAGTTTAAACTTTAAAAAAATTTGACTGATGTTAAATTAATGAAACCTGCTTTGGAAATGTGAGGCACGAATTGTATTAACGCGAGGAACAAGGGTTTCATTCTAGGTGTCTTTCGTAATCAAGCAGTACACACTGACCGTAAATGATTAGGAACACATTATTGCAACAAACATGTGCAATCCTTATTTTTCCACGTAACTGAGATGTTCGGATGGCTTTAATAATAGCGCGTGGAACAAATTTAGAGTTGAAGCAAACGTAGACTGCACGAATGGGGACGACCCATATTTTCAGGGATTTTTAGCGGGCGCTTGAATCGCAGGTGTAAGCGTCTCAGAAAAGGCCGATATTCTCTGCTGTGGAAGATCAACTGTATCGCCGGTGGAAAATCAGTGGTGCATAAAAAAACAAGCAATCAGCAGCATTCCAACGCGAGGGTCTACTGGTCGATGTGCTATCCAACATGTGCTATATGTTACGCACAGCTTATTAATGCTTTCACTGTGTGAATCCCAGACGAGTACATATGAGACTAAGCATTTAAAACAAATTCCACAAGCTCGTTCAAACTTTTAACTCAGCAAAAAACACCTAAACCATTTATTTGGCTGGGACACATGCAACATTCTGTGTGCCTTTCAGTCTCCCGATGTTTTATTTTTTGAAACGCAGGTTCTTAGTGGACAGAAAACAGACGAAGGACTACTTTGTTTATAGGGATTTTATTATTTAAATAAAACACAAATATCCTCAGCTAAATGTACAACACATATTTTCTTTCCTTTCATTTCTGAACCGTTGAAGAGAAACTAGAAGCTGGATAAAAGATTTCATGTGAACGAGGAAAATAAATCGAATAAATGTATAAAAATCATTTGGCATGACCTCGTCTTGCAAATCTGGCTTTTATATTTTAGGAATTGACTATCGCAATAGAAAACATAGTTCTTTGAGTAAATGTCTTCTGCTTTGTGACAGGAAGGCGACTATAGTAATGAATTTAGAAATTAAGACACACAGAAGTGAGTACATGCAAAATAGTTTCTGTGTTTTACATAAATGATAATTTGGTTACTAACTTGAATTTTTGCGTAGAGTAATAAAATCAACTTGCTCGAAAACTGTGCATTTCTTTAATACATCATACAGAAACACTTCTAACAATTATATGCGTACGGCTCAGGTCATTTTGGCGTTATAGTAACACTGTCAACGTCACAGCTGTGCTCTCCTGTCGCACATTAGTCTAAACACTCATCTGTTGACATTTTTAAAGAGTGGTTAATTGTTTAAAACTCTTATCAGCCATGGATGGTGCTGTTGAGATATCCCTCCGCCTGTAATCCTTTCTTGAAACAATTTTCCCTGATTTTCATACTGGCGACTGTTTCAAGAGATACAAATTGCTCAACACCGCGTGGTTGTTAAACTCTGAAAGAAGCAAACAAGAAAATTTTCTTATGATAATACACAGTCCATTAAAGTGAGTAACCGCGTAACATTACAAACAGCAGAAGAAAAGAAAATAGTCTTTCTTCAGAAACTTCTGGTGAATAGTAAATTTGACGCAAAATGAGGCTGAATTATCCCCGTCACTTCTTTTTTGTAAACAATTTAAATAAAAAATTCTTGAGATGAAAGTGCAAAAATAAATGCAAAGTAATTTAACACTGTAAGTGCTATTTTGGATTTGAAATTCTGCAGCTAATTGCCGCTGTATGCAGCTTAGGCTATGGAACAGGGCAAAGTGGCCAATAGGTTCATGCGATTTTTTAGAGATTGAAAATCACTCCCAGATAGAACAGTTGTTATCTTATTAACCAATTTAAACTAAAAAAGCTAGTTTCAGCATTTGTGATGAAGCTAGTCCGCTTCCAGTTACTTTGAACAGAAATTGTAAGGCCCAAAAAAAATGGGTTATGCATTACTAACGTACACATTTTTTAAAATAAGTTAAGAAGTGTTAATCATTGGAGAATTTAAGAAGATATTGCAGTGAAAACGTTAATTCCTTTTGGCAGAGAAACTTCAAAACTGACGGTATTCGTTTTTGAACTGCTTTTCTATACAACATAGAGCGATTTTTCTATCAAGGAAATACTACTATGTGACTGACGGGTACGAGTATAATTTAGATGCCCTAATTTTATTTCGCGGCTTCATGCACATACAGAGGTTCACCCAATCTGACATATCTGTACTAAATTCCAGATATTATAAAGTCTCTCTTTACAGGCACATGAGATTGGCAATTAAAGTGTATGTGCCCCACCAATTGTTTTCCCTTGACACTAAGCAATGTCTGATATCTGGAAATGTCTTAGGTCCCATTAGGAGGTATGGAATATTCTTGCTTGATTTTCGTATCATAAGCGTACTTTTGCAGAAAAACATGGCATTTAAATATTATCTGCTATTTTTATTTCGATAATTATGGACGGAAGCAATTCTTGTTTTTCTACAGCTAGAACCATTTTGTGTGACATTCTCCCTTGGCAGGCTATTCCCCAGGAAGATATCAAAAACCAATCCTATTCAATGACACGCGGTTAGGAGCCTGTTATTTTTGCTCTAGGTGGCTTCACGCGATACTAATATTTGAAGCGAAAACAGCTGGTAGAACTATACAAATATATTCAGTTATCTCCTCTAAAGTGAGGAATCTCTGATATGAATTTCTTTAGATAGAGCCATTCTTTCTCTGATTTGCAATTTTAACAAAAAGTAGCATACTATTCTAAAATTCGGTACTTACGTTCTTTGAACTACCACATCATCTAATTTTCATTTAACGTTTCATCCATTTATCCACTTATTTAGTTTTCACATTTTTATATGCTTATTAAGATATTTCCCTAGTAATACATGGCGGCTGAGGCATTGCATGTAAATCAAAAGGAATTTACTATTCAATATCAACCTTTTAAAATGATATCTGCCACTATACAGGAGTAAAAAATCGTTTAAAAAATTCTATCATGAACTAAATTTGTTATTTGTTATTTTTGAAATATTTTACTGCATAGAATATAAAAATCATGCAAAAAACACGATTAATAAGTCCACTGAGAATATGGAACGCAAGGTACTTTTAAAACTAAATCCAAATTTAAATCTGGTCGTATATTTCACATATCGAGGTTATTTTTAAAACGGAAAAAAGACTCAGCGGGGTGTGTCTGTGTGTGCAATTACTTGCATATCTTCCTGGCGATTTGATTCCGTCTACCATTCTATGCTAGAGCGATCAAACTAAAAAATTAGAGAACTGAAAAGTTCTTTTCTTTTTTTTTCATTTATTTGAAAAATCAGCGATGATATTTACTGAAAATACCTTCTTTACAATAATTTGAAATTACACCATTAACTAATGAATACATCAAATACAATTACGTGCACGTAAAACTTTTTGATGTAATTGTCGAATTATATAATGAATAACACCAATTTTTCAGTGCGGATAAGACAGAGGTCATTAATGTTTGATTAATAACGTTGACATGCAGCGAAGCACTTTAAAAAATTATGTGATGAACATTAACTTGAAAGTGGAAAACCAACGGAAAGGAGTGCAAATGTTGGTATTAAAATGTAAGGTCAGTTGATGCGTAACATCACAGCCTCTCCTTGACAAATGTTAACCCCGCCTTCTCGTGGTGCATCCTGTTCCCACTAAAAGGGCTCTGATGACGGCCAATCGCGGTATAACTATACCATCGGGATTAGAGGAAATGCTATGCCACACTCACCAACCCGCTTGGCCAGCGTGGTGAGTTATAGCCAAACCCCTCCAAAATGACTTCACAACTTAAATCTTGGCCCTCAGTCACCGGCAGCTGGAATGTACCTGGCCAAGGCAGCTGCCAGTGCGACATGAACGCAGAGGATGCTAAGAATCCCCGGAGAAACGGACTAGGCTGCCATTTGATGCTGACCTTGGCTACGTATAATGGACGCTCCCTATCTTCTGGTTCAAGGCTTCTTGAATTGGAAGAGGAACTACAAAGGATCAAGTGGGACATCGTCGGGCTAAGTGAGGTAAGGAGAAAAGGAGAAGATCTCATTGAACTGAAAAGTCGACATCTCTTCTACTATCGTAGGACAGATACTGGAAGAACTAGTGGTGTTGGATTTATAATAAACAAGAAACTGAAGGATAAATTTGTAGAAGTTGCTGCACGACGCGTTATCCAACTCTCGAGAAGATACAAGGCTCAGATTATTAAAACTTATGTGCCAACCACAAGTCATCCTGAAGAAGAAATTGAAGAATTTTATGAAGAAATTCGTAATCTAAATAATAAAGGTAAGCAACACTTGAAGATAATTATGAAAGATTTCAATGCGAAAATAGGGCAGCAGCAACAGAATGAAACTTCAGTAGGTAAATTCGGTCACGGGAACAGAAACCAGCGTAGAAATACTCTCGTTGAGTTTGCAGAGGCAGAAGGGTTTTTCATCTTGAACTCCTTTTTCAAGAAAAAGCCACACAGAAAATGGACATGGAGACATCCAAATGGGACGACAAGTGAAATTGATTTTATTATGTGTAACAAAAATTTCGTCATAGAAGACTGCAGTGTGCTAAACAAGTTCAACACAGGTAGTGACCATAGATTGGTGAGATGTAAGATGCACCTGAACACTAAACTCGAACGTGGCAAGCTCATAAGACAAACGAAATGTATTGACATAACCAACCTTAAAAAACACCATGATACCTTCAAGTTGGAACTGAAGAACAGATTCTCTGCTTTAGAAGGCCTAACATTGGAAGAAGTGGATATTTCTGAAGTTGACAGAAAAGTAACCAAAGCTCTTATGGAAACAGCAACAAAATTAGCTCGGTCTAAAAACAAGTTGCATGGGAACAAATTATCAGGAAAAACCAAAATGTTAATGCAAAAAAGAAGAGAGATGAGGACAACTAAAGGAGATGTGACTTCCAAAGTGGAATATATAGAGCTATGCAAGAGAGTACGAAAAAGTAAAACTGAAGACGTAAGGAATTTCAACTGTGAACTAGTGTGGAAAGCAATTGAAAACAACCAAAGCCTAAAGATAGCAAAGGGACATCTCAGTAAGGGAAGAAAACAGATTATGGCACTGAGAAAAGAAAATGGTTCTGTAACAAGAAATACAGGCGAGTTTTGACAAGAGTGAAAGATTTTTACTCCAAATTATATGAAAGGGATGATACATGTATTCGAGACATCATGAAAGGTACCCATACCGGAGTTCTTCCAGTACTCCCAGCAGAAGTTGCACATGCAATCAAGAACATGAAGCGGGGAAAAGCTCCAGGAGAAGATGCAATTACTGTAGACATCAAACAAGAAGCAAGTGGATAAATCAAAACAGTACTCGCCCAAATTTTCACTCGATGCCTTAATGAAGGGAAGATTCCTGAGGATTGGAACAACGCTACAATGATCCTGCTACATAAAAATGGTGACATTGAGGATCTCAGGAACTACAGACCTATCAGCCTCCTATCAGTGGTTTATAAAATCTTCACTAAAGTTCTTTCACACCGCTTGAAGGTAACACTGGACGTGGCTCAACCGAGAGAACAAGATGGATTCAGGAGTGGCTACAGCACAAAACGTCATATCCACGTTTTGAGAGAACAAATTGACAGAGCGAGGGAATAGGAACTTCCATTGAGCACGGCTTTTATCGATTATGAAAAAGCCTTTGTTTCGATGAAAACATCAGCAGTTACAATGGCTCTGAAATCCTGCGGTATTGAAGATGCATACACTAATATTATTAATAACATTTATTAAAATGCATGTGCAAAGATTCGGCTGTTTGAAAGTACAACAAACATAAAAATTGGAAAGGGAGTGAGACAAGGTGACACCATATCTCCGAAGCTCTTTAATGCTACATTGGAAAATGTCTTTCAATCACTGAACTGGGAAAACAAAGGAATAAAGATTAATGAAGATTATCTAACCCACCTTCGTTTTGCTGATGACGTAGTCATTTTTGCATCTACCCCATTAGAGCTGCAGAGTATGAACCACGAACTTGCTGACAAGAGTAAAGAAATGGGATTAAAAATTTACTTTCAGAAGATAAAAGTGATGTTCAATGCTTTTACAGAAAATGAAGATTTATCGATTGATGGCGAAAAGCTGGAGATAACATACACGTACGTTTATCTTGGACAGCAGATATCAAGTGAAGGTCACATTAATGACGAAATTAATCATTGTACAAAACTTGCCTGGAGAGCTTTTTGGAAGAAACAGCATATTTTTATAGAGCAATATGCCATTATCTCTTAAAAGAAAAGTGTTTGATCAATGCATCTTTCCAGTGCTTACGTGGACCTTAACTAAAACAGACATACAAAGGCTGCAGACAACTCAAAGTAGCATGGAGAGGTGCATGCTTGGTGTAACCAGGAGAGATAAGAAGAGGAACTCGTGGATCCGAAAAATGACAGGGGTGGAAGACATCATGATCAGAGTTAAATCCCTGAAATGGCAATGGGCTGGATATACTGCCAGAAGGACAGACCATCGATGGACAGCCGAAATTTTAGATTGGATTCCAAGGGACAGGAAAAGAACCAGAAAAAAGAACACAAGAGAGATGGGTGGATGAAATTCGAAAGTATGCTGGAGTGACATGGAGGAGACTGGCACAAGACAGACCGTTGTGAAGGAAATTTGGGGAGACCTTATTCCAGCATTGGATTGATAATGGTTGACAATGATGAAGATGATGATGATGATGATACTGAGAAAAGTCACCGGACAGCTCTTTAATTACAAATGAAAGGATCCGCAACATTTTTAATATGCGCGGTACAAGTGCAAACCGTATAAAAACAAGCTTTCAGCTGACCGCGATGGCGACGGAAGAAAACTGACTTTGGGAAAGGAAATATTGTTGGGTGTTATATTAGTGGGTTCTCCATAAGAGAAACCGAGAGGCGTTTAAACATAACCGAGTCAACTGTTTCGGATGTACTGAATAAGTGGGAGCCACATGACAAGTCTAAAGCAGCAAGACGTACCGACAGGCGAAAGAAAATCAGTGATAGACGACGTCGAGGCCTCAGGAGAGTCGTTACAGCTAATCTACGGAGAACAGCACAATACCTCAGTGTACAGGCGAGTAAAAATGCTGGAACTTCCGTATGTACACGTACCATTCGCGGAGAACTTTATTCCATGGGTTACAGTGGGCGTACGGCTGCTCATAAGCCTTTCATCTCTCTCGGAAGGCAACTCGTCGTTTAGCATGGTATAAAGAACAGTTATCGTGAAACCGTAAATCAATGTAAATCGGTCCTACAGACTGATGAATCCAGGTACACGATCTATCAATCTGATGGCCGTGCGTGGGTACTGCGGCAGCCAGGGGAACGCTATTTACCGCAGTGTATTGTTTCTACGTTGAAGTTTGAAGCTGGAAGTGTACTCGTGAGTGGTTGTTTTTCGTGGTATGGTCCCGGCGCATTGGTTATCGTGGAAAAACCTGTTAACCAGCACGTCTACCTCGGTATTCTGAACAATTACACCCTACCAACTCTGCGGCAATACTATGGAACCGAGCCTTGTTGGTACTAGCAGGATAATGGACCGAGCCGTAAAGCAAGAATGTTAAGGCGTGATTTGAAGATAATTCCGTATCGTGTGCGGAGTAGCCAGCAAGGAGCTCTGATCTTAATCCCATAGAGCACCTATGGGATTAATGACAGCGCTGCATAAGAAGTTTCGATCCGAGGCCTACTACTAAGCAACAGTTAGCGGCAACACTATGTAGTGAATGGAAGCGAATGCCTATTGCTGTGTTCTAAGACCTTGATGAAAGCATGTCTCGAAGGGTCGGTGAATTCATCAAGGACAAAGGTGAACCGACACCGTAATAATTTATGTCAATACATGCTGTGTTGTGTTTCTCTTCAAGGTGTCCAGTGACCTTTGTAAATATAGTACATTTATACACTGGTGTGCAAAAATTAAAGACGAAGGGGAGAAATTAACATAACAGAGGAACGAGCTGGCAGAATAGATTGAAAGACCACTCAGGAGATAGAATACGGTCCTATACGGTAGGAAAAGCGCATATATGCAGTATAACGTGAGCGGTGGGGTGTCGGAAGCGTACAAAGCACACGGGCGGTGTACGCTCAGCAATTCGGTAAAAGCTATTGCACGGTGTACATCGGTTTGAACGACGTCGAGTTGTTGCCACCGTGTGATATGGCCAACAGACAATCCAGTAGACGACATATGGATAACTTTACCCGAGGTCGCGTCATTGGGAAGTTGGAAGAAGGTCGAAGTGTGACTACTGTGGCCGAGTAGTTAGGGATCGCTCCCAGCATCGTTTCACGAGCTCGGAGAGCATTTCAAACGACAGAAACAGCTGTCCGAGGGTTTAGTAGTGGTCGTCCACGAGCAACCACGGTGGAGTACGACCGGTATATTGTCCTACAGGCGAGAAGACACGGACGGCAGACAGCGAGAGAAATCGCAAGGCACATGCAACGGACAACTGGACGTCCGTTAGCGCGTTTTACCGTGGCCAGTAGTCTGCACGAAGGTGAACAATTTGCACGACAACCAGTACGTTGTGTGCCAATAACGCCTGCTCATCGGAGAAGGCGGTTTCTGTGGTGCCAGGAGCAAAAGAACTGGACACATCAGCAGAGGAGTCGATTTCTCTTTATGGATGAGAGCAGATTCAGTCTGACGAGCGATTCTGGACGTGTACACATCTAGAGAGAGAAGTAAGCACTCAATCACATCTACAACGTCATCGAAAGGGACAGGTTTGGAGGTGGCGGAGTTCCCGTTTGAGGAGTATCATTCTTAGTAGCCGTACTGATCTCCACATCTTCCAAGGAGGTTCAGTCACTGGTGCCTATTGTACCGGGGTTCTCCTGCCTCACGTGCGACTCTTTTCAGGTGATGTGGGCCCTGAATTCCTCTTCATGGACGACAACGGTACACCTCATCGTACAGTGACGGTTGCAGAGCCGTTGGATAGTAAAGATATTCAACGCGTGGATTGGTCCGCAAGGTCCCTGGAGATAAATCCAATCGAACACGTGTGAGACCTTCTCGGGAGACGCTTGGCAGCACGTCACCAGCCGCCAGCAACGATTCCGCAGCTGCGATTGGCGCTACAAGAGTAATGGGCGGCGATACCTCAACAGCTCCTTGACAACCTCGTCCTCAGCATGGACAGACGTTTTAAATCCTGTAACGCAGTCAGGAGGGATCATTTCTTCTATTAAAGACTTAATTTTTCTTGGCAGCCGCCTGTCACATGGACGTTTCTGTCTTCTGTGCAGTTGTGCTCGAAGCTACCTTTTCAATAAAGTGCCTTTGTATCGTTTGGATTCCTTATTTGGACGTATTTTCTCACTTGTTCCATACTCTTACATCTTGGGGATTTATGGTATGATTTGAGTCGATGTGGAGCACTTCTGCACGAAGTTACATTCAAAAAACCGTCTCGTCCTTAATTTTTGCACTCCAGTGTATATATGTATATATACACTATCTACCAACAAGTAATTGAACATCCCTGCAATCGACAATATGTTAAGTCCTGATACTCGTCACGGCCGCCGCTGTTGAATATCGTGTGAGAAACAACAACGCAACCAGTCGCATGCAAGATGCCGCGCAGTTCGGAGCTCTCTGATTTTGAGAAATGTGTAATCGTAAGGTGACAAAGAAATGGCCGATCCATACCTGACATATCAGGCGAGTTGAAGCAACCAAAATCGACAGTGGCCTACGTGATTGGCAAGTGGAAGATGAGAGGTGACTGTCGGAATGTGCCTCGACCCGGCAGAGCCAAAAAACTGGGAGTTAGAGACCGACGGGTGCTGGCCAGAGAAGTTTGGAAAAACCACACTAAATCGATGGGCTACATCCGCGAGGAGTTTCAACAGGCATCCGGGAGAGTTCTTTAGACGAATACCATCCGTAAGGAAGTCCATCTGCTCGGTTGTCATGGACGTGCTGGTGTCCACAAGCCTTTGATCACCAAGTCCAATAGCGCTGCTCGGCTGACGTGGTGCAAAGAACATCGACAGTGGACCGTTGAAAAGTGGAAACAGGTTCTCTGGAGCAACGAATGAAGGTTCACCGTTGGGATAGCAGGGTCTGGATTTGGCGTCTGCCTGGTGAACGCCTCCTGCCGGAATGTATTGCGCCAACTGTGAAGTTCAGCGGCGGTGGAAATATGCTATGGGGGTGTTTCTCCTGGTATGACACGGGACCCTTGGTCGCAATTCCTGGTAGACTCAACGCCCAGATCAACTGCACCATTTTGAAGGACCATGCGCGTCCTACGTTGTGGCAATTTTACGGGGTAAACCCATGTTACTTTCAGGATGAGAATGCCATCTGTCACGTTGCGAGGTCCACCATGGCTTGGTATGGTGACAATGGGGTAAATCGAATGGACTGGCCTGCGCAGAGCCCTGACCTTAACCCTATTGAGCACCTCTGGGACGAGTTGGAGCTTCTACTTAAGAGTTACCCCCACCGTCCGAAATCGGTGACGGAACTGACCTGTCTTCTCCAAGCTGAGTGGAAGAAAAAACCGCTAGCCGTCGTACAACGCCTTGTTGAGAGTATGCCCCGGAGGTTCGCAGCTGTAATCGCCGCTCGTAGAGGCTCCAACAACTATTGAAAATGAATAAACTTCGTTTTCCTTTGCTATCACAGGTGTCCAATTACTTGTTGGTAGATAGTGTATCTACCAAAACAAGAAGCGGATTTAACTGGAGCCAAGTATATGTTTATATAAGTACCAAACTGATAAAGTAGATCCTTATAAATGGCACTTCAAAGAATTTTGTTCATGTCCAATTACTTGCAGTGTCTATTAGCTAACGCAAGGTTGTCAACTTTGAGTGCAGGGCAAAAAAGCGTGTTTACGGTTTTGAAGTTAAACTAACGGTGAATTTCATTTGCTTTTGTTCAATATGTTCTTCACTTTGGAAAACGATTAAGTGAATTTCTAGTAAACACGCAATATGGAGTTCATAAAGAACTGCCCTAAATCTCAAATGTTGTTTTCATATTTAATACTTGTTTACCTATGGATATATATCAATAGATATCTTTTATTTCAAAGCCTAGGAAGCACTTTTTTTCTGTTTTTAATTCAAAAAATGTATAGAAAACACGAAAATTTGATTAATGTTTGTTACAGTAATTCTTAAATATCAGTTTTCATGTTAATGTGTGCTCCTTCGGATTTACGGGTACAGAGCTAATGATGAAGTAGGGTAGTTAACTGTTTAAGACTGATATTAATGTCCTCATGTATTGGCTTAAGGAACAGTATTCTATTAAATTTTTAACATAATATAATAGGTTTCTGCATGTTTTCCTCCTAGGTAGCACGAAGATATGTTTAAAATGACGAAATTTCTCCCTAATTGAGTATTTCCAGAAGGGAAAATGTTACTCGAACGTGCGACGGTAGTTTATAAAAGAGACGCATTGTTTCATGGGTTCCAGCATGATGAGTAAACAAACTTCCAACTGTTATTAATTATTGCATAACATTCGAAAACATTATAATTGACCTAATGGCATTTTTTTTTCTTTTGGAGTAACAAAGAACAGTAAATTATCCAAATTTTAAATTCTGATCGCTAAAGTTTATTTATAACACGAAAATTTGCTTAACACGCTTGAATTTATAAAACAATATGACACAATGTCAGGTCTCTTGCACCTTACAAAAGTGCAAATCCTCTTCAAATTTAATGGTAGTACGTATATCTTTCCCTTTCACATTCCCCCTCCTGGACACGTGTTTCTCCAATTTCCAATCACATATGATTGAATCAGATTTATATTCTGTATAAAAACAGAAATTTACACACCTCTAAATATATTTGGTACAACATATGTGAAGATAATTTTCATAATATAATTAGTATAATTAGTTTCACGTTGTTGCTTTTATTTGAGGAGGTAAATTTCAGACATTTAAGAATCACAGAAATTGTGGAAGAAATATTACTCGCAAATATGTGGAACATCTGCAGGATGTTTAAGGATACTAACATGATAGATGTTGCTTTGTCTACTGTTCCATATGTAACTTTAACATCAGAAAACTTCGAAATTAAATCGCCTTGGAACTGAAATCGAACCGGCATTGCCCAATTTCCGTTCGAGCATGCTCTCCGTTACAGCAACAAAGGCGATAAAGTCCCAGGTATATGAGTGTTTATAACTAAAATAAAATCGGATTTCGCTAGTTGAAACAAATGTTGAATGTAAAGCAGTAAGCAAGGCAACGGCTTTTCTGTTTGCCGCCTTAAAATTAACACACACACGCACACACGCACGCACACGCACACACACGCACACACGCACACACACGCACACACACGCACACACACTTTGGAAGCTTAGTTGTGACTGGGTTTTATGCTGACCCATTAATTCAGAGTAAAACTATGGAGCTAATTCAAACCTAAGATAAATATTTTTTGGTTTTTAACTGAAAAAGTATATATATATAAGGAAATGAGGCCATGTTATTTATGCATTTTCCAGGAGTGTATGGTATTATTTTTAAAGAGAGACATTTTCTGCCAGGAAAGAAAATATTAATATATGAAATGTTATATTTCTTTTACTAGTAAAAGTACACATAACCTCTCAATACATTAAAGTGAACCTCAGAAAAAGTGAAAAATATACGAGCTTGCAAATCGCTATTGTAAAAAAATATTTGGTGCGAGATACGAAAATTGAAAATTAACAAGCATGCAAATCGCTATTGTAAGAAAAGTCTGCGAAAATGATAAAATGTTTGACTCTGAACTTTTCTTAAAATCTAATTTTTCGTGTGTCTTATTAACGTCAGCCTTTTAGTAAAAATAAATAAATCAACGGGCGCGCAATCAAACGTCGTTTTGAAAATTGCACTAAATTGGAATTTATTTCATGTTTCGGAGTGTAATGATCACCATGAACAACTCTTAATGCTAGAAACAGTTTTACGTCACTAAATTGGGCCAATGGTTCCATTGACAAACCAGCGCTTCTGACAGCTAATAAACCCTTGAGGCATAAATAAATTTTTAAACAATAAAACATTTACCTAATTGAATAACTGTACATTCCAAAATTCATTTTTATATGAATATCTCAAAACCATGAGGCCAATACGAAGAAAAGACACATAATGTTTTTGCACGAAAGGAAATAAAACTAGAAAGCAGCAGATCATGGTTCACAACTGATGCCTTTGAGAACATATTTTGGCAATATAAATGGACCAACAAAAAATTCGAAAAACCGTTTTATGGCAACGAAATTCGAGCTGATTGCTACAAAAATCTGCGCTAGCATTGCTAGTAAATTAGCAGAAATCAAACATTTGTGACCTATTTTGTTTAACGGGAGAAGTCCGAACCTCTTAATTTTTTATTAAAATGCCCAAGCAAGGAAGGCAAATTTTGGCTTTCATTGCATATTATATATTATTTTCTCAGATATTTACTACAGACAAAAACAGAAAATACATGGTAATCTTCGAGCTTGGTATTTTGCACTTAGCAGAAGAGAACGGATATATTTGTATCACGCACCAAATAAACATGTGTCTTTTATTTTTCGAGGGCAGAAACTTTAACATGATTTGTTGTTAACATTTGTGGTACGTTACATTTACCGTATTTTGAATGAACTGTTTCAGTTTTATGTCCATAACACATTGTCACTTTAAGAGAAATCCACTGGATATCGATAAACATATATAGAATGATAAGAAGAATTCTACAGATATATTAACAGAAATTATTTACAAATCATCGCGCATCAGTTTCGAAAATATACTAGTTCATGGCCATAGTGTGTTTCAATTAATTTGCGTTAACTTCGAGTTACATAAAAATGTGTCAGCTTTGATTTGCAGAATGTAGGAAAGTTCGGTAACATCTTAACACAAGGAAACTTGAAATCTACAAATAGATGCAGTACATTCCTACGTCATAGAACCCAGACCAACATGGCATACTTTCAAGATACCGTCCGGCGATCTTGGGATCGTCTGCAAACTGCTATTTTAACAGTAATCGAAAAAACACCGCCGGGATTCTCAAGGGGCGGTACTTGCAATGACATCTGACACTCTATACTCTGATTTAGTGCGATAGTATGACTCGTTCATGCGCTTCTACATTAACTTACAGTAACTTCTTTCCTCATTTTAACACGGTACCCTGATTAAAACGTATGGTGTTCTTACTCAGAACTGGGTGGAAAGGAAAGTAGGGAATAAACAGGGAAAAGAGAAAATAAACAGAGAAAAATTTTATTCACCTCTGGTTTTTACTACCTGGTTTTGTTTTGGGTAAGTGTCTTACAAAAGTGCGTCATTTCCGCGCTAGTTGAGTTCCAAGCAACTCTACTAGCGCGCAGTTCTACAGTGCTCTTCGGACCCAACAAGATTCAACTAGCTCGTATGGAAGACTTTCGTCGGGTGCCAACTTTGGAAAAAGCTGTTAAAATTGTGAATATGAAGCTTCCTTTTGTCTATAATTTACTTTTTCTTTATAAAATGCATGTTCAGTATTCGAGCAAACTTACCTACTAAATAAAATTCCTAAGGGTTTATTTTGAACCTACGTATGAAAAAGTAATTGCACCTTTAAAGGAGGGACCGACTCAATGGCAGTTTTAAAATCAGACGAAATGTAATGCAGCCAAATCTCTAATGTTTAGATATAATTAGACTTTTCGATTGAAATACCGCTGAAGATGTAAAATTTAACATGTATTAGAAAATCAATGAAGTGTTAACCAAACAAAATCATAAAAATAAACATGTTTCGTTTCATATGAAGCACAGTGCTGCTTTACGGTATATCACATAGAAATTCTCACAATTAATGAAGGACGCAAAATGTTTCTTGAGGAAATTTTATTTTGGAATTGTAAATGAACATGTGGAAGAATAAAGAAGTATCACTGCTATGAAATTTTTCTCGTATTTTGATCGGAGCAGCGTGCGCAAAATTTATGTCAAATAATACATGATTCCATGAAAGAGTTGTTTACGTTAAGAATCAACACGAGGATCTAATAGATTAAAATAAATCGTAGCAGACGTTACATCTCAAAATAAAATTTAATTTGAACAAATTGGAATTCCAGAACAGATGAGTTTTCTCTCTTCGTAGAGTCGGTACCATGCTTCGTGCTACCCTCTCGTTGCAGGAAATATGATGTAATTACATTCGTTTCTATTGTACTGCTTTAACAAGGTAGATCACAGCGATATTTCAGTTGTAATGTGCACGTCCGTTAAATCCTTTCCGAGGCGGATAATATATCTCAAAGCCTATTTTTAGAAAATCAAAAAATTGAGTAAAAAAGGAAATGCTTCTAAATCATATGGCCCAGCTTTTAGCATTCTTATGAGTACAGTAGCGAGAACATTTTGCTATATTTGCTTACTAATCCATGAAATAATTATAGAACAGCGCACACCTTTTCATTACCTGTAGGCACAGAATTCAGTGAGTTATAATCATAAAACTTCACACTGCGTATTTCTATAAAAAATCATAGGAGAAACGGGTTATTCTAAAAAAGTGCTTTCTGAAACACAGGAAAAAAAGTTCTTCAAAATTGAAGAAAACCGATCACGAGAATGCAGTTGCGAAAAAATATTAATTACTGTGTTCAGGGAAAATGTACTGACGAAATCAAATATTTTTTGTTTCATAACGAGGAAATAATGAAGTGCGGAAACAATGACCATTTACATGTAAAGCACTAATCAACGGAATTCAAAAAAAAAGTTTGAACTTATTTTTTAGAATTGAAACACATAGGATTATTCTGTAATATTTCACTCTTTTAAATAACTCGTAAAATAATCCTATCATCTTGTTGATGTTCTAATTTTTATTATTGGAAATTATTTATCATTTGACAATCATACCATACAAGTTACGTGTAGCTCAATTTCCTGACGGCCATATTGTCTAGAAAAGTAGAATTCAAAGTTATATTTCTATATTTGGTAAACGTATCGTGGATAATAATTAAGTCATTTGAACTCTCCTTTTTTATCATTTCATAAAGAAAATAATGAAAAAAGTAAAGTTCGAATTATTGGGTCGCTGAAAATATAGGCGTACGTGAAGCTACAAATATAAAGCCGGAGTTGCCATTATGATATTCGAAAGTAGCATCGTAAATTGCGTATCACAGGTGACCATTTTAACGTAACTAATTTCAGGACCGAGTAATCAACAAATGATATTCATATTACAATGGCATTTTCAGCGTTTATGATTACAATATGGGAAACAACGGACGTAATCTTCCTGAAACCGAAGTCCCTAACGGTTTTAAACCAATTATCCATTATCTCGACGACCTTGCAGCAAGTCCAATAGAAAATGTTTAAAACACGTATTTTTAAATAATTTGGGGCGCAGTAAACGGAAAAATCTTTATTATAAGAAACTTTGAACTTTGCATCTGGAGTTGTGGTTTGTCTTGTAAACCAATCCCAAATTACCCCTGCTTAATTGTATTTTTTTTAACTTTATAAACGAATTTCAGAGGTGTACAACCTTTTTTGTATAGTGGGCCAAAATAATGAAAAGCAAATCTTGCCAGGGGCCAGTGTGGTCAATACGATGGCTGATTTAGGATTTTTGATGTTATCTTCCGGATATTTCGTTCGATTGTTAACATAGCAATGCGCAAAATGGCAGAAAGGTTTTAATCGGTGAACCAGTTTCGTGATTTCGGTTTGTTCTGATTTATCAATGAAAATGTTTGTTCACAGATATGGGTGCTTGCAGACATTGTGGGGCACACAGCTGCATTACGTTTTAAACATGAAATTTCTCCTGGTAATTATGCATAAAAATGAAGTATTGAATCCTCTTTGAACTGATTTTTGTAAGACTTGAGCTGCGCAAGTCAAATAAATTTAGCTGCATATTTTCTGGTACTGCGTTCACTGACATGATGAATGTATTGCCAAATGAATCAATTTAATACATTTCTCAAATTCTAAAAACTGCTCATTGAATGATTTAAGTAAAACATTAACTTGAACTTCATATTCGATTTTCATGTGAGGAAAGTTTTCCTTCATTTCTTTACAATTGAGAAAATGTAAAAAGTTTTGGTTTCGCAGCTGTTGTTGAAAAAATGTTAGTTTGGTTTTAAATGCATTCATGTTGTTCACCAGCTCAAAAATGAGCTCATTTTTCCCTAGCAATTTCATGTTCAAATTACACAAATATCCTGTTATATTAGTAACAAACTCTTAATCGCATTGAGAACTTCTTTGTTTCAAACGCTCCGTGTTTTTTCCCTCGTTTTTATGCAGAAACATAACAATTTTATCAAATGATTCCATAAAATGCTTAAGTGTAGTTCCAGGACTAAGCGATCTTACTTCTGTTTAGTACACAACATCGCATGGAAGATTTTCGAATTCTCTTAAAAATTACTTAAACCCTATGTGCCGTAACACGCTAGTACGAATAAAGTTCATCGTGTATCTCACAACCATCATTGACTGCTGAAAATACAATTATTTAGCGCACAAATGCTGTTGGTGAATGATGCAGTGGTACTGTAGTAGTTTTCTCTCACGCTCTGCCAGCTGATGTTTCAGCAATGTTACCATTCCGTTTTTCATTCTAACAATGGATGGTGCTCCATCTGTCGTAATGAAGTAAAATTTGTCCATATTTAAACCGAATCCATTACACAGGTCCAAGAAATTAAGAAATTCCATTGCGATTGTTTGGCCTTTCATTAAATATTTTCAAAGATTTTCTTCGTTAGTAAATACATTTTTGTAAATTTTCCGAATAAATCTAAGACATTGAGAGACTGAGTCAGGCGATTCATCAATCCATCATATCAGTGCAGCGTAATTTAGAGTCCATGGGGTATGGGAGAAGAAGACCCACAAGCGTGCCTTTATTAACACCACGATATCGGACACAGCGCTTCACTGGAGCTCGTGAACATGGTGATTGGACCATGGAAGACTGCTAGCATGTGGTGTGGTCCGATGAGGTAGCCTACTGGTTGATAGGAGCTGTTGGAAGGATTAGGGTAAGGCATGGACCCAAGCTGTCAGCAAAGCACTGTGCAAGCTATCGGTGGTTCCATTCATGTGTGGGGTGTCTTTAAATCATCAGAATGGGTATTCTGAACCTTGTAAACATGTTATTAACTGGTAATCGTTCGTTGTTCTGTAGAGTGACCAATAGCAGCCCTGCATTGATTTCCTTTACCGTAACAACGAAGGATCTTCCAGGCCGACAATGCACCATATCATCTGGCCCAAGTTGTCTAAAATTGGTTCGAGGAGCATTACGGACAGTTCCGACGGATGATGGGGACACCATGGTCGCTCTACATGAACCCAATAAAGCACTTATGGGACGTGGTAGAAAGGTCCATTCGCAACCGAGATCCTGCACCTACACATACGAGAGAACTGTCTATAGCTGTTCATATGGCATGTCTCAACATTTCTCCAGATGTTTTCCGTCCACTTGTAGAGTCGATGCCACGTCCACTTTCTGCACTTCGCCGGGATAGAGGAGGTGCTACACGATACTAAGTACGCATTACATGAGTTTTGTCACTTCAGTGTAATACTTAAAGAAAGCAATGCCAGACAGCAAGTGATGAGGTGTATCCTACAGCTCGTGTATGCCGAGATTGTGCCAGGTCTTCCCAGGTCAGCGGATCAGCATAACGTTTTGGTCATTGCATTAGTATTGTATTTATTTCTATTAGCTCACCTTGCCTGTCTCCTTAGCCATTTTACGCAAGATGAGTTTATGACTGATTCGGGACACATGGGATGATACTCCAAAGAGCTACATTGAGAACCTCTTCCAATCAGTGCCATGCCACGTATGATCCGTTATCACCGTTCGTAGTATATATTGCTTGTTGTACAACACTTGCAGATATATTCTTATGATCCCTTACATCTTGTATCATAAGTATTGTTCCCTAAAAATCTGACTTTAATATATCAGGTCCTTCTTGCTTTGCATTTATACAGAGCAGCATACCGGAATAGCATTTCCATCCAGTTCTTCAGTTATTTTAATTTCACGACATCAGTGTATGTAGAGGTCGATAAATATGTATTTATTTTTAATATTAAATTGTAATATTAACAAAAATGGGATAATGTTTCGTAACTCGTTTCTTGTGCAAGATCTAAATAAACAGCTTACAGTAATTAATCGAAAACCTTTAGTATATATAACTTATAGATAAATATTAATTTTTGGTGCGTAGTTAACTAAGAACGTTTAACACCTTAATAGGTTTCCTATCAAAGGTAGCATAACATCAGGCAGCATCGTGATTAACATCAGGGATTTGCTACGAGGAAAATCCAAGGAAGAGCACATTGTCACCATGCCCGTTGAATGGAAATAATTCAAAGGACGTCGGAGTAAAGGATTACTCTTTGTGTTCAAGTCAGAAAGTACTTTTATTATCCAACATTTTCTGATTTGAAACTGAAAGTACATGGGCTATTAAATAAGAACGAAGGCATTTCCTCAAATATAAATCAGTCCCCAGCCATAAGACCAGTCGGAAGTTTGAGGTGGTCAAGGTCTCTCTTCAGATCCTGTTAGAGCATGCCCAAAGGAAAGATAAAATATTCGGTAGATATGTGGTAACCCGGGCATACATTTATAGGACGCCATTTTGTTTTGGACATACAGGCGTACTAGATGGCATTGAATTTTGTAACTTTCTGTTCTTTTTAATATACCTATACGAAATATGATATGAATTTTTGATTCCTCATAAAATTTCCTATAAGATAAGACTGTCTTTACTCCTCTGGGACCTTTGGCTGTGAATATTGAAGGATAAGGAAAAAAAATGAAAAACCGTACAAGATAGGAATAGATAATAATGTATTGAAGTATGACTATTAAATTACGATACATAAAGAATCACAAATTATACGCAGTGTTAAACGGTCATTTTAAGTATTTTATACATGTTTCTGAATGTCACAAGACATGTTGCATTTGCAAAAGGACATACAAGAAACATTTTTTCTGCGGCACCTGCGTCGTTTTGTGTGACAGCTTTTGCAAGCACTATTTTTTATGGACAATCATCAGCATTGATTGTCCATAAAAAAATGTGTTGGGCCTAATGGGTCGTCCATCATTAACACAGTAGAACCTGAGTATACCATATAAAATGATGTTTTCAGGTGACTTTGTGATGAAGAGCTTGCGCAAAGGAAGCCTTGAAAGTTTGGAAAGCCAGCTTTGATCATTATTCCAAATCGAAGTGCATTAAATGTCTTGTACCCCGAGCCTGGTTTTAAAACCTTCACCAAGTACTACTCGGCTAGCTCACTTATAAACGTGGAAAGAGCAAGGATGTTTGTTTGATGTTAATGGTCCACGTTAACTGTCTGTATTAATTAGCTTAGAAGATTGAATACTTGGAGGATAACACCTACCAAAGTTGTGGAATGATGGTTCGTCCATCATTCCAAAGTTTTGAAACCCAGAGAAGAATGCCTGTGGTTTTCTTGAAAAAGTTGAATTTTATACCGATTGTACAAAGATGGTTTTAAAAATTTTAAGGTGTAAGAAGCTTGGATATTTACTGGGCAGAATTTTGCTTTCCCAAAGTTTAAATGGATTTGAGATGTTTTTTGGTTGAGGAAGGCGTTGGATATTTTTTTAGTTTTTTGGTTGGGAAGGCGTTGGATTTTAAGGTGTAAGAAGGCGTTGGATGTTAAGCCTATCTCCTTTGCAGCCAGCATAGTAGTGATGGCATGATTCTTCTCTAAGAAATAGACTGCGAGTTGCTTTATTTCCCCTTGCCAAAGATTTGATATGCTGATTAACCTCTTCATTATTAATTTTAGGCCTGTTACTGTCGACTTTCTAGGCCAGGTCCTGTAAGCAAAATACGCAGGAATTCATCTCAAGCACGGAAATTCATAAGTATTGTTGTGACCCCGCAGGTTTGTCCTATGCCCACTTATCGTGCAACCTTTGTTTAGAAACGCTTAATTTAAAAGAAAATGAGGCACAAAGAAATCAATACTTCAAAAGATGGAAGGTTTTCTATTCAATTATGAGCGAAAAACAGATTTTCCCGCATTTCTGTAGATCAAACATTGGAGAAGACATTGCACAGAAATACACAAACTTCAGGAAGTACTAAAGGATTCAGTTTAAAAGCAGGTGCTGTTGAAACAAAGCTACATAATAACTGACAACGGTGCATCAGCTCTAAGTCAGTTACAAGAAAAACTACGTTACACAAGTGAGGCCACATTTTACCACTGTTATCTACAAAAGCCACAGATAAAAAGGGTGAAGAGTTTGTTTCATTTGCAATGCAACTGTTGGAGAACGAATAGACGAATCCATTTGACCAAAGTCCTAAACACATAATCAGCTAATCAAAAGGAAGAACAGAGCCACGTGATCTACAGACATCTTTGTTGAACGCGAGGAAGAAAGGTGGGGACGCATAACAAACATTCCAAAGAGTTCGTTACAAAACGAAAAGGGGATTTTCGAGCCCATAAAAGAAAACTTTGAATTACTTCGACGATGAATAAAACTTTTGCTAAAATACAAAATATAGGAATATTTTGTGATTATACTTTTTGTAACAACTTTTCATCTCGTTTTTTAAATAATGTAATTCAGTTTAACAAATTAACATGTTAACTTGTTATAACTTAATTATTTTACTAACTATATTATTGATGATTCATATTATTATTTCTAGCTAGGTTAATAAATAGTTCGAGAAAAGTCCTTTGAAAATGTATATATATTTTATCAACTTTTTTCAGTCATTGATATTAATCCATTATTTACCAATTAACGGTTGCACATATCGACAACACAAAATAACACTAAGCATAGGACACATTTCAAGCTTTCATTGAAAGAAAGGTATGCTAAAATCGAACATTTACTTCCAGATATATAGCCGTTTTTGAGAATTCAACATCCGCCGTCTTTGATTGGACACCATTTTTATTAGCTACCACTTTGAGATGGCAATCATGGTTTTTAGTCATCCTCATGCACCTATACAAATGTGGTATAAAGAAAAATTAGTAGCCCCAAATTATACGAAAATATTAGCTGACCCATGAACTACCATAGTTGTACCGAAGAGGCACTTTCCCATTTCATTCTCAGACAGTTGGTGATCTACTACACAAATGTGAAAAGATTATTGAAGAGACACATATATTTCTGCCTCACATAAACACTTTGTAAATGTTATGAATGAGATATTTCAAGACTTTAGGACCCGATACACACTTAAGGGAAATATTTATTACTTCACACTTCTTTACCATTCTTTCTCGTTTATACACTGGCGGAAAGAGAAAAAGAACACCAAGAAGGAGACGTCGGATACCAACGAAATTTATACAGCATAATAACGGAATACTGAGGATAACGTGATCAAAACATTATGGCAAAATACAGATGTACTTGTTGGTAAACTGAAAAATAACAATTTCCTGTAACATGGTTAGTACGAGGTTGAACCGCCATAAACTGCGTCACACTGTGCAATTCTGGCATGGAATCTGTGGTACAGATGTTGGATGTAAGTTTGGGGTATTGAGTTCCAAGCATCCTCAACCTGGACGAGTAAGTCGGGGATGGTCTTGGCTGGCCGTGAATACCGGATAAGTCATTGTCCCATAAAATCCTACACGTGCTCAATGGGAGACAAATCCGGTGAACGTGCAGGCAATGGAAGTTGTCTCGCACCCTTAAGTGCATGTTGCGGTGCACGTGCCGTGTGTGCGCGTGCGTTATCTTTGCTGGAAAACACCACGATAAACCGACCTTACAAATGGCACAACAACGGGCTGAATGATGTTGTTGATGTAGGAGGTGCTGTTTAACGTACCCGGTAGAAACACTAGTTGTGTACGGGAGTGATAGCTGATCGCTCCCCACCACAAGAGACCAGGTATAGTCCCTGTCTGTCGCTGGCGAGTGCAAGAAGGGTGGAGACGCTCCCCTGTGTGTCTGCAAACACGCATACGGCCATCGGAGGCTCCCAAACAGAATCTGCTTTCATCGCTGAACACGACAGATCGCCATTGCGTTCTCCAGTGCAGACGTTTGCGACACCACTGCAGCCGTTCCTGACGGTGGGCTGGAGTCAGAGGTACACATGCCAGACGCACACGTGCACGTATTCCTGCATCTTGTAGACGGTTGCGGATTGTTCGCACAGTCACCTCAGGTGCAACGGCAGCTCGAGTTTGCGTCGCAGTGGATGTTATGCTTGACAACGTCGCTCTTTTTATGCGTCGATCGGTCAGCTCATCAGTCGGTCTGTGACTCACGGTTCCACGTCTTCTCGTGTGGGAATGTTCCTCGGACCATCTACGCCACCATCGTACAACCAGCGAGACGTCCCGTCCCATTCGCTTCGCAATACGACGATACGACCACACGGCCTCGCGGAGTCCGACTAGACGTCCTCGCTCAAAGTCCGGTAACTGCTGAAATCGTACACGTCTTCCATGTCAAGGCATTGCAGCTTCTTCAGTGTCTTCGCACGTTGACGTACTCAGACGACTGATTACATTCAATTCGCCATACTCCTTAAATACCACCGACGATAATTTGCATATATGCCGTGCTGTGGCGTAAGCGCTCACCGGTTGGTCCCAAAGTTAACATCACACCTACGTAAACTCGACCCAATTAACATATGTAAATTTCATGATCGTCCGCCAATTCCTTTTTGGTGTTCTTTTTTCACTTTCCTCCAGTGTATTTCTTCATTTTTCACACATTCCCTATTCTCGAGTATAATTCTGTACCTTCTGAAGGACTAGTATAAAGGATGTATATATGGAATGCCGTATGTATGGGACCTAATATTGCTGTATTCCTCACTATTTTATGACAACATTTGCTAAAAAACAAGTTTCAACAAACAATGTAATTTTCGCTTATATATATATGTTTCTATTAAGTGCAGATGCATGTTGTGAAACGAAATTGCTCTTGCAGTTAATGCTCTTCAAACTCAGTCTTAGGAGTATGCACTTTAATATTCGGAAAAATAGATTCATTAAAATTAATAAGAAGTCAAATTTCCGTTATGTAGGTGGTAGTTAACCTTTTTAACAACGCTTGGGAAAGCGTACATCATTTCTCAACTGGGGTACCACGGGCTTAATATCCAAAACCATCCATATTTCCCGAGCTGGGTATGCTATAAAAATTGTGTGAAAATGTCCTAATACTAGCAACTTTAAAATTCCCCAGTGTATATGCAGACAAGTTTCCAGGAGCTGAGAAGACATATTCCTACATTGACAACCGACGATTTTGGATTCCCAAAGGTGACTGTATAAAAACTGAGCTTTTTATAATAACTTTAGAAACACAACCAGGCTTTTTAAGGGGCAGCCTGCAAATTTAAGTCTTACCTATTACATTTAACAGGAAGCTTTTCCACTTCATTCTAGTGCAGTTACGTCATTCGCTCAAACTTTGTACATATATTTCTATTTCTTTTTTTATTTTCATGATGTACTGCTAACATCATGTGGTGTTATTACTTTAAAATGGGTGGATGACTTGTACTACCTTCTCTGCTTTTTTCTTTCTGTGATTATTTAGGGCTACTGCTTTGCTCTTGTTGGCGCACTATATTTCTCATTTAACTATAACACACAAAGGTATAACCACCGGCACAGGACAGTTGGTAAGTTGCTGACACTGCGTAGGAGGCGGACATTTCTATCGGGTGTTCTAATTCCGGTCCTGCCGGCCACCTAGTCAGCGTCTTTCCCCGGGTTTTCTGCAGAATCCCTGTTTTTGTGGACTCGAATACGTAGATGGTTCCCTTCGAAGTTGGTCCCGGACACATTTCGTTCCTTGTCCAGATATACAACAGAGGAGTGGCGAGCCGGCTTCATTAATTCGCCAACATCCCCATAGATGGAAATATTCGTCTTTGAGAAACTCAACCAGCCCTGAGCTGAAGATGGTGACGACGACACAAAGGTATAATACACTATAACCGAAGGAAGCAGATAACATCAAATGCCTGCTGCAGACTGAAGCAACTTGTAACACGCAGTTCCGCAACACGAGAACGACAGAGTTGCGACACAGTTGAAGCTGAAACCAAGAGCTCCGGAGTAAAGGAAGATTACACTATTTCCAGAACTAAGGAAACAAATGTAATCTAATACCATTCGCATTAAAACATGAGCTATCTGCAATATTTTACAGGAATAGGCCCAGGCTACAAGTAGCAAAAGCCTTATTAAAATGTTATTAGCCTTACTGCTGGTAAAACAGTGAGGCAACTAATGAAAATGAGCAACCTAAATATAAAACAGCACTGGAAAATCAGAACATGTAGCACACATTCTAGTTGAAAATATCAGGGACTATTTTAGTAATTTGCATAATTTCTAACACCATTCGCATTAAAACATGCGCTATCTGCAATATTTTACAGGAATAGGCCCAGGCTACAAGTAGCAAAAGCCTTATTAAAATGTTATTAGCCTTACTGCTGGTAAAACAGTGAGGCAACTAATGAAAATGAGCAACCTAAATATAAAACAGCACTGGAAAATGAGAACACGTAGCACACATTCTAGTTGAAACTATCAGGGACTATTTTAGTAATTTGCATAATTTCCATTTTTTGATTTGCATAAATAAATGGATCGAGACACTTAGTTTACGAATTATATGCAGGTCCTTTTGGGCTCCACTGGAAGGGGAAACAGAGAAATATAAATGTATGTAAGACATTAAAACTTGTATAAAGTGTCGGGCATAGTAGCAAAGCACAAACCCAAAACAATACCACAGAGAATAAGCAGAAAAATGAACTTCTTCTTACGGTGACACACCTAATTGTAAGTAAAAACACCATATCTAGAAAAGAGAAAAAGACATGGGTATGGAAGGATCACGTCATTGTAATACAACAAAATGCAGATGACATGCCCTCTGTCAATGTCGTAAGTCAGGTTCCAAATTGAATGCCGCCACTCGACAATTGTATGTGTATTTCCTAGTGAATATGCAGAAATGGAGAATTCAGAAAAAAGATCAGATCAGATCATAAGTAAAGGATTTTAGGAAGAGAGCGTCTGACTACAGGTCTTAAATAACCCTTAGAAATAGGAAGCTAGAAGATCTGGGCTACAGTGCCAGATAGGAAAGTGACACAGAAGCGAGGTAGAAAGATGCCCTTATTTATTACCCGATGTCCAGTACCAGGGGTCTGAAGGCTTAATGTGCCCATCCGATGCACGGCGGATGTTTAGTGGCTCGACCGCTTGTACCTGCCTGGGATCGAACCTGAGGTTCCCCCGTGGCAGTCACAAACGCGGACCACTAGCTCATCCGCTGCCCCAGTCAGAAAAAAGACTTGCCTTATATAAAGGATTTGCAGAACACATAGTACATTTGGTACAGTTTTCCTAAAATATTCCATCTCCGAATCCAGTCGTTACAATGACACCTATTCTGATTATATTTTAAGAGAAATTTACGATTGCTCTGTATCCAGATTGCCTTGCGTTTAAATTTGAAAGAGCCGTTACCTGTTTAATTTCGCCATGATTTCCAAAGCACTATCAAAACACACAGTTCCGAGTAAATATATAAATGTATCATGTCGGAAAATTAAACTGGTGATATAGTAAAATGGCATCGGAAAGTGGTCTATTGCACAAAAAACAAGCTAGTAATCCCTTGCATCATCGATTGAAAGAACGCAGGATTTCCATGTGGAATTTCAAGCTAAAACAGTCGTTGATGGCTAAAGATTATCATGGAAATAAATATAAATTCCTATGAGATTAAGATAAGTTATTTGACTAACTGGATGCAGTCATTTAGCTTTACATTTCGGAAGCTTTCCATATATAAGCCTTCACAAATTATGAACGCCGTGGAATGCATCATTCCCTTTCTTTCAAAATTGTACAAACAACTTAACAAAAAGGCATAATTTTCAACAGCATCGATTATGCTACATGGTGGTTTACCTCTTAAAATGCCATTACTCTAGATGAATTTGCGAAACCTCTCTAGCCAAAAAAATATTAACTTCTTGTAACTGAAGATTGATTTTCTTATTACAGTGGATCTTTTTTTATAGCGGACAGTTTGAGATTCCCCGGCAGAAAAACAGTAGGTTCTACGAAGCAGATATTTCCGAACAACGAACCTACTGTATTACGAACGCGCATACTGCCGAAAGAGTGAAACCTATGAACAATGTTCCACGTAACAAACAGGTTGGAACAAGCGTTATCCCATCTGCTCTAAATCTGGATTAGCCTCCCTGTGGCGCAGTGGTCTAAGCGATGGCTTCTGATCATTCGTCCGAAAGGGGTCCGGGTTCGAATCCCTGGTAGGCATGGATGTTATGTTTGTCTTACGGCACTGGCTGTCTCTCTTTCCTGGAACCGGTTGCTTTAAATTAGGGACGGGCGACTTCTTATAGCCTATTGTGTTGCTCACGGTGGTCGTTAAACTTTCAAGGTAAAAGAATAAAACTTTCGCCTCTGATTAGTTCGCTTGTTGCTATGGGAATCTATAGGTCAAAAGCAATCAACTCCATACTCTGTGCTGCCATTGTTCATTGTGCAATTTCTACTGATTCTCCGTACTTCTCTTTTGTTGCGTAAGTTAACACTGCAGAGGAAACGTAAACTGTTTTCTCTAATTCATTTGGTGAAAATGCCCTGAAAATGCAAGCGTTTAGCGGTGGAACAAAAAGTTGACGTTATAAAACAGCATGAGAAATCAAAGATAAATGTTTGAGATTTGGCAGCCACGCTTCAATTAACCTAAACAAATTTGAGTAAAATCCTGAAGAATAAGAATAATATACTTAGGTCATGAGCTGAAAATTGAAATCAGTTAGCCAAGAGGGCTTTTCTGAAGAAGAGCATTGGCTGTTGATACAATCACTTATAAATGGTTTTGCCGGGCTAGAGCGAATAACATTCACTTGTCTCAGAATTTCCTTTCAGAAAAGGCCCTACAAAATCAGGAAATAATGAGTTCAAAGCGTGGGGAGGTTGGTTTGGGGTCAGGCATAACATCTCTTACAAACGTATACACTGGTGTGCAAAAAGTAAGTACAAAAAAAAAGAGGAGAAATTAGCATAACAGCGGAACGAGCAGGCAGAACGGACCGAAAGAAAACTCAGGAGACTGACTAGAGTCCGGTACGGTATAGCATGTGCATATATGCAGCATGACGTTGGGGGGAGGGGATGTTGGAAGGATATAAAGCGCATACGAGGTGTACGCTCAGCAATTCGGGGATTGGACGGTGTACATCGGTTTGAACGACGTCGAGCTGCTGCCGACGTGTGATATGGCCAACAGAAAATACAGTAGACAACATCTGGATTACTTTACCCTAGGTCGCGTCATTGGGAAGATAGAAGAAGGTCGAAGTGTGACTAGCGTGACCGAGGAGTTCGGGATCGCTCACCGCGTCGCTTCACGAGCTTAGAGAGCATTTGAAACGACAGGAACAGCTGTCCGAGAGCTTAGCAGTGGTTGTCCACGAGCAACCACGGCGGCGGACGACCGGTATATTGTCCTACAGGTGAGAAGAGACAAACGGCAGAGAGCGGGAGAAAATGCAAGGTCCATGCAACAGACAGCTGGACGTCCGCTATCGCGTTTTACCGTGGCCAGGAGGCTGCACAAATGTGGTCTATTTGCACGACGACCAGTACGGTGGTTGCCATTAACGCCTGCTCATCGGAGACGGCGGTTTCTGTGCTGCCAGGAACAAAAGAACTGGACACATCAGCAATGGGGACGAGTTCTCTTTACGGATGAGAGCCGATTTAGTCTAAAAAGCGATTCTGGAAGTATACACATCTGGAGAGAGCAGGGAACACGCAATCACACTTCCAACATCATGGAAAAGGATCGGTTTGGAGGTGGCGGAGTTCTCGTTCGGGGCGGTACCATGCTTGGTAGCCGTACTGACCTTCACATCTTCCAAGGAGTTTCAGTCACTGGTGTCCGCTATTGTACCAAGGTTCTTCTGCCTCACGTGCGTCTAATTAGAGGTGCTGTGGGTCCTGAGTTCCTCTTTATGCACGACAACGCTACACCTAATCGTACAGTAGTTGTCACAGAGCTGTTGGAGGATGAATATATTCAACGCACGGATTGGCCCGGAAAGTCCCCAGACCTACATTCAATCGAACACGTGTGTGACCTTCTCGGGAGACGCTTGGCAGCACGTCACCAGCCGCCAGCAACGATTCCACAGCTGCGATTGGCGCTACAAGAGGAATGGCCCGCGAAGCCTCCACAGGTCCTTGACAACATCGTTCTCAGCATGGACATACGTTGTAAATCCTGTAACGCAGTCGGGGGGATCATATCCTCTACTATAGACTGGATTTTTCTCGGCAGCCGCATGTCACATGGACGTTTCTGGCTTCTGTCCTGTTTGGCTCGAAGCTATATTTTCAATCAAGTGCCTTTGTGTCCTTTGGATTCCTTGTTTGGACGGGTTTGCTCACTTGTCCCATATTCTTACATCTTGGGAATCTTATGGTATGATTTGAGTGGATATGGAGCACTTCTGCACGACGTTACATTCGAAAAACCATATCGTCTTTAATTTTTGCACGCCAGTGTATATGTTGAAGCTGCTTCAGTCAACGAGAAATCTGTTTCTGACTGGAAATATAAGCTCATACATTTGAGTGAAGGTTACGAAGAAAGAAATATTTTAATTACGACGTAACTAGCCATTTCTTCCAAGATGTGTTTGACAAAACTATGTGTTTGAAGGGCGAAAGTTGCAGTGGTGGGGAAATTTCTAAAGAGAAGCTTTCTTTCATGCTTTGCGTTAATATGATCTGAGAGTTTGAAAATCCCTTAATAATTGAAAAAAACAAAAAATCCTCGTTGTTTTAAAGGACGGAACATCAACACTGTTGAATTTGAACGGTGAGAGAACAGCAAGGCGTGGGTGACACGTGATCTGAAGGAAGAGTGTTTGCCTGTATTTGACAGGAAAATGGTGATGCAGAAGATAAAAGTGATCATATTCATAGACAACACTTTATCTCACACGGGCACGTCAATTCAAAATGTTAAATTGAAAATTTTCAATGTACTCTTATGTCTACAAGATGTGCAACATCTTTTATCAAGAATAGAAACAGCTCTGTGAGCGAATGATCTACCAAAAAGTGTTATTTTGCTGGAAGCCATAGTGTGGATTTTACATTGCATAAGAAAAATCACGCCCAAACCATGCGCAATTGTTGTTTTGAAAGCTGGATTTTCCTGTAGTGAAGACACAACCTCAAGTCAAAGTGAGCGTGAACTTGATCTTGAGATTAATAAAGGTATGTAGACATATGGAAATTGCATATGAATTTATACTGCAGTTTGAACTGAAAACCAGTCACATACGCTGTAATTCTTGTAGATTCAGTGATTTGTGAATGTACAGAAAACTTGAACACTGAAAGCATTGAAGACGAGGATAATGGAACCAGTTAAGAGTAAGGACGCTCTTGAATATGACAGTAAGTTAGAACGATTTTATATGCAAAATAAAAACATCCGGAAGGACTGAGAATGGTTTCCGAAATATAAATTCACCAAAAAAGCAAAGAGTGCATGAAACAGACCAACATTTCTGATTACTTCTCCGCTGTTGCATCGGCATCTGGTTCCTGTTATCTGTAATCTGTTAAGTTCTAATGACGTACCTTTCCACCACGTTTGAGAAGTGTTCTATTGGGCTTACGTCGGGCGAAGGTGGTAGCCACAACACCCGTCGGAACTGTCCAAAATTCTCACCCAACCAATTTTGGAGAACTTCGGCTTGTTGACATCCTGAACTGACCGCCTGGAAAATCCCATCGTTCTTGTGTCAACATAAATTCCGTGGAAGTCTGCAAATGGTCACCAAGCAAAGGAAGATAGTGATTACCTGTTAATGACGTACTTACGAGGACCATAGGATTCAACCAGTGCCACAAAAAGACACCCCATAAGTGTATGAATTCACCACCAGCTTTCACAGTGCGTTGTCGGTAGCTTGGGTCGTGGCCTCATGGATCTGAGCCACACCCATCGACCTTACATACAAGCCACACCCGAACCATACCATCAGATCGTAACAACTTGTAGCGTGACTCATCGGACCATGCCGCATGTTTCCAGTCTTGTAGGGTCCAATTACCATGTTCAAGAACGCAAGTCAGGCGTTTTGCTGTGTCCGATGTCGTGTTGTTAACAAAGACACTCTTGTGGGTCTTCTGTTCCCATACTCCATGGACGCTAAGTTATGCTGCGCTGACCTGGTGTATATGTCTGTTTTACCTCGTGCATTTAATGTCGATGTTATTTGAACCAGTGTCGCTTTTCTGTTAGCATGGATAATTCTGTCCATGACGCTGCTGCTCACGATAGATCAGCACCCGTGGTCGGCCACTGCGCAGACCACGGTGGATGGTGTAGCCTTTAATGTTCTCGGTAGACATGCGACAATCTCAATTGAGGAATGCTGAATGTTCGCACAGCTTCGGAAATTAAATGTCCCATCCATCTGGACTGCACTACCAATCCTTGTTCAAACTTCAATTATTCACATCGGCTTGCCAAAATCTTACTGGATGTTGTTCAGCCCGATTCACAAGATTACTCTTCGCAACTGATACAAATCGTGGAGGGCGTCGAATATTTTATACCACGGCAGCCCCAATTAAAAATTTCCATTCTGCTATCCCAATACGTGTGGTACTTCCGTGTACCGAGATCAATAAAAATGACTTTTAAATAGATAAGTGAAGTAATGCAAGAAAATCAAAATGTAACCCGCAATCATCAAATAGAAGTCATCGCTCTTTCCACGTTTATAAGTGAGTAACGGAAAAATTCTCATCGGTCCCCACTGGGAATCGAACTCAGGGTGTTCCAGTTATGAGCCGGATATGCTTCCACTGCACCACAGCGGCCTCGAAATCAGCGCGGGTGATGCAACCTTCCAAGTTGTTCGGCAGTTTGTCGTATGTGAGTCTGGAGAATTTCCAGGCCGCTGTGGTGCAGTGGAAGCATATCCGGCGCGTAACTGGAATACCCTGGGTTCGATTTCCGATGGCGGTCGATGATAATTTTTCCGTGACTCACTTATACGTGGAAAGAGCGATGCCTTCTATTTGATGTTCCAAATCCTCGTCAACTGTGTATTTAGTAACCCCCAATTATCTAATACCAGAGCATAAATTTCACTATTTAATCTGAAAAAAGGCTTATTAAAATAAATCAACAGCATTTGTTTCCTGTTAATTTCGAAGAGCAACGAACAAAAAGAAACCCCAGTTGGGGTAGAATTTCGATATCTGACGTCTGACTAGGTGCAGGCAGACTCAAATGTTTAAGGAAACTATATCCAAATAAATTCTCATCCATAACGTATTGATAAAAAAAGATTCACAGACTCATGAGTGTATTTGTATTAAACAAGCTTTCGTGATTAATTATTTCTTTCCTCCAATGAGTAGATAAGATGATTTTTGCAGTAGGTAGAAACATTATATGATTCCACGCGGAGGCAGACACAAAAACGATTTCATTTAGGCAAGGGCATATTTTGAACTTTGGGGAAGCTCGAATTAAGCGATAAACTAGCAAAACAAGAAGTTAGGAAGTTCCTATTCGCTTAAAAGCAGAAGTAATATTTTTCGTTTATTACTTAAGTAAAGCAAAATAATCCAAATAGCTGTATTGGAAACAAGCACCCTGAATCATCAGATTGGCACTAACTGTTAGGAAGTTAAATAAAATATATAAAATTTCTATCTTCGCTGCGCAACAAAAAAATCATTGCTCTAGCGCATATAAATTGAGTAACAGCTCTTAAAATTCAGTGCGTCAAAACAGCTGTAGTGGATTGTATTCCGATTTTGTGATTTGAAGTTCTCATAAAAAATATGCTTTTCGAAAATGATATTTTTCTGCGTAACTGCATTGAACAGTGACTGGAAAATGCGCGGTACAAGAAGAGCTGATATTATATCATTCACATTTTAGAAGAGAGTGGTATATAGTATCCCTAAAAGCTGAAAAATTTAATTGCATCAGTAGTTCGCTACAGAATAAAGTAACCTACAGCGAAACATTGAGCAAGATATCCTGCAACTAACCAATTTTTAATTTGCTTGCCAATTCTACATCTTCTGCTGAGCTATAGGCAAGAGGACGAATTATGCCCGGACTTAAGTCAAACCCATGGCTTGATTTCCATTGTGAAAACCTGTTTACTGAAAAGCATTCTCGATCAGTCTACGTAAGACCGAACACAACGGTCGTACGTAGCGGACCGAGATTTGATTAGCTTACACAATGAAAATGGGTTCCTACATGTGTTTTGATATGGCTTTCATTTGAATTCTCTGGGCTTGTCAAGCTAGCGAATAATATAAACCATTCACTATGAGTGGATCCGCTTATAAGGAGCCTGTATTTCTCTATATGTCAGATTTAATTGGAAAAAAAAAGAAATGTTGTTTGGTCCAATGTTAATTCAGAGCTGAATTGATCATTTCGAAAGGAAAAAAAATAATGAAGCCTCAGGATTTAACAAGGGAGAGGAAAACCAAACGGGCCACTTTTATATGCACTGAGTTGCCACTTTATTATAACCACCCCCTCAGTACTTCGTTGGTCCACCTGTTGCCTTTAATACTGCGTCGATTCTTCGTGGAATGGACTCCACAAGATGTTGACAGGTGGTTAGTGGAATCTGAGACCATGCTTGATGAATAACACTTTCCAGGAGTCTGAGATGGCGGGGTTGTGGATCCAGCTGTCTGATGGCTCGTTTAACTTAATCCCACAAATTCTCAAAGGGGTTGAGATCTTTAGATTGTTGTTACCATTTAAGCAAAGTAAACTCACCGGCATGTTCCTGAAACCAATCCTGTACAATACGAGCACCATGGCAGGACGCATTATCTTGTTGAAAGTAGCGATTGCCATTGGGAGAAGCCATCCACATAACAGGATCCACTTAGTCCGCAACGATGTTTAGATATGATGTGCCAGTCAGACGTTGATCAACATGAATTAAATGGATCAAAGCATGCCAGGAAAACATTCCCCAGACCATAACGTTTCCTCCACCAGCTTAAAGGGTTGTAGCAATGCATTTGGAGTCCATGCGTTCGTGCTGTTCCCGCGAAATTCTCACTCGGCCCTCGGCATGGTACAACTGAAAACGTGATTCATCAGACTACATCATTTAACTCCAATTATCGACTGTCCAATCCTTTTGCTCCTGTGCGAATTGGAGACGTTTTCTCTTGTTAACTGCAGACAGCAAATATGTTCGAACAGGCCTTCTGCTGCCATATCCCATCCGATGCAGTGTACGGCGAACAGTGCGTGCAGAGAACATTTGAGATGATCCTTGATTAAGATGGTCTGTTATTTGCTGCACTGTTGCCCTTCTGTTGTCTGTTACCAGTTTGGACACTCTCCGTTCGGCCCGAGCAGTCACTAGTCCATGACGACCCCACGTTGCGCCTAGAGACCCGCACCTACAGTCCAGTATTTAAACACTTTAAAAACAGTTGCTCTTGAACATTTCAGGAATGCGGCGGTTTCGGTGATACTCGCTTCATGGCTCCGAGCTCCTACAATCATCACACTTTGAAAGTCCGTCAAATTTCATTTTTTACCCATCTCGTCATCCAAAAATCATTGCTAATACTGTCGCAAGCACTAAGCTTTCCTTTTTTGTACTAGCCTCGCCCTCTTGCGGCAACAGCATACAGCCATAGCTCCTTTACTTATAGCTGTTAGGTGGCCATAATAAAGTGGCCACTCAGTGTATACTGTATTGAATTAATTTTTAAACACGCCATAGCGTCTCAAGAAAAAATCACAGCATATTTTAACTGCGCAAGTACGTGATGGAATTATAATCGTAATACCTTTGCATTTTTCTTCATATTTCTGCAGTACATCAATATGTTTTGCTTAGGTCATATTATTTTAACATCCTTTTGAATTGTCAGTTGGAGAAATAAAAGTTATTTATTTTTTCTCAGAGTCCGCGCAAAGTGCAGAATCAGTTACGACTGAACAACTTATTTAATACGGTATATTGTTTTTATTTGTACTTTGAGAAGATAAAGTGTCTTGCAAAAATTATCATATTACATTACAAGATTTAGTTGTCAATGTTTTAATAGGAAAATAGTATATAAGTCAAAAACTGACAACTGAAAAATGCATCATCGTAATATTCCATTAATTCTTGAAAAAGCAGAGTACTAAACGCAGATATATATTTCTTACAGGGTACGCTACTTGTTACATCACATGTGCAAATTCATTATTCGGTCATCCTGGTCAATCGTGTTTCGGCACTGGAAATTAAATCTATATAATGAAAGCATCATGCTTCTTGTTCTGGATCACTAAAGAAAAGAAGCATTCGATGCTTTATTAACGGAGTAACTGATTCTACAAACTGATATTAATAATAATGACAAACGAGTGCAAGAATAAGAGTAAGTATTTGGCTATCTGCTTATGGCTGTTACTCCCATTAAAGAAGGCCGGAACCCGTCTACAACTGCGTCATTAACTGATGGAATTTGCAGTTGGTTTCGATGTTTTTCGTATAACAGATCAAAAACTATGTAACTAGACTTTCCTCCAACACAGGAGCACTTTAGTACGTCTTCATATTTTTTTAGATAATTATTATCGGGAAACGTTTTTGACTGTGTATAATTATTATACATACCTTCCAATTTACCACTATGCACTATTTCATGCATGCGACGTAAAGAACCTTTGAAAGACATAAGGGAAGGAATAGGAGCGACTGCTTTAGAAGAGGAGGTGATTTACGACGCAACAATTCCCATATGGAGTGTAGGAAAACTAGTGACCACATTCACTATTTATAAGGGAATTATGACCTATGATTCCATTCAGATATTCACGACAAGTGACGTATACAATGATGGAAGTATCATTTGAACTGCCATCAACATGGACCTCCATTCTCCGGATGATCTGGGTTTGAGACTTGCGTAAAATGTGACCTGATGTTGTATGTTACTTTGCGTGAGCATCAAACCTCTCCAATAGTGAATGTCAGTTCACGAGTTTGGGATGCATTATATTTATGTTTAATGCTCGTGATATTATTTCATTTTACACTCCAAACGAATCGGTATACTACTATACGTACGTTTGACTTGATAAATCCTACCGTTGAATGGCGAATGCTTAGCAAAATAAAATATCTTCCTCTATACACTAATTCACGGATTTGTATGACTTTATCATCTCTTTAAAGGATTAAGAGATGATCAATAAATAATGTCATTTTCATGGCATTGTTAATATTTTGCATCATGCATTTTCTTTAAAATAAACCATATGTACTTATAAAAAAGGCAGGTTTATTCCAGAAGCACCCAACATTCAGAAGCGCCGTGAAAAACTATCAGTACGTAGTGACCCGGCGATCCTGCTACGTTTCTAGAAAAAAGACCGTGTCCAGCTGCTGTCGGATAAGACCACTGCAACCGATGTTTTGTACTACCATCAGCTACACTATCGGCACGCATCGATCACGTGGAAACGAGCAGCACTGCTGAACCGCAAGAGTGTCCTCCTAGAGCAAGATGCAGCGAGAACTCAGACAGCACAGCTGACCTGATACATGATCAGGCACCATGTGACAGGTCACTGCTGCTTATCAGAGTCACTTTCACAGACATTACTTCAAGCGACTCCCAACGTTTGCGGTCGTTGCAGCATTTCCTGGACGGACAGTGGTTCAACAACAGCGACAATGTTTAACGCACTGTTTTCAATTTTTTGCGACATATTCACCACAGTTCTACGGGAACAGCATCTACCAACTGTGCAGGTAATTGGAGCAGGACATTGCACATGATAACGACAACTATTTTCACTGATTTGCACTTGTATATGCGGGGTAATAATCAATTTTTTCGTTGCCTTGCATTTGCGGATATTACTTTCTTTCCAACACAATATCCCGTTTCTCAATTTCTGATAACTTTTCTAATCACGGAGATGAAGAAGCTTACCTAAATTAAGAGACTGAAGAATAACTGTTGTCTCTTGTTTCCTGTTTGTCCGTTTCATTAATTATTGCCTTCAGTTGAGTCCCCTTAAAACTGTTACAAATATAATTTCATTAAACCACTGTGGATTTTCTAAATATACATAAAATTGATAATAATGTATGTTTTTTTTTCTGAAATTTAAAGACCTACTAGAGCAAAGTTTATATGATACATTTGGGATAAATCCCTGAACACGAGCAGATATTCCACAAATAACTTCAGCTTTACTGAATAAAGGACAAATAAAGAGTGCTGAAATGCTTGAGAAGTGCGCAGGTCCAGCTCATGCTTCGTTTTTATCTCTCCACACACGATGGATCAGCAAACCGGCAAGAGAGACAGGCAGGTGTTCAATAGATTTTTCTTATAGTATGTGAAGTTGGAAGGGATGCTGTATCATGCATATTCAACTAGATGTACCATTCTAAACAGACAAACGAAAGTGTTCCCCAAAATTTGGCTGCTCTACAGTGTGGTTTTTCAAAATTTACATATTTATGTTTCTCCATTCGCAATGCTACACAAAAGGAACTTATACCAGAAATGGCCCATTTATATATGCAAAACACATTCTATGATTCTTTAATACAAACATTCTATCACATTAGGTGAATAACTATATTATTTAATGAATTAATTTCAAAACCTCTACATTTTGAAACTAAAGGAACAAGAGGAAAACATAGCCTTTCGAATTTGAAAGAAATTCCTCCTACCTTTTGTTTTAACTGTGAAGTGTCTGCTGGGAAGATGGAGATATTTACCAGCTCAGGTTAGGACAAAATATTTAAAGAATTACAAGTACAGTAACCTCACATGAACATGATAAGAAAGTGATTATTAGCAAACAGTTAATGGTTGGAAGAAATATGTAGCTTCGGGCGAAAATAAGATATAAAGCATCTATACCTTATATCTGACAAATATTAATAATGAGATACAAGAAAATAGACGAAAATATTTTGAGAGTAGAATTTGTAAGACCAACTTTAATTTTAAAATTGCTTACAGATCTTTCTGTGTTTTCATTAACAATCAACCAAGTGTAATAATCGTGCCATCATAGATACCAAATCAATACATGCCGTCTGAGTACGACATAAGAACTTTAATGAGCGTTAGATTCACTTTGATAAAAGTTACATTAAAAACTCTCACTAATTCTTTCAATACTCCATGAGTTTCTTCCTCAACTGGTAATATTACTGGGGTTCCGCCATAGAATCCTTAGCTTACATAGATAATAATAGATTGGATAAGAAGTCAACGGATGCTCAGGCACAATGGACGAATTACAATGCTGCGTATAAAACAAACAGAAAGATGGATACTTACAAGATATACGAACATCAAGAATAAAGTAAAAATAAAGAAAAGACAGCCCTGCTTGTAAACACTTAGCACCCCCTGCCCACTTCCCCATGTTCTTATAAAAGAACGCGGGACAACTCCACCCCACCTATTACAACTGCCTCGTATAAGAAGATACAGAAATCGCACACTAGCACACCTCGCTCCATCACGCCCCCACACTAACTCACCTTGGCTGTAAATATTCAGGTTCTCTGTTATCAGAACAGTAGACTTGTTTTTATGAGGCCCTAAAAGTACAGTCTTGTCTCAGATTGGAGTGAAAGATCCATTGAGGCCTTGTCTGGATTAAGCAGTATTCGTCGACCCTGTCTTGATATTATACTTATGTCCGTACACCCTTTTTAAAGAAGTATTTCTTATAAATATATTGTTTTCAAACTAGTGCCATAAAATATAAAATAAATTTAATTATGAGCTTTTCTCTTTTAACAGAACACTCCACGACCACAGAACTTCGATGTACGATGGTACTGGCTGTAGTATAACCATCTTGATTCCATTAGCAAACTTTTGAATATTTGCTCGTTGCAATCAGCGATTTAAGGTGCAATGTTTTCAGGTCCCAACTATCGACGCAGAACCCAGTAAATTCATGCAAGTACAGGAAATTTACTCAGTTCAAAACAACTCTGGGTTTACGTAATACCGAGCAAACAGCGAGGTGTATTAGAGAATACAAAATACAAAGGCAAAATAATTTGTAATCACTATTTTGAAATAATTAATTTTACGAAAATAAAGCTAAAAACATTGAGTTTTATTCTTTCCTTTAAGGACTGTTCATATGTATACCATTAAATCCTCATTATTTACGAAAATTGAGATTTTCATTCTAGGAACATTTGCCCGACATATGGCAAACTTTTTAGTCAATACTGATATATTTAAATATACTTCCAAACTCAAAATCATTAAGAAATGTATTTCACGAAATCTAACAACACAACATAATCAGCCTGTCCGATTATGTCGAATACGAAATTCCGGTTTTAGCTGTTTAAAGCCCATTTGAGAATCTCATAGGGATATGAACTTTCGACTGATTAAAATTTAGGCCCACAATTCCAATGAAAAGACAGAGTCATTGAACAAGTAAGCATCTCATGCATCATCCGGGACACTAACCCTTGTGTTATTAGGAAGAACACCCAGAACCAACTCTAATTAATATTCCAAAAAACCCTTTAAAACGCAAGCTAATATGAGTAACGAAATACGACTGATACAGACGTTATGTGCTTTTACTTTTCATGTCGCCGAACTATTGCAACATGTCTTAACCAACTCTATCGCACAGTGCAGGCCACGGATGAAAATATAGCCGCGCTTTGGAAGCGCAGATAGAAATTCACACACACCTTAGCGTGCGATAAATAAAATCTCAATGAATATACTGAGCCAAAGAATTACCTTAAAAAGTTATGCTTATCACTTTGTAACAACTGATATGCAGCTGAAGTGAATTTCGATTTGTCTGTTAATCCCCATATTTTATGTCATATCTTACGAACCGGAGTATCTACAGGAAAAACTAAGATATTTTGGAAATTTCCATTTATTTCGCATTAATGACATATGAACGATGAAAGAACTATGAAAATTGGTTAGTTAGAAAAACAGTTAAACTTAACAGTTCACGATTTTTGCAGTGATGCAATACTGTTGCACACCACTGTACATCAATCATTAGGTCCGTCGGTGCGAAGCGTTGTTAAGATGCATTCAGCACCTCTGGAAGCCAAGATATCAATAATGAATTACATTCATAGCAATTTCGTTGTCATAATTTATTTCGCGGTAAATAGGGAGGAGAACTGATATATGTTATTCACAGCGAAACTACATAAATAGGTGGAGAACATATCTGTACTTACGTTTTCTGTTGTTTCTAGTAAAAGACTAAATTTATTTCTAAATTCTCAGATGTCTTGCTCCAGTATCAGTGCCTTATAGCATGGGTTTCCAGAATTTCTGACATTTCGTGCAACAGTAGACTTTATTATAGTTGGGTTATACTTTTAATTAACCAAATCCCTTGAAACCTACCTCTGCTCTCAGGGATATGACAATATGAAAATTAATATGCCTTCTGCAAAGCATTTCAGCTAATTGAGTGAAACCAATTACCACTAAAGGCACATTCATTTTCTATATAAAATTTATTTTACAAATATTTTACTGAAAACAATTTTGCAATTTTGATAATGCGATTAAATAAGGTAGAAAAACACAGTTATCAATATGTATTGTAGCTAAAATTGCTGTGAAAATAATCTTTCCTAATTTGGATACGTATTTCATACTAGTTATAGTGGAATGTGTCGAAATCAATATAATATCTGATATCGGATTTGTATACACTCAATTCACAAAACATTAGAGGTAGGGGTAATGGACATTTGACATAGTATACCCCGCGCAAAGTGGATAAGGCCAAAACCGAAGGGTGACGATAAAGAGGCGGACAGTTGGGTTTTCGAAGAGTGTATCGCAATCGACAGACATAGATGAACTTGGTGATTTCAGCGACTTTGACTGTGCATGAAAAGTTGGATCAAGTCAGGTGGATCATACAATTGCCCAAGTGGCAAGAACACTAGTTTGTCCCAAAACCGTAGAATACCATCGGCGCACGCATTGGTGCCCAGAGAAGAATAGGTGGCCAACCACATTCCCTTATTAATAGAAGTCAACTTAGGCTATCCAGGCTGGTATATACCGATCGCTTGGCAACGACAGCGAAAATCATACCCAGATTAAATGTTGGAGAGCAAGCATCTTCAGGGACAGAGAGGTACGGCGCAAGTTGCATACCCTGGGCCATGTGAGCCGAAGCCCTACCTCGGGACTACTGTTGATTGATCGTATAAAAAATTACGACTCGCCTCGTGCCGGGAATATAAAACATGGACTACTGAAGAAAGGCACCACATCGTATGGTTAGATGAGTTCCAGTTTCAGATGTGTCGAACTGACGGGAGTTGCGGGTAGGTCGTAGAAAGAATGAGTCCATGACCTCGTCGTTCCAGGTCAGCTCTGTTCAGAATGGTGGTGGTGCTGTGATTATTCGGGAAAATTCCCCCAAGCACACATTAGGCCCTTCTTGGTGTCTGCAGGGGTCCTTACCCGCTTGCTCTACCAGCATGTGCTGGATGATCATCAACACGCTTTCGTTGCCATCGCGCACCATACTGTTGATGATCTGATTCAGCAAAATAATGCTTTGCCTCAAGTGGGTCACAAGCACCCCGGCAGAGCTTGATGTCTAGTCACATGAGTTTGGAGCCATCTAGTGGGCCCTAACGTCTTTGGAAGGAAACAATGTGGATGCTTCCTCGGATACCATTGTGCGGAACATCATATCCATCAATCCTTTACACAGGTCTTGGAAGGATTTCTGGACAAAGCCGTTATAGACATGGATGGCACTGCTTCCGCAAAACCATCCGGTATCTGTTGGAGTCAATAGTCAATGCCTTCGGCGCTGACATGCTGTTATTCGTATTAGAGTAGAAACAACATGCTATTAGGTAGGTATCTGTAATATGTGTCCGTTGAGTATATGCTAAGATACCATATTCCAAAGAACGATTGATGGTGAGGTCACGTGGCTCACCAGGAATATTTGTTGGATGTACTTCGGTTTGCTGCGATCGTCGTCTGCAAGAATAAAGTAACGCGGAATCACGGGAAGTGAAACGTCTCTCGATACGCGGCGTTTCCGCCCATGTGTTTTGCAACAGTTGCATTAAAAACTGGTAAATGCTCTTTATCTGGAAGTTATCCCGATAAAATTTGGTCATTTTTCTCAGGCAATGTTAATTTGTTCTCTTCTTTCAAAATCAAGAGCATATCAGCACGGGGAAGCCCACTTTTTTTGGAATTCGAATACACGAACTTTGGCTACCGGAAATCCGAAAATATGCAATTTGGTTATATCGTCCATTAATTCTTTCAAATTTGGTTGGAAGTCTCGTGCAACTAAATGTGGACGGTTTTCGACAGATTCACCCTTCAAAGTTTAAGTGTTGTTTTTTTCATTTCGTGTTGCAAGTCATAATAAGGAAAAGATCAGGCTTTCCATTATTTCTAACTACCGCCATTGCAACCGGATAATTTTGCATCATATTTCGTGGACTACCTGAAACTGATGATGGTAAAATAAGGAATTCCAGGAAAAAACTCATCATCTGCATTATTCTTAATTTGGTGTATCAGACATTTATTCTTTTCGATCATTAACTGAGACTGATTTTTTGCTATTTAATTCAGTCTGTCAGCTTCCATTTTTATATACGTATCAACAATGTATTGCGGCGCGAGCTTTCCTGCGCTTAATAATGGACTGAATTTGCCACGGATCGAAATACGATGATGATGCTTGATTTGTGTAACCCTTGACCGTGGCTTTGTACATTGGTTAACAACACTTAGTAAGGTTTTTGTTGCAATGGAATGTCAATGGCCCATCTTTGATGACCATATGCGAACAAAAGAGGATAAACAAAAGTCTCTAAATTTGGATCGATAATACTGATTCTCACTTTTTTGTACTGTTGGTGCTGTACTTGTACGGCAATGAATCAATAAGTGATGTTCGAGTGTAGGTTCATCATCTTCATTTCCAAATATACTGGCAACCTCATTTGATATTAAAGCATTATCACGCCTTTGATCATTTCTACGATCTTGAATAATGGCCTTTAAAACATTAGAAGGAACAGCATTATTCATTTCAGCATCTTGAATTATCCCTTGTTCGACTTCTTCAAGCATTTCACATGTTTCCTCAAATGGAATACTTTATGGCATGAATGTACTCAGCGTTTGTAACAGATATTTATTGCACCCACTATTTTTCCGCAAATGCACTTTTTGGGCAGCAGCCTCATCAGGTTCCAAAATGTTCAATTGCGCCTATTTCCGCTGTTCACCAATATCAGAATGCAATCCTCTTGAACGATGATAGGTTGATCCCTTCATTCTAAAATAATAAGGCCCGTTAACCTGGTGGAGGAACCATTCGTGCTCCCATCGACGCAAATCCAAGATAACTACACTGGTGTGCAAAAATTAAGGACGAAGAGGAGAACTTAGCATAACAGCGGAACGAGCAGGCAGAACGGACCGAAAGACTCCTCAGGAGATAGACTAGGGTCCGTTACGGTAGAACATGCGCATATATACAGCATGACGTCGGAGGCGGTGTCGGAAGGGTATAAAGCACACGGGCTGTGTAATCTAAGCAATTCGGTGAAAGTTATTGCACGATGCACAACGGTTTGAACGACATCGAGTTGCTGGTACCGTGTGATATGGCCAACAGGCAATCTAGAAGACGACATCTGGATGAGTTTATCTGAGGTCGCGTCATTGGGAAGTTGGAAGAAGGTCGAAGTGTGACTCGTGTGGCCGAGAAGTTCGGGATCGCTCACAGCATCGTTTGACGAGCTTGGAGAGCATTTCAAACAACAGGAAAATCTTTCCAAGACTTTAGCGGATGGTTGTTCACTAACAACCAAGGCAGCGGACGACCGGTGTATTGTCCTACAGGCGAGAAGAGACAGACGGCAGACAGCGGGAGAAATCGCAAGGCACATGCAACAGACAACTGGATGTCCGTTATTGCGTTTTACCGTGGCCAGGAGGCTTCACAAAAGTGGTCTATATGCACGACGATCAGAACGGTGTGTGCCAATAATACCTGCTCATCGAAGACGGCGGTTTCTGTGGCGCCAGGAACACAAGAACTGGTCACATCAGCAATGGGGTCGAGTTCTCTTTACGAATGTGAACCGATGTAGTCTGACTAGCTATTCTGGACGTATTCACATCGGGAGAAAACAGGGAACACGCAATCACACCTCCAACATCCTCGAAAGTGACCGGTTTGGAGGTGGCGGAGTTTTCGTTTATGGTGGTATCATGCTTGGTAGCCGTACTGTCCTCCACATTTTTGAAGGAGGTTCAGTCACTGGTGTTCGTTACTGTACCGAGGTTCTCCTGCCTCACGTGCTTCTGTTTAGAGGTGCTGTGGGTCCTGAGATCCAATTCATGGACTACAATGCTACATCTCATCGTACAGTGGCTGTCACAGAGCTGTTGGAGATTGAAGATATTCAACGCATGGATTGGCCAGCAAGGTCCCCGAACTTAAATCCTATCGAAAACGTTTTTGACCTTCTTGGGAGATGCTTGGCAGCACGTCACCAGCCGCCAGCAACGATTCCGCAGCTGCGATTGGCGCTACAAGAGAAATGGGGCGCGATGCCTCAACAGCTCCTAAAAATCTCGTCCTCAGCATGGACGGACGTTGTAAATCCTGTAACGCAGTCAGGGGTGATCATATCCCCTACTAAAAACTGAAATGTTTTCGGCAGCCTCCTGTCACATGGACGTTTCTGCCTTCCGTCCAGTTGTGCTCGAAGCTATCTTTTCAATAAAGTGCCTTTGTATCCTTTGGATTCTTTTGTTTGGACGATTTTGCTGACTTGTCACATATTCTTACAACTTGGGTATCTTATGGTATGATTTGAGTCGATGTGGAGCACGTCTGCACGACATAACATTCGAAAAACCGTCTCGGCCTTATTTTTTGAATGCCAGTGTATTTATCGACCGTATGTTAACGTAAATTTTCTTGAATGCATATGCTGAGATTTCATAAGTTGTTCAATAAATGGGGTAGTGCGAAAGGGATCTAATTTTACTGCTCCTTTTTAACAACATTTAGAAAATTTTCCATCTGAAGTTTTCTCTTCGGCAAAGTTTTTGGCTTTACAAAATTGCCAAATTTGCCCAAGTCTGCCACATGAGTGTCTCACTACACTGTTTTAATCGTCTATTACGTTTAAAGCCACATGAAGGGTATCATTTGTTTGTCGTTGTAGGTTCGCTAATTTCCTCTGAACCTCTCGAGAGCAGAGTTCATTCCTGTTTTCGGGGTTTATATTTTGTGCCTCTACAACATGAAGAATTCTCCTGCGCTGAGATTCATCTTCAATATGTTCCTGTGTCATATTAGTACGACGATCACCCAAACGTCGAATTTCAGAATTTCTTTCAACTGCACTGCATTTTGTCTCTTCTTTCTGGTATGTTCGGCATTCTGGCGGTTAACCTCTTCTCTTTCTAATGCAGTGCAGTATTCGCGCCTTGCTCGATCGTAATTGGCTTTTGCGGCGTTTATCTTCAATTTCTTCATCTAATGAAAGAGGTAAATTTCTCTTTCGACGCGACGTAGGCGAGGTTTAAAACAGCAGTCAAGTTCGCGGAGCACACTTGCATTACTGAAATAAAAGTGATCCACCTCGTCGCAAGTACGTATTAAAATTAATTAATTTAATGAATATCAAAGGCCATTAAATATTTTAGGTGGAAAATGCATTAAATAATAATAATCTTGTAAAACATGTTACAACCTAGAACTGCATGCTTCCACTTCCAATGCACTCGAAAAAAAAACCACTCTAACTTCGAATGACAAAAAAAAGAATATAAACAAAACATTAAACAGCAACGGTTGTGGATAACACGGTGTGAACACCGGGATAAACATGTTTGTCTTTTTCGGGTAAACAGCATAATAAATCATATCAAGAGTAGGTAAAGTAGAACCAAATTTACTTACGTACTTTTCTTATTTCTAAAGAGTTGACCGTATGACGTAACGCATCTCTGACGTCTTGTGAGAATAATTTGGATGAGATGACGGCGCACCAGCTGCTGTGTTTTTGTTGCTATGACAACAAAACAAAGTGATATACGCATGAACTATGCGCGTGAAGGTGATGACATCGCCTTCACGAAAACTCGAAAAGCTAATCGTGACGACACAAACATTTGCTTCGCGGTTGTTGCGATGACGACTTAAAAAGTGATGCATGTAGTCGGAAACTTAAGCTTTTAAATATTAGGATTCGTGTCATTGATTTAATTTTGCAGCACAAAGCATAATTGAGTTACGTTCTGTTTTTTATTCATCACATTATGTATATATATTAATGATCATTAAGAAGTTGTGTAAATCAGCACTGTATCTAGAAGTTTTTTTAAGGCCTTTATGGTCTAGGTAAAAATATTGAGGTGCTTTAGTTATGTATTTTGGAAGTTGATGGCATTATTTTGGAAAAATAGGTTTGTGTTAATATTAATTCTCGAAAAACGTAGAATCATAAGGAATGATAAGAAAAACTGTGGATACACGCACGACACTAACTGGCTAAGACCAATCGATTCGCAATATAAAAACATTCCATTTGCATGGCATGAAGTATTCACTCAGCTGTTGTGAGTATGTACCGATACACTTGCACTATTTCAAATAAAAAAGAAATGCATTGTGCAGGTTAAATATGACGCATGCGATGCTATTGATTTAAAGTAGGATGATTAAGGAAGAGGGCACGAAGGAAATATTTGTATTCAGAAAATTCATCGGACTGTAGCTAATGCTTCAACGGCATACGACATATACAATTACCTTACACCTTTACTTTTGTAGTGGATAGTATGGAGATCAAAACTGGTGACCAAATCTTGAATTCGACAAATCGGGAAGTGTGCGTGACCAGCAGAACTTCAAAAAATATATTGCTTTTGTCACTGAATTAAAAAACAAATCATAAATTCGACAAATCGGGAAGTGTGCGGGACCAGCAGAAATTCATAAAGATATTGCTTTTGTCACTGAATTTAAAACAAATCTTAAATTGGACAAATCGGGAAATGTGCGAGACCAGCAGAACTTCATAAAAATATTGCTTTTGCCATTGAATTTAAAACAAATCCTAAATTCGACAAATCGGAAAGTGTGCGGGACCAGCAGAACTTCATAAAGATATTGTTTTTGTCATTGAATTTAAAACAAATCCTAAATTCGACAAATCGGGAAGTGTGCGAGACCTGCAGAACTTCATAAAATTATGCTTTTGTCATTAAATTAAAAAAAAAATCTTGACTTTGATAAATCGGGAAGTGTGCGGGACCAGCAGAACTTCATAAAGATATTGCTTTTGTCATTGAATTTAAAACAAATCTTAAATTCGACAAATCGGGAAGTGTGCGGGACCAGCAGAACTTCATAAAGATATTGCTTTTGTCATCATATTTAAAAACAAAACAAAAAACAAAGTGTAAGGTATGGAAAACAAACAAAAAGTAAAAACTTCAGTTTGGACTCAGAATTTAACAATAACAATTAATTATTGAACGGAATATAAAAATGCAACGGACATCATAGCGTCCTTGTAACACAAATTTTTTTGCGGTAGTGCGGCTGGTTGAACAGTTTTTCAATGAGTACCGTAAAATTCTACAGGTCTACTGAAGGAAACAGAAATTGCGGAAAGACGTATTTAACATTTGTGAATAAATATTTCGGCTAATACAAAACAGTACGACCTTTTTCTATTCCCTTGTGCACCGTATTACCAAATTTAAAAATTGACTAATTTTTTAATCATATATAGTAAGGGTATTTTAATTCATATTTATTCAGACACTTGCCTTATTCAGCTAAATGGAGAAACAAAAAATTAATTCTAAACCAGTTAAGCCTTTAGTCTCTGATTTTTATGTTCTCTATTACATATTTTAGTGAAAGAGGACTTAACCTCTATTTAGTAAATTAATAGAATACTGTATAACCGCATTAAAGTTAAAATATTACTTTGTATATAATATTTTTCGAAATTATCACTCGAAATTATTTGATGTGCTTCAGTGTTATTCATGTTGTAGAAAATTGATATCTAAAAAGTTTATTTTTTAGGGCAATTTTTATCAGTTAATATAATGTGTAAAACATTACTGTTATAATATTAATAATTGACTTTGGCACTGCGAGGTTTTTACGAAGTACAAAAATAAATGCTTCAAAATGATTTCGGAAATGAACTGACTGTATTAAAGAAAAAACTTCATTGTAGTAATTTAAATTTTCTGCATGGATTATTCTGTTCTAATACATTTCAGAGCTTGAAAAAATGCTTTTTGACTTCAGTACCTAATAATGAATGTTCCATGGGAGACCATTCAGTGTTAATATTTGCAAAAGTCCTTTTTGTCCCATTCGAAATTTAAAAATGAAATCAGTTGTTTGATCGCTATTTAACAATTTAATTCCCATTAAAAACAAACAGTAATGTTTTGTCATTCACCATTACATAAAAAATATGTTCTGTTATTTCTAATACAGCACCCTTATTATGGTTGGTAGATTTAAATTTGGGTTACAAAAAAATAAAAAAAACAAGTAGTGAAACCCTTGTAGCGAAGCAAAAGATTTTATCATATAAGCGTTTCACGCAGCAAAAATCTTATCATCTCAATGATTCAGTTCAGATTTATGAATCACATTTTTTTAAGTTTTAAGGTCACAATTCGAAACACATTTTTTTTTCGAAAATGGGGTTAGTTCCATTATAATGATACTGCATTATATCTAATGTTGAAATTCATATCATAACACTTAATAACTCTTTCATGAAAGTAAGATTTTTTATTTATGATAAATCAAAGACCTATATTTAAGTTTTCCTACGTGCTATTCCAGTTACCAAATATTGGTTATTAAATTTGTTAAATTTGTTAAAGCAAATCAAATGTTTGTAAGCAAAAGTTTATATGGTTAAAACCTAGTGAAAAAAACACGACTGAGGAATTACTCGTCATATAAAATGCGTTTCACTAACAAGGGAAACTATCGGACCTCTTGACGACAATCATCACGGAACGTTCTGCTGTGGAAAAACGTGACCCCAAAGTAACCGGTGTGAATAACGGAATTTCGCAATCTCCCCCAAGCCCTAGAATAGGGCTTATTAAAGTGGGACAGCTGCCTGTAATGCATAGAGCATTAAAGTGTCAAACAACATGCAAATTGGGCTGTGATGTGATTTGGTGATACTGCGCATGCCTTGAAGGTGTCCTGCACTGTGTACGTCAGTGACTGTTAAACGTGAGTAGTGTGAGACAGCGTACGGGCCGGTTCGCACATATACGAATATTGTGTTGTGTGTTTTAAGAAAATAGCTTGTAACCCTCGTTGTGTAGTACAGATACTGGTGAACGAGGAGACGCAGAAATACCAAGCGGACGACACGGCTCCAACGTACATCGACAGTCGAATTGCAAGGCAGTTGTATATCGTGTTGGATCAACAGGTCAACGGAGGCGCTGACAAGTTTGAAGGACAGACATTGTGGCGTGACAGTGATGAAACGTCGGACATGTTATCTGAACACACTGATACACCGAGTTCTTTAGCACAGACCGTGCCAAGCAGTTCGAATTACTGTGAACCATCACCCCCAAAGGGAAACGGAAAAGCATTCACGAACAGTTTTCCGGACAAACCATGCACAGTGTCTATGACAATGTGAAGGTCGCAAAAGAAAACCGTGGAAGCGCTGCCTTCTCTCAATACATTACCATGACTTGGAGTGAGGTATGTATATGACATTTGAAACTTAATGGTGTTGTACGCGGTCTCACACGACATTTAGGTGCCTCATATCTGACAGGTAAATGTTGTTTGACACTTTATGGCTGCATTCATTACAGGCGGATGTCCCACTTTTGCATGCCATGTTCTAGGGGTTGCGGGCGATTGCGAAATGCCGTACTTCACACCTGTTACCTTGGTGTTATGCTTGTCCACTACAGAACGTCCCGTGAGAATTGTTTAAGCACTTATTCTTACATTTACTTAAAAACGTGCGTAACTTTTCGAACATCACCTAGAAATTTATTTCCGCAGTTCATGATTCATCCAGCAGCGAAATTCAAATGTTTTTTAACGTGACATCAAAAATATTTATTTTTGAATTCCAAGTAATTGGGCAAATAACTAAATCGTGATTAACCAGATACATAAAGTAAGACATGCATCTTAGCACGACTGTACAGTTGACAAAACTATGACTCAGAAAAAGTTTGGACACAGCGTACTATCATCCCGTTTTCATTAATTCCATAAGGTTTGCAACACGTACACTGCTTTGTTTTGAAAATAAAATACGAAGGAATGCCTAAAATACAGAAGTGATATTTTTAGGGTGTATGACTTATGACACTAGACACAAGTCATCCAAAATACGGTCCTGTAAGGTATGTCGAAAACATAATACTATCGACTAGAAGAGGTTCTCGACGGCTGTAGTCATTCTAGAAACATATCACTGATTGCTGTCATGGATAAAAGTAGATATTTATCAGGTTTGCGAAAAAGGGATGATTATCCGCTTTCGGGCAAAAGGTGGCAGAATTTCTGAAACAGCGTAGTTTGCGAACTGCGTGCGTGCTACTGTTGTTTAAGTGTATCGTGAGAAAGGGCATCATTGCGAATAAGTGGTGGAAACTGCGGAGCACCACGTGATATTGATGTGAGAGGTGAACGTCGGCTGCAAAGTTGCATGAGGGCCGATCGAACCGCTACAGTGGAGCATATCACTCGCCGAATGAACCAGGGTACTACCGGAAGTGTGTCTGAAACGACAGTTCAGCGAACCGTGCTACGCATGGGGATCCGATGCAGACGGATGGTCACTGCACCTTCGCTGACAAAGTACATCGGCAGAAAAAAGGCTTACAATTCGAACTCCGTTGATTGGCAAAGGAGTACCTTCTTCGATGAATCATGTTTTCCGCTTCGTCGGACGGATGGACGTTGGCATACAAGCAAGGTACATCGCAGAACAAACACTCTTCAACCATTTCTGGAACAACAAAAGCAGGTGTGGTCAGCGTTATGGTCTGGAATATAATTTCGTGGCATTCTCAGTGTGCACTCATACATGTGGAAGACACTATGGATCCAATTCATTATTAATCTTTTCTTGCAGACCACATACACCCATACATGCTTATTGTCTTCCCTGGGACAGATGGGATCTTCCAACACGACAATGCGACGAGTCATAAAGCTAGAAATGTTGGAAGAGCATGATTAATACTTCAAAGTACTTCCTTGACACCTTTACTGCGTAGGTGGTTTTTGAAATAATAGGAGAAATTCGGGATGTAAGGTATCTTACTTACACATTTTATGTTGCTCTTGTATTTTGCTGTTACATTCCCTCTCATTTTTTGCTCTATACTTTTTATTATAGTCTTTATCTTTTGGAAACTGTACCCGGCATCCAGTCCTTGTCTTGGTATCTGAAATATTTTAGTTTCCCTTTCTCTTATGTCTGAGCAAACGACGTAACCTCTGTGCAAAGTATAAAGTAACTTTCATTAATATATCCCAAATAAACTTCAGTGTTAAAGAAGGGAGCATGGAGCATTCTGGAAACAGGACCTAAGTTTTGTTTTCAGAAGGTTTTAACACCGAAAGCCATTATCCTCCTATGTAAAAAGCATTATCACAATTACCTATGGAAAACAGTGATGAAATCCGGTTACTAGCGGTGGCAGAACTGAAGAAAGTTTTGACTAAACAAAATACCAGGCAAAAGCATGAAATACATTGGAGCATCTTAAAGAATATTAAAAAGAATGAGTCACTAAGATTTACTGTTACGGATAAAACAGTACACTTACCAATTATGGACAAAACAGAGTATGACAACAAAATATACAATACAATTACGAAATCAGGATCAACCCGTTTCACTTAAAAACCCACTCAACTCACTGATAGAAAATGTTATGCGAACCAAAAACCTACCAGAATTACCGGAGATATTGTCCAAAGGAGTTAGGGTACCATCCGGAGCTGAGATGCCTGTTATACTTGGGAAACTCAAGCACCATAAACCGGGTCAAACGCGTAGATCTACAGTATCGAAAAGAAACGAACCTACGTATTTTTTAGAGAAAGCAATGTCAGAATTCCTGAAGAACTTCCTTCCAAGCTTAACTAAAGTTGTTGGATCTAAATAAAATTCGTGCAAAAAAGTAAAAGCTGGTTGTCTAGTGAAGGGGATATTATAGGAAGTATGGACGTTGTCTCATTATACCCAACTATACAAGTGAATGAGGCCAAAAACAACTGGATGTTATGGATAAAAAAACAGAACAGTTTTCTAGAACAGCGTTAAAAATCATTTAAAGCGGATTAAATATGGTTATTTACAATAATTACTTCCAGTTTGACAAAAACGTCTACAAGCAAAACAACGGGGCACCCATGGGATCACCCTTGTCAGGTGTCTTAGCTGAGGCTATATTAAGACCTATGGAAGAAAATATTAATAAATTTGTCCAAAAACCTAATGTTTGGTTAAGATATGTGTATGATGTATATTTTGTATGGCCGGATAGACGGAGGAGTCTGAACAAGTGTTTTACAAAAATAAAAGCATTGAATAATAGAAATGAAACTTGAAGAAGAAGGTTCTTTACCATTTTTAGATGTGATGATCAAACGGGCAGGTAACGGAAAAGTAAGTACAACAGTGCATTACAAACCTACAGCAGTAAATACCCATGCAAGACAATGTCCCATGCAAGACAATGTCCCATGCACCAGAATCATATGAAAACAGCTAGATTTCCATCACGTTTGCACACAGCTTACGTTGTTTGCTCGAACATAAGGGAAAAGGAAAATGAAATATTTCATATTACAATACAAGGACCTGATTCCGGATACAGTTTCAAATAGATAAAGGCCATAGTAAAAAGCATAGAGTGAAAAACGAGAGGGAATGTAACAGCAAAGTACAAGAGCAACATAAAATTTGTAGCTAAGATACCTTACATCCCAAATTTATCTTATTATTTCAAAAAAGGTGCTACGCAGGAAAGGATACGATGTGCGATTACAAACGACAAAATCAGTTAGTAAAATGTTATCGGATTATAAGATATCTGATGAGATGAACAAAGCCGGAGTATGCACCATCCCACTACGGTATGCGGAAGGAACAAATAAGGTGAACGTTGGGCTGACAAAAAGTATCTCAAAGTTAGAGTTAAGGAAACATAGTAGAATTGTAGAAGACGCTATACCTTCCACAGCACTAGGTAGAGAAGTACTGAATAATGCAGTTATACCAGAATGGTATGATGCTAAATGTATAGCTAGGTATACTACGCACAAAGAATCCTCAACACGGGTGTCAATGGAGATAATGGGAAGAGAAGACGCATGTAACAGGAATGTTTAATATGATATCCCCCATATATGGCGAACTTTTATATGATACTATACGAGACAGAGCGTGAGAGTGTGAACGCTGTTTAAAACTTCACACAAGGTATAATACATCGCGTGTGATAAATACGTGAATTTTGTTTGTTTAATTCTACGCATTCTGTTTGTAAAGTACATTGAGAAAGCTATATGTTGACCAGCGAAAGTTTGGTAATTTAAGGTATACGCCTATGAATATAAAAAACGGAATAAGAAGTTACATAATTGTATTTGGTGTATTAATTCGTATCTAATGTTTACACAAAATACTTCCCTTTTCAAAGGAACTAACCCTGTGAAAACATATATTTGCCAAGGAACTAACATTATTAATACATCAGAGAATGGTACTAGATGCGATCAATTAGTTTTCCAAAGCGTTTTATCAGGCTACTCTAAAGCTGATTGTCACCAATTAAACATTCTGAACAAAAACTGACAATTTGATCTAATGTAAGTGATGATTCTGATAAATTACTTGTAAAAATTCTAAAGATGACAATCCGCGTTTTGGTGTAAATGTGATAAAGATGATCAGATAATATCAGAAAACTTGCAAAAATTTTCATCGTCCTGGGAGGGACTCGATTCCGCGTCTCCTAGATAGCGCCTGGATATGCCAACCACTACACCACCCAGAACGAACAAGTCTCAAGTTTCCGATTAATTTGAATAATACCATCACAGGATTCACTAGTCCAAGCAACCGGCATTCGTGTTTAGCGAATCTGGAGGTTGCAAATCCTATCCCGTGATTGCCCGGAGAAGCAGATAAAATTTATCTGCTCCTCCGACAATATGAAAACTTTAGTATGTTGTTCCTGAGGTACACTGAACCAATTCTGTTTAATATAATCGAAATTGGGTCAAAGGTCAGGGCACAGGAGCGGAATTATTCTACAGCTATTATCTTCATAACTTAAGTAATGATTTCTGGTTTGTTGGAAATCGTATCATAATCAGTGCATTGCATATTTTTACTAACTTGTGAATACTTGTTTCTAATTTTCTGTATAGAGAAAACTTGTACATAATTTAATACTTATTCACTTATGTTATTTATAAGAAAAAGTTCATTGATTAAGAAATGTGTCTTTAATGCACTATGCTGCGGAATACATACTCTTGTGTATAAAAAAATCGTTTTATGGAATTGTTTTTATGGAACCATCGACTTCGACATACAGAGGGTCGACTATTTATATATAAGTCTCTCCGCAGAAGTTTCCTGCTTTTTCTGCCATAAATTTTCTCGAAATCTATGAAGGCAGCCCAAACCTTCTTACGAGCAGACAAATACGTTTTGTTTGTCATACGATACACAAAAAAATTAGTAACTGCACACCTTACCAGGTATCAATCAATTGTGTACATCTCACACCTTCTCTGATGTATGACCCCGTAATTTATCCATAATGGCATATCCAAAAACTTTGCCTAATACACTCTCCAAACTGGAAACATGACAGTTCTTGCATTCTACCTGATGATCTTGTTGCTTATACAAAGTAACAATGATAGCATCCCTCCTATCCTGAGGGATTTCCTAGAAATATTAAACGGAACATTTTTATCAGTCCTAGATCATAATGTTTAGACTACTTGCAGCGTCTCCAATGTTTTCAATATTTTAAGTAAGGCATGAGGAGAAACATTGTAACGTCTTAAACCCAACAGCTTCTTTAAAATAAAATATTTTTATTTCTTTTATGCTGTGTTTGGTGAGTAATTAATAGGAAATGGAAATTTCTTCACCATATGCAGCATCCTGATCAACTTCCCACTATCTCTACAGCTCCCTTTCGTCGTGTTATTATATTTCGCTCTAAACCGTCCGGCTGTATTCCTGATGTGTACGATGAGTGTCCATTAAACTTAGTTTATAGCCTGCGATTGCAAAGAATGGAATTTCTTTTTTCTTAGAGCTTTCTTCGTGGTAATGTACCCATTCTATTTTAATTTCACATGTTTAACATCACCTTAACACATTGTATCATCACTTCCATTTTATTGGCTATGTCTTCATTATTTATATCACTTTCCAACTTCTTTATCCTTCACTTTACTTGATCTCTGCATTGTATTTTTGCTCTTTCTAGTTCCAAACTTTTTTTTTTTGCTATATCGCTTCCTTTCAAGCACTCTCTACATATCCACGAGTCGTGCACTTGGCTGCCGTTAATTTTTAGTGCTATCAAATATTCGATTTATATTTTTCATATTTGGAACACTTCTTCCTGGCCCAACATGTCAACTCAGCAAGCAATACAAAAACTTTTCACTGTGTTTCGGTCACGTGTATAGCATGACTACAACTAATCAGTAAAACCTTGCACTGCACATAAGGTTTACATAAAAGTAGAACCCAAATCAATGCTGGAGTTCTGCTGTTAAAAATAAAATACAGCTTTTGTTTGGATTCTGTTGCAACCGAACCACTTTGATTACTTTTTTACCATGCTCTGATAATTTAATTCTTCGACTTTGTTCATAAATATCTTGTGAAAACTATCACTAATTTTGCGCTTTAGACATTTTTGCATTTGTACTTCAATAAGAAATGTTATCATTTCTTGAACTAAGAATTTTATTATGCTTCGAGATGAGTCCACGTTAAAGGCGTGGTAAATGGATGTTCCTTTATCATTTGTAAAACCTATTTGTTAGTAGTTTTCTGTAATTAGTGTTTTGAAATTGTTTTCCGCAATCCATGTAAAAAGGTAAGCAAAAGTTCGAAAACCCTAATCTTTATAGTAAAGTATTTAAAACTAATACATACATTTGCTCAATGAATGTAAAAAAATACTGCAGTAAATTCTTTAGAAAATAAATTATTATCAAATAATACTATTTGGTGCTTTGTAGGAAGAAATATACAAAGTAATTTCTAAACCCTCTTTCACTAAACAAAGCGAATTAGAAAAGATGTTGAAGAATTCTGGACATTAAGAATTGTGAGTGGCGACATTTCATCTATCAAACCACATTTCTTTTTTTTTACAGATAATACACTTTTTTGGTATCATCCATGTGAAATATGGCTGCACACCGCAGGCGTTGGGAGTGTTATTCCTTAAATTTCTGTGTGAGTGTTATTTCTCATCCTCTTTAAATAAACGAAATCAATGTTTATTGAAATGTTTCGTATTTATAGTAACCACATATGAAATGTCTGTTTAAAAAAACCAAGTGGAGCTATCAAGAGGCGCTTTTATTGATGTAAATTCGTCCAATCACTTGTATAATACGCATACAGATTCGCCGACCTTACACGCTCCACTGGGAAGTTTTTAAAGGCAATGCTAGACATAAAATGTCTACCACTGCCTTGAGAAGACCTAATTTATGTCTAGTATTACCTCGAAAAACCTCCCAGTAAGGAGTGAAAGCTTGGCGAACCGTTATGCGTGTCACATCAGTGATTAAACGGATTTAATTTGCTATAAAAGTTTCTTAAGTGTACACGACCTGGTGTACTTTAAAATTACAGAAATCTGTGTCCTTCAAGGTACCCGTTAATGAAAGGTGATGGTGTCTGGCATGGCCAAAAAGAAAAATAATCTCAGTCAAGAAGTGCACTGCTAACGTGAATGCATTAAACCAACGTCCGGACTCATATAAACAGGTCCGCAGCAAAGCCAAGTAGAATCTTGCTTATTGAAATTGTGGAAAAGTGAGGGCGTAGCGACAGCATTTTCCTGGATTTTGCGACACCGCAAAATTTCTACTTTAGTATTGTATTTTTATACATGTGTGAATACTTGTGCAAATGGTATTACGAGAAGGGTATAACATAGTGAAGTATCTAAACTACATGTTAATTTAAAATATGTTAATAACAGTTTTATAAGTTTATTAGAAAAATAAATAATATTTCAGAAACCATTGTATTTCTTCCGTGACTAGAAAAGCAACAGCTTTATTTATCAGAAAGTGCCAGTAATGGCATCATTTATTTATGCTCCTTGGGTTTATTTCTATTGTAGAGTTCGTATGGCTTTCAAATAATTTGGATCAACTATTCTGGGATAGATTTTCATTTCTATTCAATTTATCAGAAAGCTATTTGTACATATATAATGATTTTCCCACTTTTTGAATGCAGCGTTTCGAAGTCGGTTTTTTACCTCCCAACGCCATAGGTAAAATACGCGTGACACGTCTCTAATAGATTCGGTAAAAAGTTAAACTCACTTGAAAGGTAAACCAGTGTATGTTGCAGGGTCGCAGGTGGTCTTGTGGTTACAGCATCTGCCAGCCGATTCAAAGTATCAGCAGTTGAAGGTCTTGTGATTAGAACGTGAGCCTGCCGAAGGAAAAGTTTAAGAATGGATCCCACGTAGGTTGAATGTATTGAACCACAAAATACTCGACGTTTACCAGACGGGCACGTTAAGCACACATGAACGGAGTTCTGGACCCAACTTTAAGAGTAAGGCGTCTGTTTTCTCTGTAGCGTGGACTTTGAAGTTATCTGGTACCAGCCTGGTTAGTCATTCGCACTAGTAACAAGACATTCTGATTTATCTCTGTTTGCAATATGTTAGTAGTCTAACATAATATCACTGTTTCATACGTTATACAGTTCGTGAATTTATCGGGCTACCCCTAAATAATGAAAACATATAGTAAGTAACAATTAAATATAATATTATCACCGCGAGTTAATATTATATTTTATCGAATATCATGAAATAAAATATACTCAATCTACATACAATGAATAGATGATTTGTTTTTGTCATAATCTTCACCACTGTTTATACTGTATTATTTGTTTAGCCTTGATTTTCACAATAGGCTTTAGGACTAATCTTTTAATGAGGTTCTTATTATTTGCAGTTGCAGGAATGAAATTAAATAGATGAGACTGTAATTGAACACTAAGTAGTAGGCCTAATCATGTTTTGCAAAGTCCGTGTGATTCAGCTGTTATTCAAATAAAATATGCTGATGAGCTGTACTCGGACGAGTATAACGCCTTGTTAACTTTTGAATAGACTATTTGAATTAAGTACCAATGTTTGTAGCACAGTGAAATATATGTTTCATTTGAAAATTCAGGTTGAACAATACGTACTAGAAAATAAATACACAGGTGAATACTTCAGAAATGAACGAAATCCAATGTTAACATTCTGAATAATTTCGTTGCAGAACCTCCTAAAGCAGCAATTGCAACCTCTGGCAAAATAATCTAAGACTTAAAAACGAGGATAAAATTGAAAAGCGAACATCAAAACGAAAAGCAAAAGGGACAGAACGAACGTAATATGGGGGGAGGTGGGGGACGACCTCGGTCATTCCCTAGCCGTACCGGTTTCGAAGAGTTTCACTGCACTGATTGTCAATGGCTCTGATCACAATACGTCTGCACCTGATGTTGACTCGATGGTTGCACAACTCACACTGGCTTGTCTGCCGAGCCGCGGCAAACCATTCAGATTGCGCAGGCTTCCTCTTTGGTTAATGTAATGTGAGCCTCCAGTGCCATCTGTTTCAGATTTATTGGCTTACTCCGTCGACACTTGCATAAGGATTTTATTTATTTTCAGGTTTTGTGTTTTACCTTCTTTTTCTATGAGATGCGTCCATGCGTATACAAATTAAATAGGTGTACTTAAGTTACAGTTAATATTCTACGTTTTCTAAATTAAGACGGATTCTGATGTTAAAATATTCTGATGAAATTTAAATGTAGTTAATGATTTTATATTTATCCAATCTGATGTTGCTTGGTTTCTTAAACAATGGTTACACAATCAGGTGCTGCTTGGTTGTTTAACAAACCAAGCAACACCAGATTGGGAGAATATAAATTATCAAAAAAAAAATTCGATAACTGGCGTCCATCCAGACCGAGCTCACCTTGAACGATTAAAGCCATGCTCTCGGCCTTGAAAACCGCAAAAATGAAGTTTCGTCAGGAAAAGCGGACAAACGATTATTGTGTATTTTCAGCAGATGGTGCAAAGCTATATTTCCAACACTTGCTTGCCCTGCGCTTACAAATGATACTCATAAAATTCAGTCACACACACACACACAAAAACCCCATAAAGAACAATAGGTAACGTAGGCCATGTGGAACAGTCCCACGTTGAATGATCAAAGTGATGCCCGCGTACATGATAACTGCAGAAAAACAGTTTGTTCAAGACCCACTTTCCTTTAAAAGGATCAAGAATTAAAGATTCAAAATTTTGATGCACGCACTCCAAAAAGTTCGTTAGCATCTTCTGCTTCTTGGGTCCCTTAAAGTTCTAATCGCCAATATGCAAGCTCAACCGACTCATGAAAGACGCAAAACGACGTGCCGCTATAAGTCCAATCAACTCGAAAGGAGGAATGAACATGTGTTTAAACAAGAAATTTTAAAAGTCAAAGCCGTGAAGAAATACTCTCATTGTCAAAAAAATGCGCGCATCAAGAAAAATCCGTTCGATCACCGCGAAACTCGGCAAATAGCTACTGACAGGGAGGCCATGCAAATGAATAAAGTTTCGTATGATTACGCATGCCCGCGTGTCCAAGATAGGTGCCGCAATCGCAATCACTGGGGCTTATAAAGAGCCACGCTGGGAACTCCACGTTCCTGCCGAACTGCACGGTAAGAGTTGGGTGAGATCCGTGAGCGAATGGCATGCCGAGGAGCCGCCATAAATATGGCTACGAGCAACTGAGGGAGTTTGAGCGAGGCCGTATTGTCGGGATGAGACAGGCAGGGTAGCTAGATCACCGAATTGCCCGACATTTGGGCCGATCAGATATTTCGGTGCGATTGTGTTGGGAGTAATGAACACAGTGTTCATATCATGAAATTATTACTATAATACATAGGGTATGGCTACTTACTCATTTTCTTTGGCTCATAATTTAGAAAACCACATTATTTAAAGTGACAGCTGCATAGCCTTGAATCAGCACTTGGTACTTTATCAGCCCTCCTAAATTTGTAAAAAGTTAACAACATACAAGGAACTAAGTTTTACTGAGATACAGCATTTCAAAATTTCACAAGGATATAAAAACATATTGTTGTTTTAAATTATAGAATAAAGTTACACAAAAATTTAAAGAAAGTCGACTTTGCGGTCCCAATTAGGTCAGCCTCATCCACTAACAAACGCAGCCTGTACGGAAAAGACAGTACATGGTGATAGAAAAAGGAAGTCTCGAAACTTTGTATGCATGCACATTGGGATTCGAAGTTTTGTATGCATGCACATTGGGATTCGAAGTTTTGTATGCATGCACATTGGGATTCGAAGTTTTGTATGCATGCAATTCTCGTCAAGCACAGAGAAAACTTTTATGCACCAATGAACAAGACCCATTGCAACATATGCATCAGTCTTTGGCACTATAACCTAATTTTTACATGGTTCATACGCTTTTTCAATCACAAAATTCCAGGACTTTTGGAATATTTTCCAGGACATACGATTCAAACGCTCTTACTTAAAATATAATTCAACCTGTAACAAATAAACAAACAATTTCTTACATGCTTGGGCAAACTTAATACAGAATGCAGAAAGTTAAAAATGTTGTCCGCTGCAGCTAATAGAAACTTAGAATCACGTATAATACTTAAATACCAAAACTGTCACTGATTTTGAGAAACTTTCATTTTTCTATATTGGCTTTAGTTCAATTATTTAAGCAAATTAGAGAATAAAAAACAACAGCTTAAAACTCAAAAATACATAGGTACAGTGTTTCTATTAGTCATAGTTCCGGGCAGGGGGGGCGAAGGAGCGACCATTCGCCCCCTGAGAGACATATCTTACCAAGCCAAATGTTAATAAATTCAGGGTATAGTGAAATAGCAAGTTTCGTTTCTTTTGATGCTACAATTTTTTCTCCAATTATATTGTTTTTAAAATTTTAGTTTATTTTGCTAAAATGTGTATTAAGACGCATGCCATTCTACAAAATATAATAAGTAAACTAATCATACCTCGTAGTAAGGGAAGCGCGATTCAGGATTAGAAGTGTGTTGAATATATTTTAACAGATAAAAATTTCAAGCCTGCCGAAACAAACACCCACATTTTGAACCTACCCCCTTTCTCGTTGTTTAGCTGAAGAAAGTTTGTTCATGAAATGTTTGAAGAAGTAATTATTATATCCAGATCATATGTAGGATTTTTTTCGAGAGGAGGGGGGGGGGCTGCAACGTAAAGTGGAAGTTTTTAAATTTACCAGAACAAAATTAAAGTTAACAAAATTAGAATATTACAGTATTTTTCTAATATGAGTTGATGCATTTTTGTTGAATTAAGGAATATTTTTTTCAAATATAAGTTGATGAATTTTTGTTGAATTAAGGAATAGTTTTTCAAATATAAGTTCATGCATTTTTGTTGAATTAAGGAATATTTTTTCAAATATAAGTCCCATTCTAACCAAAAACAAAAAAATTAAACACTTTCGGGGGAAGGGGCAAAGGCCATTTTAAATACTCCCCTCTACTATATATATAATAATGACTTCTGTACATGCAAATATAGTAGTTAAAAGTTATATATATATATATAAAACAAATAGAAAACTTGCCTGCTCTAAGGTTCCATTCACTCCCCCGGTCAAAAAGTCCTGAAAGAAACACTGCATAGGTATGTAGCATTACTCTTAAAATGCTTTCATGTACCACACAATCAATACATAAAATACTATTTATATTTAATTATTTTGAAATAATGCTTACATTGGAAATTTAAGGGCAAGAAAAGATGAAATAGTTGGAACATTTTCAAAGGAGTCACTAGTCACTTTTCATGATGTTATCATGAAAAGTGACTAGGTTGCTCAGAAAATACTAAGAAACAACTAGATTTAAGTTTCTGATATTAGAAAGCAATCTAATTTTATGACAACTTTTCATGTAAAGCATTAAAAGCAAAATTCAGTAAAGGTCAAAGTAACCCACAAACAATAAAAAAAAAAAAAAACAATCAGCTACTTATAAAGCATCAGCTACTCCCACCAGTGGCTAAATCGTATGTTACGAAAATTAACAAATGGCGCAAAAAACGTTTCGCCTAGCAGAAGAAAGGTATTAGAGACAAAAAGATTTTCAAATCAAACAGTTAAAAGAACAGATAGAGAAGTAAACATGATTTAACTGTATGCCTTTTAGCGTAAGAATTTTGCGCAACGGAAAAGTTGAAACAGGCCAAAAGTATTCCTCATAGCAAAAGCTATGCTAAGGAAAAGAATTTTTCAAGTACGTCTCCCAAAAGCAGAGATAGCAAGAAAAACGTTTTGACTTTTACAACCCCTAGGGAAAAAGGTCACATTATTTGAAGATAATCTTCTTATTGTAGCAAAAACCTTACTCACTCTCCATCTTTATTATAGCTAATGGAATACAGTAAAGAAAGACATTTCTCATTGGGGTATGTAGAGGCAGAGATAGGCTGCACCTGGAAGTACATAAACACCACCTGGCGGCAGAATTGTGAACCACACACCTCCTCAAATGCAAAGTTAGCGCTCCATAAAGTAAATCGTATCTGTTCTTAAGTGATTTTTTTAAATCGGACATTTAGAAGTACAGATATTGAGAAAATAGATTAAATATTTGCGCCTCCTAGTGGCGAAATTGTGCATTATTTTGGGAAGAAAATATACGCAAGGGGTTTTCATAGTTAGTAATATGTGGTCGAAAGAGAATATTTTTCAATCGGGTAATTGTTCCCGTATATATTACTGTAAACGGAAACGTGATCTTACGCCCTCTAGTGGCGCACTTGTGCGTTAAGAAATATTTGAAATTATATGAGAAACATTTCGCTCCGAAAATGCTTTCCAACAAAGAAAGAATGTTTCAAGTCTCACTCCTAGAAACAGATATGGACAAAAATAAGATATACGTATACGCCCCTAGTGGAAAATTATGCACTATTTAAGCTGAAGATATTCTGAAGAAGGTTTTGGAGGTCACCGTTATTGGTCCTCGGAGGAATTTTTTCAATCAAGTTTCGAGCTGAGATTTTATTGCAAATACATCAGAAGCAAAAATAAACGCTTACGACCATTGGCGGCCAAACCATTATTTTCCCAAAAAGGGAACTTATATGCAAAAGATTTCTCCTCAAGAGCTGTATCCAACGTAAGAAGAATTTTCAAATCAGGCTATTAGAAACGGAGATATTGGAAAAATCACGATTCACTCATACGCCCCCTAGCGGAAAATTTGTGTATTATTTGAAAAGGGACAATAACTAAAATAGTCTTCGATCTAAATGTCATCGAAAGGAAAAATAATGTTTTTCAATTGGATATTCAGAAGCAAATGTATGAAATAAAATGCCTTGTAAATTCGATACGATCTTCATTTGAGCTAGCTGCGAAGTTGTACATCAGAAAAAACCCCGGAACAAATAGATCATCATTCTCACATTTTAAGCTTCCCAATACAAAAGGAATTTTACAAATCGAACTAATAATTGCAGAGATATGGTCTTCCCGGTCGGACAGACAAAGTGGTAACATAAGCAAGACGCCAAAAGATGCTAATATAACGCAGCTTCTATCCTCCTAACAGACAAGACCCCCACCTAACACGTTTTGCACAGGGTGGGGAGGAAAATTAGTCAGACATATGTTATGTCAGTAAAAAAATCTTCAACTGCAAAACATCAAGCAGGGACATAAAGGCAAGAATGGATAAAATTCCGGACATGTAACAGAATTTTTGGAGTAAACTTCTGGATCCGCCCCTGACACTTTTGCTATTTATTTTAACATTCTGTTACGCTCATTTAAGCCTCTACGCTGGTCTTTGCACCATTAAATCCAACAAAAGAACTGCCTTCTCTCGCTCCTGCAAAAAAAAATTAACACTTCCCCTGCCAAATCAATTAGCTTCTGAAAAATGTATTGAAATATGCATTCAGTAAGAAGGGATGTACTGCAATGTTAAGTGCATGACATGCATTCTTTACCATTACATGGTTACATTTCAAAATGTAAATTTTATGGATACTCTTCAACTGTGTCAACATATTTTAACACCTATTAGTGAAATTTATGTTTTTGTACAGGGTACCTAAATTCTCTCAAAGATATCTCATGTTATAAAAACCTCGCACGATTTTACCTGTAAATCGGTACCGAACTTCATATAACAGCCTCGAAGCAAAACCTAATGTCCTGAAAACGATATCAAACAAACAAAAGGGCGGGATGCGTGGTCCAAATTCATATTTTACATAATACGAAATATATGCTTGTTCACAAGAATACCAGTCAGTCCACAAATCCTTACCTTGACATTTCCGTCCACAGGGCATGTTTCCGTTTGTTTCTCGGAAATCTATGAAAGGTATAATTTCTTTTATTTAAAGGAAATCTTTAATCTAAAAATTAAAGATTTCTTTAATTTTTAGATTAAAAGGAGCATTGATTTTTCACAGTCTGGTGATTACAGTAAGCTGCAAAACATAAAACCACATCAAATAAATCCAATTTCACCTTAAAAAAATAATTGTACAGGACTTTCGACAGCCTCCAACGAAGAAATAATGTTAACTAAGATGTAAACAACCTGTGTCACGACTTCGACGACGTATATCTTGTTTAAATTGCATTTCTGCACGAATGAAACAGTACAAATCGAACAACTTAACCTGTTCGCAGTATCAATCCAAATACAAATATTAACCAGATAAAAGTTTTAAAGAAAACTTCTTAATTGTTCTCTCAAACTTGCCTCTTCGCCCCTCGCAGTAGCCCTTATCTCCGCCAAAACTACAAGTGCCGTTTCGGTGCCGGTCGCCAATTGGTGGGTCCCAGTGCTATTGCTGCCAATGAGATAACTCAATACATGTGGATATCGCTCTGTCCAAACGCTAATCAAAGTTCAACGGTTATTACCTTCTGTTTCTCCATTTATTGGTAGGAATACGCTACCAATATAGAAAATCAGTTATCTTTCAACTAAAGATCTATTCAAATTGGAGAAATAGATTTTATATAATATTTTTGGGGTTAAGTAACGTAATCTGTTTCATATTTATATTATTAAGTATATGCTTTTTGTATGTTTTTATACTAAGAATGAGTTATTTAACTTGTGTTTTTTTTCATTAAGTATCAATATCTCATATTTCAAGGAACTAAGGATGAGTCTATTTAACATTATCGGGTGATAACGCTGAAGTGAAAAGTAGCGGTGTTGAAAGAGTAAGCATGTCATTTTTAAAATGCCTTTTTACTTTTAAAACGTTAAAAAGTTTTGTGCTTTTGGATCAGAATATAACGCTTCAGATAAGATTATGAAACGCAATGCATGAGCTTTGCAATTTGTTTTTTGTTCATTTTGGTAGATGAACTTAATTGAAAATCTGATAACCATAGATACTGTTGAATACATACTGATAAATTAACGGGTTTTTCTTTTGTAGAGGCTGTGATATCCCGCTTGAAACACAATTTTTGACAGAGCTAAGATGGTCAAACGCATTTACTTTGTCAATGTACGAGAGAAATCGGACTGAAAGTTTAATGAAAGCATTTCCTTTAAGTAAAACAATAACACAATCTTCAGGACCATTTTCAAATAAGAAGTTTAATAAATATTAGCTGAAATAGTAAAGAAAGTAACACTTTAAACGACAAGTTTCAGCTATTGTAAATACAACCAAATTCCTCACCCCACGTGGCTGTATGTCAAATATAGGTATAAATAAATCACTTAATAAAATTTCCATAGAACATTGTTCTGTTCCTACAGCACATGGTTTCTCGTAAGGCATGCGTTTGTGGCTCTACAAATAGCAAACAATAATTAATAAATTTCAATTTCCAATATCAATTTATTATGAATGATCTTCTGAAAAAGTGCAGTAGTGCGCTACAGATTCGTTATTCATTAGGATGTTCTGCTGCTTTTAAAAGAAGATGTAGAATCGTCAAAACGCTTTTATTTTCCACTCCTTAAATTGCATTCATAAATCGGATTAGGAATGATTTTTGACATTTGGTTGAAAAGCATATATAGGGTGGTAAAGAAGTCCACTAGGGGTTAGATTGACAGCTGTACGAAAATGAACAGGTCTACAGCAATGCGGTTTGCCTCATTTGAAAGAGCAAATTGTCGCGTTTTTAAAGCCATCTCTTTCCAACACATGGCGTTACGTGTTAGTAAATACCGACACGGACTGCAGAACAACTAAAAATGTCCGTGCCGCAGGAAAAAGCATGTGCGTGCGTTGGCTTTTTGAGGCGGAGTCTCTGATTTCGGTACAAAGAAATCACCGTTTGTCTTATGGGAAAGATTCACCGAGTGATTTCAGTATCAGAGTGTGGCAGAAGAATTTCCTGGATACTGGCAGCGCCGCGGACCGGCAATAAAATTGGCAGACTCTTGTCAGTGAAGAAACTGTGCAGAGCATACAGGAGGTTTCACTCGCTATCATAACAAGTCCACGAGAAGGGCCTCTTTACAACTGAATGCTCCAAAGTTCACTTTGAGGGGAGTGATTCACAAATGCCTGAAACTAACGGCATACAAAGTTCAACTGCTACAGCAGATAAAACTGAACGATGGACCTCAGTGCTTAGCATTCCCTCGGGATACGTTAGAGCTCCTGGAAGTCGATGAAAGTTTCCTACCCAGTTTAATGTTCTCGGATGAGACAACCTTTTTCATGCACGGAAAGGTCAACACTCAGAACGTTCGTATATAGGGTAGTGAAAACACACGTTCAGTCAGGGAGCACGTCGAGCACAGTCCAAAAGTCAATGTTTGGTGTGGGCTCATGCATAATCGTGTAATTGGGTCATTCTTCTTCTCTGAGCACACAGTGCAAATGAATAGTTACCTGGACATGCTTCAGAACTTTGCGGTTCCTCAAGTACAGGATTTGCAACCAAACGTCATACTGCAATAAGATGGCGCTCCTCCACATAGGGGACTTGACGTTCGCAAAAACCTGAATCCTGAGTTTCCCAACAGATGGATTAGCAGAGATGGTCCTATTCCTGGGCCACACCGGCACCGGATATCACTCCTTTAGACTTCTTCCTCTGAGGCTATGTCAAAGATATGGATTACCGGGAAATATTAAACAGCCTTATTTAGCTCAAACAGAGGGCATTACAGCAGTGTTTGAAAGAATTGATCCTGACATCTTGGAGCGCACACGCAAGAAATTCAATACCAACTGGATGTGTTACGTGTCAACAAAGGCGCACATGTAGATTGTAATAAGGTAAGATTATTAAACTCGAATATTTACTCTTTCAAATGCAGCAAACCACATTGCTGTAGTTCTGTTCGTTTTTTTACAGTTGTCAATCGAAACCCTTAGGGGACTTTTCGACCACCCTGTAGAATATACACTGAGTGATAACTGAATTATGACGGCCTACCTAATACTTTGGAGGTTCTCTTTTCGCACTGACTTCAGTAGATATCCGATGTGGCATCGACTCAATAAGAATCCAGAAGTCAGCGGTGTGGCCAACCAAGCTGTGTGTAATGCGGACATCAATGCAGGTATCCAGGTGACTGGTGTGTGCAGATGTCTGATATGCCGTTCCATACCGTCCAGCAAGTGCTCTATGCTATTGTTTTAGGGGTTGTTCATAGAATAATCGATATACCGAAACTTGGCGCTGTGTTCTTCAAAACATTTATGCCCAATATTGGACCTGTGGCTCTTCTCATTGTCATTTTGAGAAACACTGTCGCCACTTGAGGAAAAAAAGCAGCATTTTTGGGGAATACAGGGTCATCAAGATTTTCGCGATATTCGTCACTAGTCATACGTTGTTCCACATGCACCAGGTGTCCACATCCCTTCCAGATAAACATGCCCCACATTATACAGCCGCCACCACCGGCTTGAACTATATATAATAAACCTGATTGAACGAGTGCCTCATGTTTTCTTGTTCCAAATACGTACAAGGTCATCCATGGAATGGAGTAAAGTATTAAAAGAAATATGTTTTTAATAATATCTCCCTTTATTATTTAATTTTTAGAGTTAAATACAGTATAATAAAAAGACAAGTTTAAACAAAATGGCACATAACGGGCCGTGCAGGGCAATGCATACATAACAGCTGGCATTGACAGGCCTGGCCTAGTATCTAACACCTGAAATGGGCTGGGCCGGGCTTTAAATGCAGGAGCTTCAGCCCTACCGGTCTCCCAAATAAGGCTCTATACTGCATATCTAATAACGAGAATGTCTCCGAACCGCGAATTGTGATTCTCTTGAGTCCTACCAGAGTGAGTGCGACATTTCAGCAACATGACAGTCAAATTAGAAAGTCGTGATAGAAACGAAACTACCTTTCTTTCTGTTTCAATAATGAAAAAAAATTAACCATTAAGAACATCGGAAGAGCTCATTTAAATAAATTATACTTTCAGTTTCAGAAAGAAGATGTCAGATTGATAAATCTGATTTTATGTACCCCACAGTGAAAGTTATATGTGTGTATTTTAGTTACCACCCTCGTGCATTTATCGAGGATGAATTTAAACTAGAGTTTATCTTCCTGGGAAAAGGAAAAATTTGAAATCCAGCTTAAACCTAAACATGAAATACTGTACTCTTTACACAAGTATTAACATCACACTATCATAAATTGATTGCCTTGAGAAGCTTTGCTGTAAAGCCTTTCTTCACAGGGATTCTACAGAAGTAAAAGGAGCATTTCACAAATAATTCATAGCAATTCCATTTTCTATCACATCTGGAACGTTAAAGAAAGTGCCATTTTTCCTTTTTCCCGTCAGGAAAAGAACACAATATTTGAAATGTGATGCGCTTTTTTTTTCCAATGTTAGAATATAGACATACAAATTATTTTTCAGAGCGTTGAAATCATAACTTGGGATATGAAATGAACGAACAAACGGAAAAATTCAGAGCAAATATTTTTGTGTAGTATATTCCCCTTGTCCTTATTAAAATCGGTATTTCACATCACAAAAATAAAGCCATGTAAACATCCAAGTATTTTCCGGAGCGAAAGAAAATCATATTAATTTCATGTTTCGCTCAAGAATAATACAACAAATGCAAAACTATCAAACAGAAAAAAAGTCATATTTCTCTGTTTTTTAGTGGATGCTGCGAACTGTATTCCACTCCAGGTTTGAAAAAGCATTTGAAAGGCATTTTTCTACATCATATATGACAAATATCCTGTGTCCCACTTAAATCAAATGAGCAGATTTAAAACCAAAGGCAGCAACGTCACTGCTGCCATATCAGTACTTTGAAATATAAATAATGTTAATGTCAAATAAAATAATTTCAAAGAAATCGTTTACCGACTTTCTACTACGCTATTATTTCTGTGAATTCTATCCTAAAAGAGCAGCTTCTTTTAGGATAGAATTCACATCACAAAAATAAAGCCATGAACAGAAAAATAAAGCAAAGAGCAGCTTCTTTTAGGATAGGTATTTCACATCACAAAAATAAAGCCATGTAAACATCCAAGTATTTTCCGGAGCGAAAGAAAATCATATTAATTTCATGTTTCGCTCAAGAATAATACAACAAATGCAAAACTATCAAACAGAAAAAAAGTCATATTTCTCTGTTTTTTAGTGGATGCGGCGAACTGTATTCCACTCCAGGTTTGAAAAAGCATTTGAAAGGCATTTTTCTACATCATATATGACAAATATCCTGTGTCCCACTTAAATCAAATGAGCAGATTTAAAACCAAAGGCAGCAACGTCACTGCTGCCATATCAGTACTTTGAAATATAAATAATGTTAATGTCAAATAAAATGATTTCAAAGAAATCGTTTACCGACTTTCTACTACGCTATTATTTCTGTGAATTCTATCCTAAAAGATCAGCTTCTTTAACAAAATTTCGATACACGAATATGCACATAAATACAATTAAAAAAAGTAGTCTCTCTATATATAAAACAGGCTGTGTGTGTGTCTGTCGGTCGGATTTCACAAGCACTGGAGTGCAAAAATTAAGGACGAGACGGTTTTTCGAATGTAACGTCGTGCAGAAGTGCTCCACATCGACTCAAATCATACGATAAGATCCCCAAGATGTAAGAATATGGGACAAGTCAGCAAAACTATCCGAACAAGGAATCCAAAGGATAAAAAGACACTTTATTGAAAAGGTAGCTTCTAGTACAACTGGACAGAAGACAGACACGTCCATGTAACAGGCCGCGGCCAAGAAAAATCCAGTCTTTAGTAGGGGATATGATCCCCCTGACTGCGATGCAGGATTTACAACGTCTGTCCATGCTGAGGATGAGGTTATCAAGGAGCTGTTGAGGCATCACGGCTCATTCCTGTTGTTGCGCCAATCGCAGCTGCGTAATCGTTGCTGGCGGCTGGTGACGTGATGCCAAGCGTCTCCCGAGGAGGACCTACTCTGGAAGTCCTCCTCCCGAGGTAGTCCTTGGACACACACGTGTTTGATTGGATTTAGGTCCGGAGACCTTGCGGGCCAATCCATGCGCTGAATATCTTTACTCTCCAACAGCTCTGCGACAGCCACTGTACGATGAGGTGTAGCGTTGTCGTCCATGAAGAGGAACCCACGACCCACATCACCTCTAAACAGACTTACGTGAGGCAGGGGAACCTCGGTACAATAGCGAACACCAGTGACTGAACCTCCTTGGAAGATGGGGAGGTCAGTACGGCTACCAAGCATGATTCCGCCCCAAACGAGAAGTCCGCTACCTCCATGATGTTGGATGTGTGATTGTGTGTTCCCTGCTGTCTCCATATGTGTATACGTCCAGAATCGCTCGTCAGACTAAATCGGCTCTCATCCGTAAAGAGAACACGACCCCTTTGCTGATGTGTCCCGTTCTTGTGTTTCTGGAACCACAGAAACGGCCGTTTCTGATGAGCAGGCGTTAATGGAACACACCGTACTGGTCGTCGTGCAAATAGACCAGCTTTGTGCAGCGCCCTGGCGACGGTAAAGCGCGATAACGGACGCCTACTTGTCTATTGCATGTGTCTTGCGATTTATCCCGCTGTCTGCCGTCTGCCTCTTTTCGCCTGTAGGACAATATACCCATCTTCCGCCTCCGTGGTTGCTCGTGGGCGACCACTGCTAAACTCTCGGACAGCTGTTACTGTCGTTTAAAATGCACTCCAAGCTTCTGAAACGAAGCTGTGAGAGAACCCGAACTCCTCGGCCACACTAGTGACACTTCGACCTTCTTCCAACTTCCCAATGACGCGGCCTCGGGTAAAATTATCCAGATGTCGTCTACTGGATTGCCTGTTGGCCATATCACACGGTGGTAGCAACTCGACGTCGTTTAAACCGATGTACACCGTGCAATAGCTTTGACCGAATTGCTGAGCGTACACCGTACGTGTGCTTTATACCCTTCCGACACCCCCCCCTACCTCATTCTATATATATATATGCGCATGCCCTACCGTACCGTACCCTAGTCTATCTCCTGAGTGGTCTTCCGTTCCGTTCTGCCTGCTCGTTCCACTGTTATGCTAATTTCTCCTATTTGTCCTTAATTTTTGCACACCAGTGTAGAATTAGGCGACCCAGAGCGACGAAAGTTGTTATTAAGGTACCTGTAGAGATCTTCTGGTGCATTTTGAAGCGATTTTTTTGTATTTGAATTTGATTTTTAGTTACACTGGCGGAAAGTGAAAAAAGAACACCAAGAAGGAGACGTCTGATACCAACGATTTACTTTTTCACTGAATGGGGAAATCCAGGTGATAAAACTGAGTCACTAGAGCTTTTTCATAGTTTCTGTAAACTCTGAAAGTATTCATCATGCTGGGAAGGAGCAAGCGCAATTACCAAAATCTCTACATTACTTATATAACACACGACTCTACTAAATCTACAATTACCTTTAATAGCGTTAACACAATACTATATATAAACCGTTGATGAATGGAAACTTTCGTACTCCTCTGTAAAGTTTCGTTTGTGATCAATTTTTAAAGCTTAGAACGGACACAATAAAACGCTGAAATAATACACAAACGTGTAATAATTTGACAAGAATAGTACTGTTGTTCCTTTCACGCAAACGTTCGTGGATAATTTTTCATGCTTAGGTAATGCGGGGAACATTTTTATCTCCTCTTCCGATATCTGTTCAGAATATTTCTCCAGGCATCTGATAGGTCCAACGACAAACATTCGTTACAATAATGAGGATGAGTTATGATTTCACCACTTTCAACAATAGCTGTGTTAGTATAGAGTATATAAGGTGTTAGTCATCTTATCATGTACCATAACGGGTTTTGTCCTTTTTGAGTGATCTCCCCGCATATAGTGGTTGTCGTTTTCACACATTTGATGTCTCTTTTATATCATTTGCTCCTTACCTTACCATGAATAATTTTATTTTTTTACAAAAACATCAACAAAAAGAATAGGGATTTTCAGCTTTTCATCACTTTTTCTTATTCGAACTAAAATTTCGACGTAGTCACTCCACATATATCATACAGCAATTATGTTTACAGGAATTTTATGTATTACTTTCTTCACTTGCCTCATAGCTGAAGTGTCGGTATATAGATTATGGGATATCAAATATCATTCGCACAGATGTTTCAAGAATTATCCGCAAAATTTCCTGAGCTATGTATAAAATTGTAGCGTTTGTGGTACGACTTATGTTCTATTTAAAAAAAAAATAAAAGATACGTAGTGTATTATCTGAGACATCATCTGATAACATAGATATATCTTTTGAAAGTGTATTTAGTGATTCCTAATAAATTACCGTGTTCGTCATAAGACCTAATCGAAAATTCAGCAATTGAAGTATAAAATAAATTAAATTAAATAATTATTATCAAGATTTCCTTTTGCGATATTTATTAAACATAAACAGACGTTACTGAAATTTGTTTCACACTATTTAATGTATTTCATCATCATCATCATTGTCAACCATTATCAATCCACTGCTGGACGAAGGTCTCCCCAAGTTTCCTCCACAACGGTCTGTCCTGTGCCAGTCTCCTCCATGTCACCCCTGCATACTTTCAAATTTCATCCACCCATCTTCCATGTGGTCTTCTTCAGGGTCTTTTCCTGTCCCTTGGAATCCAATCTAAAATTTCGGCTGTCCATCGATGGTCTGTTCTTCTGGCAGTATGTCCAGCCCATTGCCATTTCAGGGATTTAACTCTGATCATGATGTCTTCCACTCTTGTCATTTTTCGGATCCACGTGTTCCTCTTCTTATCTCTCCTGGTTACACCAAGCATGCACCTCTCCATGCTTCTTTGAGTTGTCTGCAGCCTTTGTATTTCTCTTTTAGCTAAGGTCCACGTCTCTGCACCATACGTAAGAACTGGAAGGATGCATTGATCAAACACTTTTCTTTTAAGACATAAAGGCATATTGCTCTTGAAAATTATGCTGTTTCTTCCAAAAGCTCTCCAGGCAAGTTTTGTACGCCGATTAATTTCTTCATCAATGTGACCCTCACTTGATATCTGCTGTCCAAGATAAACGTACGTGTCTGTTATCTCCAGCTTTTCTCCATCAATCGATAAATCTTCATTTCTTGTAAAAGCATTGAACATCACTTTTGTCTTCTGAAAGTTCATTTTTAATCCCACTTCTTTACTCTTGTCAGCAAGTTCCTGGATCATACTCTGCAGCTCTGATGGGGTAGTTGCAAAAATGACTACGTCATCAGCAAAACGAAGGTGGGTTAGATAATCTCCATTAATCTTTATCCCCTTGTTTTCCCAGCTCAGCGACTGAAAAACACCCTCCAATGTGGCATTAGAGAGCTTCGGAGATATGGTGTCACCTTGTCTCACTCCCTTTCCAATTTTTACGTGTGTTGCATTTTCAAACAGCCTAATCTTTGCACTTGCATTTTCATAGATGTTATTAATAATATTAATGTATGCATCTTCAATACCGCAGGTTTTCAGAGCCATTGTAACTGCTGATGGTTTCACCGAATCAAAGGCTTTTTTCATAATCGATAAAAGCCATGCACAATGGAAGTTCATATTCCCTCACTCTTTCAATTAGTTCTCTCAGCACGTGGATATGATCTATTGTGCTGTAGCCACTCCTGAATCCAGCTTGTTCTCTCGGTTGAGCCATGTCCAGTGTTACGTTCAAGCGGTGTGAAAGAACTTTAGTGAAGATTTTATAAACTACTGATAGGAGGCTGATAGGTCTGTAGTTTCCAAGATCCTCAATGTCACCTTTCTTATGTAGCAGGATCATTGTAGCGGTGTTCCAATCCTCAGGAATCTTTCCTTCATTAAGGCATCGAGTGAAAATTTGGGCGAGTACTGTTTCGATTTCTCCACTTGCTTCTTGTATGATGTCTACAGTAATTCCATCTTCTCCTGGAGCTTTTCCCCGCTTCATGTTCTTGATTGCATGTGCAACTTCTGCTGGAAGGACTTAAGGAACTCTGGTACTGGTATCTTTCATGATGTCTGGAGTGCATGTATCATCCCTTTCATATAATTTGGAGTAGAAATCTTTCACTCTTGTCAAAATTTCGCCTCTATTTCTTGTTACAGAACCATCTTCTTTTCTCAGTGACATAATCTGTTTTCTTCCCTTACTGAGATGTCCCTTTGCTATCTTTAGGCTTTGGTTGTTTTCAATTGCTTTTCTCACTAGTGCACAGTTGAATTTTCTTACGTTTTCAGTGATACTTTTTCTTACTGTCTTGCATAGCTCTATATATTCCACTTTGGAAGTCACATCTTTAGTTGTCCTCATCTCTCTTCTTTTTTGCATAAACATTTTCGTTTTTCCTGATAATTTATTTACATGCAACTTGTTCTTAGACCCAGCTAATTTTGTTGCTGTTTCCATAAGAGCTTTGGTTACTTTTCTGTTAACTTCAGAGATGTCCACTTCTTCCGATGTTAGGCCTTCTAAAGCAGAGAACCTGTTCTTCAGTTCCAACTTGAAGGTATTATGGTGTTTTTTAAGGTTGGTTATGTCAATAGATTTTGTTTGTCTTATGAGCTTGCCACGTTAAAGTTTAGTGTTGAGGTGCATCTTACATCTCACCAATCTATGGTCACTACCTGTGTTGAACTTGTTTAGCACACTGCAGTCTTCTACGGTGAATTTTTTGTTACACATAATAAAATCAATTTCACTTGTAGTCCCATTTGGATGTCTCCATGTCCATTTCTTGTGTGGCTTTTTCTTGAAAAAGGAGTTCAAGATGAAAAACCCTTCTGCCTCTGCAAACTCAACGAGAGTATTTCCACGCTGGTTTCTGTTGCCGTGACCGAATTTACCTACTGAAGTTTCATTCTGTTGCCGTTGCCCTATTTTTGCATTGAAATCTCCCATAATTATTTTCAAGTGCTGCTTACCTTTATTATTTAGATGACGAATTTCCTCATAAAATTCTTCAATTTCTTCTTCAGGATGACTTGTGGTGGGTGCATAAGTTTGAATAATCTGAGCTTGGTATCTTTTCGAGAGTTGGATAACAAGTCGTGCAGCTCTGTCAGAGGAACTTTCAACTTCTACAACTTTATCCTTCAGTTTCTTGTTTATTATAAATCCAACACCACTACTTCTGCCAGTATCTGTCCCACGATAGTGGAAGAGATGTCCACTTTTCAGTTCGATGAGATCTTCTCCTTTTCTCCTTACCTCACTTAGCCCCACGATGTCCCACTTGATCCTTTGTAGTTCCTCTTCCAATTCAAGAAGCCTTGAATCCGAAGATAGGGAGCGTCCATTGTACGTAGCCAAGGTCAGCATCAGATGGCAGCCTAGTCCGGTCCTCCGGGGATTCTTAGCACCCTCTGCCTTCATGTCGCACTGGCCGCTGCCTTGGCCAGGTACATTCCAGCTGCCGGAGACTGAGGGCCAAGATTTAAGTTGTGGAATCATTTTGGAGGGGTTTGGCCATAACTCACCACGCTGGCCAAGCGGGTTGGTGAGTGTGGGATAGAATTTCCTCTAATCCCGATGGTATAGTTATACCGCTATTGGCGGTCGTCAGAGCCCCTTTAGTGGGAACGGGATGCACCACGAGAAGGCGGGGTTGAGATTTGTCAAGGAGAGGTTGTGATGTTACGCATCACCTGACCTTATTTATATATATATATATATATATATATATATATATATATATATATATTTAGAAGTAATTACGGTTTTTAAATTCTCAGAATGTTAGTATCAGAACAGCGTTCAGTAAGCCTTTGATTAGGATGCAGTATAAAATTTTATAACAGGAATACCTCTAATAATATTTAATAAATCGTTCAGAAAATATTGCTCATTTCGAGCACATTGACACAGAAGGAAAAGTGGACTACCTGTTACAAGAATATAAAGAAGCAAGTCGATTTTTCCGCATTGAAATCGTTTTAACACATAAGAACAGAAACACTGAAAAAAGCATTGTTTTTACCAAATGAATGAAAAGTCACTAAGGTTAGAAGTAAAGCTGTGGACGATGCAACACCTGCAGTTTTTTTTTTTGTATCAAGAGAGATTGTTACGTAGTTATTTAAACCAGAGTCATCCAAAGCAGGCTTAGACCAATGGGAACATTTTTTTTCAGTTAGAAGCACACAGAGTTATCAACAAATCTAATTTTCTTTACGGGGATCCAGGTTAACATAGATAGGAAGTACTTGGAACAAGAGAGACGGACAGCCGTCTGAGACATTGTGTCATATAGCTGTCTCGTTAGTTTTTTTTTCTGTGCACATGTTTCCTTATAAAGCGTTACATTTGTGAGGAAAGCGTGCCTGAAGTGGAGGCTCCTCAAAAAAGTCACGTGTCTTCATCTAAAAAGTGTACAGAATATAACTTAACGCCGAAAAAATTGCACGAATTCCTTCATAGGGACGCCTTTCACTTCGGAATTATTTATGTCATCATCTTATCCTTTCTGTTCCTAGGTTATGTTCATCAGATCATCAACATTAATTTCACGATATGAGCCAATCATCAATATTAATAGTGTTGATTGGCTCATATCAAAAAATTAATGTTGATGATAGGATGACTCTTTTTTTCTACATGTCAGAGAAGCTTTCTCTACGCAGTCCAAAGGACACCATTCGCACATTATTTGAATCGATGCCCCAGCGATTATTAGGATCATCTACGAACCTGGCAAGTATGAAACCAATATGTTAATAATTTCTTCTGTATTGACTAAGCAACATATCCTTCAAAAATCAAAGTCGTGGATCGATTCCTTTCAAGTGTTCTGTTCTTTGAGAAATGAGTACATCTTGTGACAAAATTTGATCGAAATATCAAATACCTAAAACTAACCTAAATGTTTGGGTTTTCACTTATGGTGGAATAAGTACGATAGTGAGTATATGCTTAAAATCAAGTCTTTTTTACCGCAAGTGCGCAATGCAACTAAATAAAATCAGTCACTCTTACTCTCAACAGCATTTCACCAGCTTCAGAAATTTACAGCACAAGTAGTCACTTCGTTACTGACCCATCGTTACTGACCCATTTATTGCAGAGCTTCCGCTTCATGCAGAAAGGCATTTCGAACTTAGGAAATTAAGCAGAAACTTATTGTGTGGGACAAATCATTACAAAAAAATGAAAACAAATGTCGCTCCAATTTTATCCAAATGGATAAAACCTTTTGGGAAAAGACATTTTAAAAAAATGCCACGAAACTTCCGTTTTAAAAAGTTCTAATTTGAAAGGAAGATATTTCATTTTCCTGATATTTTATCTTAATTTTAGTGAATCGTCATACCTAATTGTGAATGCATTGTAAAGTTCTGGTTTCAATGACAATAAAACTTAAAAGACACAGTTAAGTATATCAATAATTATATTAATATATAAAAATTTTCACTGAAATATGATAGTTATTTTTGACTCATTTCGGTTCCTTCAAAGGTGGTTAAACACCGTCTGTTCAAATAAATGTTATTACAGTTAAAAGGTAAGTCAATAAACTACGTCCGAGATTATAGTGGGAGGGGGTTCGTGACAACCGGACCAAATATGACATTGGGGAAGTGCAAGAAGTTTAGTAACTCGGGTGCCCAGAGGCGAAAACATAGTGCAATCGCATTATTAAAAAAAACACCGTTTGTTCACATTGGAATTTAAATATGTTTGCGGATATATCTTTACATCATCGTGGAAGGATAGTGGTTCTTTTTTCGCAGTCCTTTACGTCAGAGTCTGCAGAGTCTTTTATGCTTCTTAAAATTAAGCTCTTTCAAATTAACTTACTTAGAGAACGCAATGTTCATTGCTTCATTATATTTTACCTGAAATATGCATCTGCGATGTGCATTCGTTTTCACGGTGAGAGGCGTCCCCAACCCCCATTCTATATTATATGTCGAAAATCACAGTTGCTTCAAGTTGCAAAAAAAAAAAAAAAAAAAAACAACTGATGACTAATGCGTTGTAGACCGCGCTGTTTTTAGATGTATTGTGCAACCTATGGAAGCAGTGTATAAACAGCGCCGAACAAAGATAAATGAGTCACAAAATGTTTTGGATTGCGTGGGATTGTTTAAACGTCAATGAAACTTGTTGCTGCCATGGTGAAACGAAACGACAGAGGAAAAATGGTGAAACGAGTTCGACAGAGGAAAAATAGTGGCTTATCGCGACAGGGGTTTATCGTACCGAGATATCGGCGCCCGTGTGGGACGACATACAGCAACAGTGAGGCGAGTATGGATTCGGGGGTAGCAATAGGGACGGAAGGACTGACGTGAGCAATTGCCGCAGCCGTGGTACACCACCGAACAACAAGGTCGGCATGTTTCGCTGAGGTCTTTGACGGCCCGCACCGCCGCATCACGAATGTTAGCGCAGGAATTAGGTGTGTTGCGCAAAAACCTGTGTCATCACGTACCGTTCAACGTCGTCTGTAGGAGAGGGGACTTGTCGTACTGCGCCCATTGCTTCGATTTCCATTGACGTTACACCACCGGCGAGTGCGGCGGCAGTGGGCCGTTGAACGCCGCACCTGTACTACGGAATGGCACGCCATTAATTTCTCCGGCGAATCCCGTTGCTTCGGCCTGAAACACCACGATGGTCGGATTCGCCAGTGGCGGCACCGTGGTGAGAGACTGTATGACGCCTGCATTGTGCATCGCCATACCGGTCCGTCGCCTGATGTTATGGTTTAGGGCGCAATTCAATATGACACCCGCACACCACTGGTACGCATCGCCGGTACACCCAACAGCCACCGCTGCATCTCCAACATTTTGGAGCCTGTAGCACTCCCTTACCTGCAGGACCTGCCAGCAGCCATGTTTTAACAAGACAATGCGCGCTCGCACGTGGCACGTATCGTGCAACAATTCTTCACGGCCCACCAGGTGTAACTGCTGCCGTGGTCCGCCTGTTCTCCCGATATGTCACCCATTGAACACATCTGGTCTCTGATCGGCATCCGAGTGGCCCGGCAAGCACCACCTGCGTCTACGCCTGATGAACTGGGGCAGCGTGTGGAAGCACCCCGGACCGATATACCCCCAGCTCACATCCAAAGCCTCTTTCGTTCGATGCCGCGGCGTGTAGCTGCCGCGAATGCCAGCCATGGGAGCCACACGAACTATTGATATCTGCGTGTTCCGCAAGTCGCACGTGTTTGTAAGCTCAATCGTTTCATCTTTGTATCTATTGTTATGTGTCCAGTAAATCTGGCTTTGCTATCTCGTGTCTTTCTTGGTGTTGCATTTTGGGTGGCCCACAGTATATATATCTGCGGTTTCTTAATTACGAATTTGATAAGCAGAAGTTATTTCAGCAACTGCAGGCAGGATATATAACAGCACATCCAAATAAAACAGGAAAGCAACAACAGGATGGCGTTGTATCGATTGGGAACTCCATCAAGTCAGAATTAAATTTACCTGAATTAGTATAAAAGTAACTGAGTGGAAATCCAAAGAGTTACAGAGAAAATTTTCACTGCTGTCATTCTGGGGAAAGCAATTCCAATAAGCTACTATAAAAATGCATCTTCTGATACTTCTTAAGATGAATCTTCGAGCATTGAAGCCAAATGTCCTCCCGGAACATCTACAACAACAAACACCGTTGTTGTTACTTCTAATAAAAAACGATAATGAATAATAAAACCCATGTTCGTCAAAAATTAGGGCAGGAATATCCACTCGATTAGTACCAGCGCTGCAAGCTATGACTTATGAAACCGATGTTTTAAACGGAGATGTAATTGGACTATTGAAAAGGAATCAAAGTGGAATATTAACGGAAGTACAGACGAACAAACTAACAGTAAAAAGGCAGAAGCAAAAGGAACATGAAAAACGACTATGGGGAAAAAACGTGAAATGAGGAGAAGAAGAAAAGCCTGTGCTACTAAGAAAAGTAAGGTACGTGAACTTTGTGAAAAATATCCTGAACTCAAATCCAATCCTAAAATCCTGGAAAAAACAGACTCTGCATCTTTCGAAAACGACGAGCCACTGTGTTTGAAAGCAATTATGGCTATAGCTATATTTGGATCTGCTGCCCACGAGAAGCGCTGTGAAGAATTGTATCGTTCGGTGAAGACGTTATCGGAGTTAACGGAAATGCTGAAGGTGGTTGGATATGATGTTAGTAGAAGCTCTCTTTATTTACGCCTCCTTCCACGACAAAGCCTGTCACCAGAAGGGAAACGCCATGTTCGTACTGTACCTGTAAATATAATTCGAACAAAAGCTGAATCACATGCAAAACATATAGATACCGGTTTTGCAATGGCAAAAATTTGGTTTCTTGAACAGCATGCTTCTTTATTGGGTCTCAGAAAGTGTCTTTTCTGAGCCAAGATGACAACGCACGCGTAACTCTAGGTTTAACAGCAGCCAGTAAGCAAGCACAGATACAGATGCACGCAGAATGCCGAGTTACTTTGCCTGATCATGAATGGGTAATTGAAGATCACCATAAACTTTGCACATCAGTGTATGCGGGTGTCGTTATTAAAGGTGGTCTGTTTGGAGAACGAGTAACTGTTAACTACTCTGGTCCAACATTCATAGCAATAAGGTAGGGAAAATATTAATTATCCACGCATCATCTCACGCACGGACCTCAACAGGGTATACCATCTTCCAGGTTTGGGGAACGTCATGAGAACTGTACTAGGAAATTTTCCAAACCCAGTGCTCATAATCACTGTCGATGGTGGCGCTGATGAGAATCCACGCTATGCAAAAAGTTATCAATATAAGTGTAAGAGCGAACTTGTCGTCACGTGACTTAGCGCCGCCTTCTACTTAAGGATCCGAGGCGCACGCGCTACGTGGGCTCTTACAACAAGCAGATAGTGGTTTACTCTTCCCGGAAACACACACTCTCTCTCTCACTCTGTTCGAGCGAACAAACGAAACCTCCCCCACTTTACTATATATATCTGTGAATCGGGGAGGCAGAGAGACAACAGCTGGTTATACGGAAGTATATTCACCTTCAGACATAATAATTTGAAAAGCACGTTAACACATATACGAAACATTTATTCTTTATCAACTGGAATTTTGATGACGGCGGATTACTCGCTCTTGAAAGTGGCCCCGTTATGATTGGGCCTGACAAGAATCGTGGAACGCCCAAGATTATGTGGTCGAATTCTTTAGAAATCTCACTCTGCGTTGGCGTCCTAACTTAGAGTCTCCTTGGCACTAGATAGACTTCTATCTCATCGATGCTTAAGTAATAGTCTTCTAGTTATCCTTCTCTAATCGATGTTTCAGCAGACTGTACTAAGTCCGTAATTCAGTAGTATATATTCAACTACTCCACCGGAATCCCTGATTCGTGTCGATTCCCTCTGTAGCGGCGACCTACCTCTTCTAGGGTCGGTGCCTCTCATTCACCGTGGACTCCGAAAGCCCACCGTACCATGAACGCAAACGCGTTCCTTTCTTTAGGAGAACTATCACCTCCGCTTTCCGAAGATAGACTGACGAGCAGATCCTGTAGGAGAGACCTCTTCGCCCCCCCCCCTTCATGCTGCTCCTCTTTCAAGGGCGACGGCGCTGACCTTCAACTCCACTGACCGGTCCATGCTGCTCTCCTCTCTGGCCACGTGTCACCTCTCGCGCCCTTCGCCTGCCCCGCTCTTAGCCGTTTTCCGGGAATCGGGCTCCTTGACCTTTAAGTCTAACTTGCGCGCTCTCGTTTTTACCCCAGGCCATTCCTCCGTGAGTACCTCCTTCTAAGAACGCATACCTGCCACCGTAGTATATCCGTAGCAATACAATACACATTGTTATAATTATACAAAAGAGTATGTCTGCGTTTCAGACTTGTAGGCGCCAAGTGAAAATGAACAATGTATCTGTGAAAGTTACAGCGTCCTTGGCGATATTATCAGTTCGTAGAACACGTCCTGGCCCTTTCTAAGGCGTGAGAACATGAAGTCTTTTGTCATACATCTGGACTTCACACAAAAAAAGGGTTAAACATATTTTCGAACTCTCTGTCGCCATTTTGGGAACTAGCGATGTTTCCTTTGGTCAAAAAAAACCCACATAATGTTTATCAATGAAATTAATTAACATAGTTAATGTGTCCGTTCTTACAATAAGTATACATCATGTTTTAAAAAGACATTTGGGTGCTGTATTCTTTTCCTACAATGCTCTTGGTCGAAGTTCCTTTAACAGAGTGCGAACGAAGAAAGTCTCATTTAAGCGGAGAACTCGCAGGTTTGATTTTACCACCTGATCATTATGTAAGCTACTTGGATGCGCAAGGTCGAATAGTTGATATCGAAAAAGAGATAATGAACTTTAGCTTCTGCTGGAAAGACGCTTGCAGAAGTTTGGTCTAACACTCTAATCGATGAGTATCTAAGAATCACGGAGAATGAAGATCCCACTGAAAAATGAGCTAGTTTAACCTCTTCTTGAAAACGTTACTTCATGGAGAAACACACACGTTTCTGAAAGGCAGTATATTTTGCAAATAGTAAAATGTCAGGACACAAAATGCTGTCTGCCTTATCGAAGTTCACTCTTCTCATCCTTCAAAATCGCATTTTGCCACCACCTGTTCCTCTGGCTCAAACACCGGATGGCCTAAAGTTTGCAGACCTAGGAGAAAGAGGTCGACATTAATATGGATCACTCTTCGTAAATCACTCTCTGAATATTTCAGAAATGCTGCCACGATCCTATCGAACTTTCAGGCCAACACCATACGACTTCTACTGTCCATCAGTGCAATCCAAAGTTTCTTCCAGTAATTTTAAGGCTTGCTGAAAGTAGTTTGCTTTAATCTGCAACTGCAAATATTGAAGGCTCATGCAAAATTGCATACCGCTCAGTGTGGTCAAGCTCAAGCAGAACTAGAAGAACACACTCTGATTTGTTGCGCTCAGATACAGTGAGCATATGGCAATTTAACGACCACGGTTAGAATTTTCACGAGCTATAATCAATCTCACATCTGTAATTTAGGACCACTGATTCCAGGGAAGGGACAGAGGAAGTGCAGTCAGACAAACACAAAATGCATGCCTCACTCGGGGTTCGAAATCAGACGCATCTCAAAAGCCAGCGTTTAGACCACCGCGGAATTGCGGAGGTGAAAGGAATTATGGAGAGGTTTGGTATTGTGCATGCGTGTTACGACTTTAAAATTTGATTTAGATAACCAACAAGGAATTTCCTTTAAAAAAATTTAAAATACAGTACGATGGTGGGCAACAGAGGTGACGATTATTAGAACAGTGAGATTAAAAAATCTGTTAGGGGAAAGCAGAAAGCACATTTGTGGATACTGCAAGGCAAAACTCCTAGGGTGATGATCGTTGTAAAAATCGTGAGACAGCCAAACCAGTTTGCCAGAGTAAGGCTAGTACACGAAAGGTAAAGGCGGAAACCCATTTATTTGATTTTTGGAAAGACAGAAAACTAAGACATCGAAGTCCATAAGACATATAATGGAAGTACACAAGACATCCGAAAAAAGGGAAATAAAATTCTAAGTTGTATGAAGAATAGTATCGGCAAAAAGATATGGGGCCCAATGAGTTAAGAGAAAGACTGGGTGATTACTTCCGTGAGTTATTAGAGCATGAAACCAAACGCGATACTGCGGCATAAGCAGATGATATCACAGTCAGACATGGAAGTACAGGATCAATCTGAAGTAAAGAGGGGTGTAAAGCTTTAAAATATCTTCAAAATTGTACGGCTCCTGGAGTGGATGGCCTAACTCGTAAGATGCTAAAATGTGGTGGTGACTCTGTAATTGACTGGTTCACTGATATTTCCCAGTTGTGTTGGGAGTTACCAATGGTTCCACAGGATTGGAGGGACGCTATAAATTTTTTCTTGTATAAGGGATAAGTTGATCAGACTAAATGCAAAAACTTTTGTTGAATCAGTTTACTGAGTGTGCCAGGGAAGGTATTTGGAAAGATTGTTACTGATAAAGTACGATGTCCTACAGCGCAGAATGTGTGGGATGTGTAGAGCGGCTGCCTGGTAGGGACTGCACTAACCAAATTTTTCGTTACGTTTGATAATCGAAAGTTATCAGTTTGTTGGTAAGAAAATTTTTGCTGCCTTCATAGATTTAGAGAAAGGATATGATTGAGTAATAAAGGACTCTTCAGCAGAACGTACTGAATAAATATATGGTGTCACTGTGAATCTACTCCGTAGTGTGAAAGTCACCTATGCCTGCAGCAGAGCATATGAACACGTAAATGGTGTTGTATTAAAATTGTTTTCTATTGGAGCAGGAGTCAAACAGAATTGTGTAATGTGACCATGACTGTTCATTATATATTTATGGATGCGTGCATGCGTGATGCCAAAAGGGACAATACTGGTTTATGTAGCGGTAATGTCTATGTGGGTCGATTGCTTCATGCTGGTGACACAATCCTGCTGGCAGAGAGGAAAAGTGAGTTTTAGAAAATTGTGGGCCGGATGTACGAACTATGTATGAATTTTAGGCTGAGTAATATAATGGAAAAATAATGTTATGGTTATTGGGCGAGGAACTGTTAGTACTGAATACAGGATAAGTCTAAATGGCACAGTTGTTGACCAAGTAAAGCATTTTCTATATTTTTTGAAGCATGTTTGACAGAGAGAACAAATCAGATGGCAAAATTAGTACACGAGTGAATTCTTCATTGAAAGTCATAGCTGCTGTAGGAGGATTTCACAGGCAAGTTCTCGAAAAAGCCCGAATGGCAATGTTTGAGAGTGCAACAGTTTCTACTTTGATGTATGGCAGTGAAACCTGGGTACTACAGAAGAGACATAGGAGAGGTTTGCAAACTATAAATATGCGCTATTTACAGGGGTTATGGGAAGACACGTTCTGATCATATGAGGAATGAATATGTGTTGGAGTTTTGTAATGTGAAGCAAAATGTTGTTAGCAAGGTGGAGATTAATATTCTTAAGTGGTTTGGCCATGTTGAAAGAATGAGTGATGAGATGATTACTAAGGAAATTTATTCGGCCCAAGTGTCAGGAAAGACAGGTCTAGAGAAAAGTCAAGGGAATCATGGGAGGACAAGATTCAGGAATGTTTGCATGAGAAGAAGATTATGAGTATAAAATACAATAGGTTTTATGTGCGGCGTGTAATGGATGTCAATGAAGCTCGAGGAGTATGCCGAGATCGTTTAAAAGGAGACGTTTGATACAGCAAGAGCAAGTTCTTTGTGTGAGGAGCCAACATTTGAATAGCAGAGAACAGCTTAGTGATATGTATGTATGGAGTACGGAACTATTTTCATGAGTAAAAGTGCAAATGTTTGAAAAATAATTATGACAATGAAGTTGCACCAAGAAACAAGTATATTTTTCTGAAGCCTATAATCACATATTTTAGATATTAACTATATAAAACAATGACGTTCTCCGAAGCAATTACGAGAATATTTTAATTAATTAAAAAAATGTATTTTCTGAGATCTTTGAACGTGAAAAACAACGAAGTGATTTTGAGATTTTGGTAAAAATTAACTGCTTTCTTAATTAATTTGCACTTTTTCGATTTTTCGAATAATTATATAAGCGCCAAAGAGCCTTATTTTAATGTAAGCTTCATTGAACGGAAAACATTGCTGTCAACATGCTTAATAAAGTGGTAATAACAACTATATTATAAAATTCTTCTAAAATTACCCAAAAAGAAGCTCAATTGTGAAATATGATAGAACGCTCATGGTAATATCATCGAATTTGGTATCTGCATTACCCCAGCTAATCATATGAAACGATTGTTTTTGCAAAACAATATATTTTGCCAACGATTTTTTGTTATAATCGGTAACATCGTTTTTCCCGTGTAAGAAATAAATTACCCCACAACAACAGGATGCAAACTCTGTTTTTTTCACCTCACTCTATAACGTTGTGAGATAGGATTTAGACAAAACATTATGAAGTTGTTTACCACTCTTTTGTCATTTCTCTATATTTTATGTAAATATTTTTCCAACTATAAAACTGCAAACTAATTTTTTAACTTTTTATCAATGGTTGGTATTCATATATTCTAAACATTTCAATTACACTTTTATTAATTTCATTTATGTTTAATTTTGAATTGTATATTCTTGAAGTTTTCTAATCAAATTTTGGTTAGTGCAAAAAAATGTGAGGAAGTAACTGTGTTTAAAACGTTCATCACAACTCTAATCATCAATAAAAATTCGTGATTTAAAATCACTTGATACTGATTGCTGGCCTCAAAGCATGAACTCTCAAAATAACATATATAAAGTTCAGTACCGCTTGACGTGAACAAACTTGGTCCGGGACTGAACATTGCCATAATATTCGACTTCCGCTCATCGTCCCTAAGTTATCTTCCGACTTCAAATTCGATTTCTGATTTTCGTCCCTAAATAATAAATTTCAAAACAAAAATTGAATACATTGAATACGGTTCAATAAACGTTATTTCATTTTATAAATTTAATTTTATAAGTAACATACTAAAAATGAATGATTTATATAGTTTTCCCAATGTACGTTAATTATCATAAAATTCGGACTACGCGAAATGTTTATCATCAAATATAATAGATGACTTAAACATTTGAAATCATTTTGGATTAAAATATACGGTAAATGAAAAGAGCATACAGTGTTTAGCATTGTAATTCTGTAAAATTGCGGATGTTTATGCATTAAAAGACTCATGTCTCGTCACTCTCATCGTGGGTATAAATGAGGCGTTATTATTATTATTTTGCTTTCGTATTTTACATGAAATATTTGAATAGTGTCAATTAAGGAGATAAACACTTCACCTTCACCAAATACCATATCCAGTCTATTCCTAGGTACAGGTTTTCTCCTTTTACACATCTTTCGGTCTTTAGACAGCCATACTGATCTCAAAAGAAAATACGGTGAACATACACTGGCGGAAAGTGAAAAAGAACACCAAGAAAGAGACGTCTGATACCAACGAAATGTATACAGCATAATAACGGAATACAGAGGATAACGTGATCAAAACATTTTTGCAAAATACAGCTGTATTTGCTGGTAAACTGAAAAATAACATTTCCATGTAACATAGTTAGTAGGAGGTTGAACCGCCATGAACTGCGTCACACTGGGCGATTCTGGCATGGAGTCTGTCGTACAGAAGTTGGATGTAAGTTTAGGGTATTGAGTTCCAAGCATCCTCAACCTGGACGCATAAATCGAGGATGGTCGTGGCTGGCCGTATAGACCGGATAGTCGTTGTCCCATAAAATCCCACACGTGCTCAACGGGAAACAAATCCACTGAACGTGCATGCCATGGAAGTTACATCACACCCTTAAGATCATGTTACGTTGCACGTGCCGTGTGCGGGCGTGCAATATCTTGCTGTAAAGCACCACGATGGACGGACCATACAAATGGCACAACAATGGGCTGAATGATGTTGTTGATGTAGGAGGTGCTGTTTAACGTACCCGGTACAAACACAAGTTGTGTACGTGAGTGATAGCTGATCGCTCTCCACACCAGGAGACCAGGTATATTTCCTGTGTGTCGCTTGCGGATGCAAGAAGGAAGGAGACGCTCCCCTCTGCGTCTGCGAACACGCATACGGCATCGGAGGCTCCAAGCAGAATCTACTTTGTTCGCTGAACACGACAGATCGCCATTGCGTTTTTCAGTGCAGACGTTGGCGTCGCCACTGCAGCCGTTCCTGACGGTGGGCTGGAATCCGAGGTACACATGCCAGAGGAACTAGTGAACGTAATCCTGCATCCAGTAGACGTTTGCGGATTTTTCGCACAATCACCTCAGGTGCAACGACCGCTCGCATTTACGTCGCAGTGGATGTTCTGCTTGACAACGCCGCTCTTCTTATGCGTCGATCAGTCCGCTCATCAGTCCGTCTGTGACTTCCGGTTCCAACCAGGGGTGTCTCTTTCGTGGGGCCGTTGGGAGTGTGCAATCCATGGTCAACGGATTGCAGCTTAACTGTTGGGCAAGGCGGTCGAACCCCCGGGATGTGAACACTCCACCGCGACCCTCTCCTTTCCTAATGCTCCGAATGCTCTTGACCCCTATCTGCAGTTTAGTTGGGTTGACTGCAATCATCAGGGTCTTCTTTGTGTCCTCTGAGGACGCACTCTCGAATGTGGGGTAGACTAAAAGCACACGTCTCTTGTCTCAATTCTTTTTCTTTTTCTTTTTATTCTCAATCGGGGCGGGCGAAGACCCTTTCGCCGTGCTAGCCCCTTTCCTAGCCACTTCGGCGTCGGCTTTGCAGCTTGACTCGTGCCGAACGGACAGCCTGCCTTCAAGATAGGCCGCTCGAGCTGCTTGTTCGAAACAAGCCTCTTTAATACTCTTCAGGGCCGCGTTCAACTTTTCTCTCCCTGAGGAAGTTACCCGCGAGTCCTTGAGAACGGACTCTGCTTCCCCAACGATGGTGAGAATGCGGCCCACGAAAGCCTCTGGTGTTAGCACCGGGGTGTCCTGGGTTGCTGGTTGTCCTCCAGAGATGACTCAGGAGGATCAGCGGACGACCCCTCTAGAGCCCGAACAGGTTCGGGCTGGGGTGGTGTTATACCCTTCCTTGCCATGGGCGGAGGTGGCAAGGGCGTGATTTCACCACGAGCTGACTGAGAAGGCTCAGTCGAGGGTGAGGCTCCCTTCGTGGGTGTAGCGGCTTTAGAGCCCTTCGCTGGGGGAAGCGTCTTTGACGGTTTCCTCCTGACATTGGGCTCCACCTTTCAGCTGTTCTCAGAAGTAGGGCTAAGCCCTTTAGCACTGCCGACATGGCTTGTTAGTGCTTCGGCCGCAACCTTCTGCGTCCGGATTGACCCGGACGATTTGGGGGCTGACACCTTAGGTTTCACTTTACCCTTCTGGATAGTTGACATCTCTGTGAGAGAGATAAAAAACACAAATTTCTTTTAAGTACTGAGTGGGCAAACCTGGGGTTCTCCCACTAAAGTCATAACCTTAGAATCCGGGCGCTCGGGCTTTGGGCTAACAAGGGATCAAAGAGTCCCTTCGTCAGCGGTGCCGGAACGACGTCGACGTACCCGAATCTGATGCTAGAGTCTCTATGCTGGCTGAACGGGACTTCACCCTAACAAAGGCGTTTTCTCTAAGTCCCGTCACTGCTCCAATTAATAGGCAACATGATGTTTACCTATTCTAAAAAAGAAAAATCGCGAGATCGGGATTAAACCCCGTCTCACGGTTGAAATCGTCAGTTCTCCTTAGCAGTGCAGTATTCCTCAACCAAGTCACACACAGAGAACTATCACCCGGCCAGCGTCAGAACGGCCGCCCAAGACAGTCCTAACCTAGGCTGATGACTTTACCTGCACCGTCTTAGTGTAGACCTCGCAGGGAAATGCGGAACTCTCTCGAATAGTTTGGGATTGATAGGATCCCTGATGGCGTTCCGACAGCTAGCCTGTCAGTCACCGGAAACCACAGTCTTCCACTCGGACAGATTCGGTTTAGAGACCTGTGGGGATCTGCCTCCCCCACGGGACCGGTACCTTACACCCTTTTGTCACAACCCGTGTGTGCGACGTGCTATGAGCAGTTGGGGCAAGGAACTTTTTCAAAAATTTCCCATCTCGTGGCCGGGAGATCCCCCGCCAACGCGAGTTTTTTTAGACAAAAGTTCTTTATTTGGTATCAAAGCGGACTACAAACATGCACATTTCACTATGAGGGTCACATGCACCCCTCTCACAAACATTTAAACACTGAGAAATATTAAAATCACATCACAAAATCAACATTGTCCACAGCGCTAGGGCCAGTGCTGTGGTAATGACCCCGGGCCAGGGTCATCAAAAATACCTTGGTCAATAGACCCAAAAGCTCAATATCGAGAGCAACGTGCCTCCAAGGGTACTAAAATCCGTCAACCATAGTTTACTCGACTCTTCCTTTGCTCAAGTTCCCTAATAAGACTAGGACATGTCTTACTGAAGCTGGAGTGTGAGACGTCCAGTTTCAGGCGGAACGTGGCATTCGCCGCAGTGCAGTTGCTGCATTTCGGTGCGGCTGCACACTGGTGGTGCTGGTGCCTAACTTCACCATAATTGCAGCACCTTGCTTCTGTCTCGGGGCAGTTGCCTCGGAAATGACCGAAACCGTTACACCGAAAGCACCTGACCTCCCTCAAAAATTCCTTTAGACGGAGCACTGACCAACCCAAGTTCAGTGTCTTCCGCCTCACCAAGTGCTTGAAGTCCTTGGGCTCAACGTCTGCCACCCAGTGGACCCTACCTCTCTTGCCCTTGATGGGGAAACAGGCATTGAACCCGTTCTCGAGCTCTGGGGTCTGCCCGCAAACCGCCTGCTCGAACTATTTCCCTGAGAGATCCCGTCGACCCCATAAACTATCAACCGGGGGTGTCTCTTTCGTGGGGCCGTTGGGAGTGTGCAATCCATGGTCAACGGATTGCAGCTTAACTGTTGGGCAAGGCGGTCGAACCCCCGGGATGTGAACACTCCACCGCGACCCTCTCCTTTCCTAATGCTATGAATGCTCTTGACCCCTATCTGCAGTTTAGTTGGGTTGACTGCAATCATCAGGGTCTTCTTTGTGTCCTCTGAGGACGCACTCTCGAATGTGGGGTAGACTAAAAGCACACGTCTCTTGTCTCAATTCTTTTTCTTTTACTTTTTATTCTCAATCGGGGCGGGCGAAGACCCTTTCGCCGTGCTAGCCCCTTTCCTAGCCACTTCGGCGTCGGCTTTGCAGCTTGACTCGTGCCGAACGGACAGCCTGCCTTCAAGATAGGCCGCTCGAGCTGCTTGTTCGAAACAAGCCTCTTTAATACTCTTCAGGGCCGCGTTCAACTTTTCTCTCCCTGAGGAAGTTACCCGCGAGTCCTTGAGAACGGACTCTGCTTCCCCAACGATGGTGAGAATGCGGCCCACGAAAGCCTCTGGTGTTAGCACCGGGGGTGTCCTGGGTTGCTGGTTGTCCTCCAGAGATGACTCAGGAGGATCAGCGGACGACCCCTCTAGAGCCCGAACAGGTTCGGGCTGGGGTGGTGTTATACCCTTCCTTGCCATGGGCGGAGGTGGCAAGGGCGTGATTTCACCACGAGCTGACTGAGAAGGCTCAGTCGAGGGTGAGGCTCCCTTCGTGGGTGTAGCGGCTTTAGAGCCCTTCGCTGGGGGAAGCGTCTTTGACGGTTTCCTCCTGACATTGGGCTCCACCTTTCAGCTGTTCTCAGAAGTAGGGCTAAGCCCTTTAGCACTGCCGACATGGCTTGTTAGTGCTTCGGCCGCAACCTTCTGCGTCCGGATTGACCCGGACGATTTGGGGGCTGACACCTTAGGTTTCCACTTTACCCTTCTGGATAGTTGACATCTCTGTGAGAGAGATAAAAAACACAAATTTCTTTTAAGTACTGAGTGGGCAAACCTGGGGTTCTCCCACTAAAGTCATAACCTTAGAATCCGGGCGCTCGGGCTTTGGGCTAACAAGGGATCAAAGAGTCCCTTCGTCAGCGGTGCCGGAACGACGTCGACGTACCAGAATCTGATGCTAGAGTCTCTATGCTGGCTGAACGGGACTTCACCCTAACAAAGGCGTTTTCTCTAAGTCCCGTCACTGCTCCAATTAATAGGCAACATGATGTTTACCTATTCTAAAAAGAAAAATCGCGAGATCGGGATTAAACCCCGTCTCACGGTTGAAATCGTCAGTTCTCCTTAGCAGTGCAGTATTCCTCAACCAAGTCACACACAGAGAACTATCACCCGGCCAGCGTCAGAACGGCCGCCCAAGACAGTCCTAACCTAGGCTGATGACTTTACCTGCACCGTCTTAGTGTAGACCTCGCAGGGAAATGCGGAACTCTCTCGAATAGTTTGGGATTGATAGGATCCCTGATGGCGTTCCGACAGCTAGCCTGTCAGTCACCGGAAACCACAGTCTTCCACTCGGACAGATTCGGTTTAGAGACCTGTGGGGATCTGCCTCCCCCACGGGACCGGTACCTTACACCCTTTTGTCACAACCCGTGTGTGCGACGTGCTATGAGCAGTTGGGGCAAGGAACTTTTTCAAAAATTTCCCATCTCGTGGCCGGGAGATCCCCGCCAACGCGAGTTTTTTTAGAAAAAATTTCTTTATTTGGTATCAAAGCGGACTACAAACATGCACATTTCACTATGAGGGTCACATGCACCCCTCTCACAAACATTTAAACACTGAGAAATATTAAAATCACATCACAAAATCAACATTGTCCACAGCGCTAGGGCCAGTGCTGTGGTAATGACCCCGGGCCAGGGTCATCAAAAATACCTTGGTCAATATACCCAAAAGCTCAATATCGAGAGCAACGTGCCTCCAAGGGTACTAAAATCCGTCAACCATAGTTTACTCGACTCTTCCTTTGCTCAAGTTCCCTAATAAGACTAGGACATGTCTTACTGAAGCTGGAGTGTGAGACGTCCAGTTTCAGGCGGAACGTGGCATTCGCCGCAGTGCAGTTGCTGCATTTCGGTGCGGCTGCACACTGGTGGTGCTGGTGCCTAACTTCACCATAATTGCAGCACCTTGCTTCTGTCTCGGGGCAGTTGCCTCGGAAATGACCGAAACCGTTACACCGAAAGCACCTGACCTCCCTCAAAAATTCCTTTAGACGGAGCACTGACCAACCCAAGTTCAGTGTCTTCCGCCTCACCAAGTGCTTGAAGTCCTTGGGCTCAACGTCTGCCACCCAGTGGACCCTACCTCTCTTGCCCTTGATGGGGAAACAGGCATTGAACCCGTTCTCGAGCTCTGGGGTCTGCCCGCAAACCGCCTGCTCGAACTATTTCCCTGAGAGATCCCGTCGACCCCATAAACTATCAACCGGGGGTGTCTCTTTCGTGGGGCCGTTGGGAGTGTGCAATCTTTCGTCAACGGATTGCTCCTCAACTCCTGGGCAAGGCGGTCGAGCTCCACGGGACGGCAACACTCCACCGCGACCCCACCTTTCCTAATGCTCCGGATGCTCTTGACCCCTATCTGCAGTTTAGTTGGGTTGACTGCAGTTTTCAGGGTCTTCTTCGTGTCCTCTGAGGACGTACTCTCGACTGTCGGGTAGACTAAAAGCACGTGTCTCCTGTCTCCCGACTTTTCCTTCTTCTTTTTTAATCTCTATCGCGGCGGGCGAATACCCTTTCGCCGTGCTAGCCTCTTTCCTAGCCACTTCGGCGTAGGAAACCACTTTGGCGTCGGCTTCGCAGCTCGACTTCTGTCGAACGGACAGCCTGCCTTTAATATAGGCTACCCGATCGGCTTGCTCGTAACAAGCCTTGTTAATACTCCTCAGGGCCGCTTTCACCTTTTCTCTCTCTGAGGAAGTGACCCGCGAGTCCAAGGGAACGGACTCAACTTCCCCAATGAGGGCGAAAATGCAGCTCATAAGAGCCTCATGTGTAAGCACCGGGGGTGTCCTGGGATGCTTGTATCCCAACACAGGTATCTGTGGGGGAACAGCGGACGACCCCTCAGGAGCCCGAGAGGGTTCAGGCTGGGGTGGTATTTTACCCTTACTTGCCATGGGCGGAACTGGCAAGGGGGTGCTTACACCACTAGCTGACTGAGACTGCTCAGTCGAGGCTCCTTTCGTGGGTGTAGCGGCTTTAGGGCCTTTCGGTGAGGGAATCCTAAAACCAAAACGTTGTTTACCTTAACCCTGCCTAACGAAAGGCTCAATTTTGTACTTAAATTACTGAAACATTGCATTTCAGAATTCGCAAAACATTTATATATTTTATTTTCTGAAGATAGAATTGAAAGTAAAGTAGAAATTGAAAATTTGTTTCAAATAATAATCATGGTTCAAAAGTATATCACCGTCTGATTACCTTTAATAGTATTCTGTTTTTCTTCGAATTCTGTTAGTAGCTGAAATAGCTTCAGAAAGACTTCAAACATGTTAGATTCTTATCTAACATTGTGTTCTCTCAACGAGGGACTTTAACCTCCATATCAATTTTACTAAGAGTGACCACATGTCATCCGCAGTCTAGCCTTGTGTAATGCTCCACTTCAGTATATATGAAGGCTTCATGCCATGTGATAGTGAGCTCAGTATTTTTTACCAACAAATATTACTATGATGCGATAGCAGCCAATTGCGTACATCGAACGAACGTGCCAATAGAATTTCTATCACATGTAAGTCTGCGCCGCCTGAGTTTTGACATGTTTATGCGTTTGTTGAAACATTCCTTTCTAGGCGAATTAAGGATTTGAATTTCATAGTACCTAGCCAAGGTGATTTGAAAATGTAAAATAGCTAAATATTACCGTAAAACTCACAACAAGATAAATATACACTGCCGGACAATTGCTAAGGACGGATGACAATAGCAACGATAGCAACCATATGCAGGAAAATGTGGAAAATAGCATAAGTGCGGGATATAGTAAGACGTGTTGTGCGTATGCAACTTTTGGATTGCCGAACTTGTTCGTGACGTCATAGCGCTGATAAGAGATATAAAGGACTTGACGCGTATTGACCGTTGTTGTTCAAACGCAAAGTTGAAAGGGAAAGAATCAATTGATGAAACTTGCAATTTTCAGTATGTCTTCCCGACATCACCTAGATGATTTTACGCGTGGCCGTATTATTGGCAAGATTGAAGAAGGGCGAAAAATACCAGATGTTGCCAAGCAGTTCGACGTCAGCCACATTGTTGCTTCAAGGCTTTGGAAATCATTTCAAACAAATGGAGAATGTAGAAAACGTCACGGGGGAGGTCGTGTTCGCAGTACGACACCTGCAGAAGATCGGTACATAGTGCTATTAACAAAAAGACACCGGCGCAGCACTGCTAGTGAGGTAGCAAACCAGTTTATGGCTGCTACTGGCAAGCGGATCTCCCGAAAAACTGTCGCCAGACGTTTGCATGAAGGAGGACTATGCGCCCGCCGTCCTGTTGAGTGCATCCCATTGTCCAGACGTCACCATACCGTCCGTTTGCAGTGGTGCCATCAACATCGCAATTGGACTGATAACGAATGGTCTGCTGTCCTCTTCTCAGATGAGAGTAGATACAGTCTATCGTCTGATTGTCGACGACAACTGATCTGGCGTGATAGTGGTACTGCATATTGTCCAGCAAACATACAGGAAAGGGACCGATATCCGACATGTAGTGTCATGGTATGGGCTGGCATCATGATCAATGGCCGTACGTCCCTCTATGTGCTTCCAACTGGGACTATGACTGGCCAACGATACATTAATGATGTTCTGCTACCTTATGTTCGCATGTTCCGTGGTGCTGTCGGTGATAGATTCATTTTCATGGACGACAACGCAACATGTCATCGAACAGTCGCTGTCCAGGAGTGTCTTGAGAGCGAGGATATTCAACGCCTCGTATGGCCAGCACGTTCTCCAGATCTGAATCCCATTGAAAATGTGTGGGATGCTTTGGGGAGGAGTCTTGCTGGTCGCCAATGCCCTCCAATAAACAAGGACACCCTCATCCGTGCACTGACAGAGAAATGGGATAAATTACCCCAACAGCTGCTTGATAATGTTGTGCAAAGCATGACACGACGTGTGGAATCTTGCATCGCCCTCCATGGTGGCCATATCCCGTATTGACATCTGACGCCGGAACGCCTTCTGCACAAAATGGCCTGTTTGTCCCTTGAACATGTTCCAAAGAATTCTGGATTTCAAAACACAATAAATTGTCTTTCTTGTAATGTCCTGGCATTCTGACATTATTTTATTTCACTTGGCATCCAACCATACTTACTTTTTTATGCGTTATATAGCCGTTTATGATCCGTCCTTAGCAATTGCCTAGCAGTGTATATTGCAAAATAAATGACATATATTGCAAAAGAAATTATGTCATTTCGTTGCATTTATAATATATATATAAATGCAAAAGAAATGACGTATATTGCGGAGCAAAATTGTTTAAATATTCCATCGGAATTTTAAAATATATATTAAAACAACAGAATTTTCAGTCATACGTTTTAGTGCTAAAGATTTCTTCGTAGCGTTGAGAATTAAAAATTGTTAGCCAGATATGTTTTTTCTGTTCCAATCATATTTAAACTAATGGCTGTTATTATGTCCAGTTGTATGTTTCATTGCATATTGATCTCACTGCTCTGAATCGATAACAGAGATGCTGAAACAAACTTAATTGTAGCTTTTCTACGGACGAAATTATTTTGAAACAGGCCTTTCTGCAAGCCTTTTGTCAACATTTTTTTGGATCTCGGTAAAACAAAACGACAGTAAGGACAGCAAAAATATACTGATTTGGGAAGTCCTGTAAAAAATCGATTTTTTCATTGCATTTAATTGTATGAATACTCATTCTGGTCTTATTATCAGACAATTATAATTAGAGTCAGAAATGTTTTATTGGTTTTCTGATTATTTACTCGTCTGGATGTCAAAATATTTATGTACAAAAGAGGTAGGCTATCCTGTCCTCATTGTAGGGCACATTATAATGGATTACAAAAACAGACTTGTGAGGAATAAATGAATACTGGAGCATTTACCACATCCACCAGTGAAATTCATGAGGATGCTATAACTAACAGTCCGCAAAAGATATTTATAATCACATGTTATTTTCGCATCATATATTGCCACAGGTCAAACATGAAACGGAAAAAGTAGTCAAACACTAATCACCTGGCTTTTCCATGTAAGGAACAAAACTAATCACAGTTGTTTAGAAATTGCTATAAATCACATTTAAGTCAATTTTTCATACATACACTGAAGTGCCAAACCACACCCATGAGGAAATTGTATCGTCCGAAAGCGGCGTATCTAATGCCTTATAGATGAAAGATGCAATGTTGTAAATGGAACGAAATACTGAAAGTTTAGACAAAAACATGCTGTAAAATATTGCTACTGAAACACATCATGTTAAGAATATGAAATATAACCACAGTTTTGCTAATAAACATGTATGTATCTTGATTTTATTCTGTGAAGTGATATCATTTTGATTTTCTTTTACATGAACATGTTGATGTTTCCTTTTCAACGAACGAGCATTAATCAGCAAGCAGTACTGGGCTGCAGTGATCTTCGTACTGCTTTTCCATTATTGATGTTTTGGTAATGGAATCGTACTCCATCTTAATTACTTACTATTCCAAAACTGTTTGGAAAGTAATCACAGTTTGGGAGCACGAAGTTGATATCTAAAGACATTGTACATCTCATTTTCTTATATTATGAAAGCATTTATCTGACTAATTGTTGTTAATTCTCAGCTCTTTTGTCTTCCAGGAATTGGGTGCCCACTAAAGAGAAAGCACTCCAGACTGTTTTTTCTTCTCCACAAGTATGTCATCAAAATATTGTTCGTTGAAGGGGTCACGAATCCTCGGACCTATGATTAATCCCTGTACTTATTTTTGCGTCATTTAACTTTTATAAGTTTTATTTGAAAAACTAAATCGCAGCTGCATGTCCGTTCATGGTTTTAATGAAGTTCTTTATGAGACGTAATTTCATATTCAAAGGAGGTAACAAAATTTTGTTTGGCCCAATTAAAAAGAAATGTAGAACATTTTTCGATCCTGGCTCTAAATATTTCTTCATTGACCGTTTACTCCTCATGAAATACAACTTTATGTCTCTACTAAGCCATAAAAAATGTGTATTCCCTTGTTGAAATCCATACAGGTCAGCATCTATTTTTAAATCACCACAAGCCTTCCATAGCTGATCTTCATAGTTGATGTTCTGAAGAAGATATTTCATATAACTACCCATGATTCATTGAGTGTTCAACAGGAATGGAAGGTAATTTTTGCCGTTATGAAGCAATGCAGCTTTAAGACTTGTCAGTGACAAGTCGACAAAAAGTCAACAGTTACTGGGTTTGTAACGGATGTTTAGGGTTTCCATTACTCCATTTATATCGCAACCCACAAGCACAATACCATCTGTTTTGAAGAACAGGGAAAATGTTCATGTTGTGAAGGGAACAGAGTTACTGGAACACCATATCCAGTAAATTCCATTGTTGCAATCTACATCCAAGTTTCTTAGCATTATTTTTCGGCAAATTAAGATGTGTGACAAGGTCATTCACTGGACTTAGGGTTATTCTGGTCATTCACTGGACTTTGCGTTTTCCGGAAATGATCCTGCAATCATCCTTGCACTAAACTCCTTGGAATACGGTGGTCTGTTTGATCTGAATGAGTTATGTTCAACGACCACATACCACTTCACGTATTCGCCGGAAACGATATGAATGTTGAGCCCTATAGAGACTTAATCATAAAGCCCTGTATCAGACTTTTTTGGGGAGATGTTGGACATCAGTTTCTTTTAATAAATGACAAAGCTTGACCGCATGGGACTAAGTTTTTTGGATGATTTTCTACAGAGTGTGGATATTTGAAATATAGACTGGTCAGCAAATTTCCGGACATGAAATCATAAGGTCATCTCTGGATTTCTCTGCAACAACACGTAACAGTTCTTCACCTCCTTTTTCCAGACACTGTCCAAAGCTACGCACTTCCCTCATCAAAAATTGGAGCTTTGCTCCAGCGTTCACCAGCATCCTGGTAACCAGTATACATCATCGTTGGGAGAGTGGTCTGTCGGTACAAACTGCTAAATTCCAACTGACAATAGTTATTTGTTTTATATTCGAGAAATGATTAATATGAGATATTCATTTTTTTACACTTTTATTCGTTACTTGCAATTTTTATCTCGCCTTTTACTAGGCATAACATTCAAGTATTGCTACTGGCTGAATTATTCGAAAAGTGTACTTTTGTGACTTACACATTTTGTATATCACGAGTTCATAATTATTCACATGTACTGTACATGACGAGTGCTTAATGTCTCTCATGTATTACATACTCCGCAGTATTTTGTAAAATCCGCAGTTTCAGAGGAGTCACAAACCAAAAGTCATCTGACTACAGAACAGCAACCTGACAGATGAATCGCACCAGGATAACAGTAGGTTTTGTATAATACTTTAATGAAAGGCTTTCACTTTACTAAAAAAATTATTTTCCGTTGGATTGAAGGTCTTGCCTTTCTCTTAAACACGGTAATTTTTTGTACATGAATCAAACTTCTGCGTTAGGTAAAATGTCTGATTTTATGTTCTATGTTGGACATTTTAAATGACAAAAAATAGCAAACATCGCAAATGCAATTTACTGTGACCTTTTGCTGAGTTTTTCTTTCTTTAGCATTGATAACGCATATATTGTTTGATCTATAGGTTTTCTGTTATTTAAAAAAACTGTGTTTCTAGAAAACTAAGTCACATGAATAGAATTGCATTTTGGATACGAAGTACTATTTTTCTTCTCCTTTAAAAAATTATATGCTCATATTCCTATGAAAGAACGTGCGTCATTCAAAACGATCCAGTAAACTTTTAAACTTTACACTAAGGTAACAGGTCATCGAAAAAGTGAAATTTCAGATACATAAAATGAAGCGTTGCATGAGCTTAAAGGTGTATTCGGAGATGAAGTATAGAATGAGCTTTTTCTAGGAGTGATTTAAATATCGAATTCACATTCCTTTCTAGAGAAGCTAGGAAATCCATAAGTGTTATCGATGCTATTGAATGGGTTGAAAACGCATCACGCGAGGTTTCACCCGAAACAATTAATTCGGTTTTCCAGTAAGAGAAATTTCATTTGAAGGGCTTACCAAACGAGTATGGTTAAACCAACGATAATCATCAAATAGCATTACAATGGAAAGTTTCCTATACGTCAGAGCAAAGGTTTATGGAAACATCGACAATAACGTTCAGATCCAGCCTTATATTAAGCTTGATTCAGCGTCATCAAATGGAAGGGAAAACAATAGCAGTGAGATGATGTGATACAAATTGGAATATAGAATCCATATCTAGGATAAAGTATTATCACAAATCTATGAACAATATTAGGATATCAGAAATTTTGCTCATGTGCAAGGTGACTCAATTATTTCAACCAATTTGCACCACATTTGTACGCACAGCGTGGCACTAATACATGGATGGATTATTTAAAATCTACAAGTTCGTGGTTTTTAGTGGCTCAAGTTTTTTACGAATAATTATTTCTCTTACTAATCACAATTAAATGAAAACTGTTATTAGCATGACAGATATTCAACCGTTTGCATTTCAATGACTTAAAGGAATACACTTGTATAAAACAATTACTGTCTAAAACAGGAAACAGTTTTATTTCCTAGGATTCCTTCTTACACAGATTGCAGTTTATTCTGTTATCCTTTGAGGAGGTACGCAATATTATGCGATTTATTACGCTTTGAAAACATAAACCACCATGAAAAGAACAGAAATCAAGAGTAATTATGCCTCACTTTCAAAATTCAAAATGCAGACTTGGATGTCACAATAAGAGTGAAAGGTGAGTGGGAAATAACTGGATTGCGAACTTCTAATAACACACACACACACATATAAGAGACATAAATTTTGCTACGTGTATTTCGTTTACAGAATAAACGCCTATAGACCTAAAGTAAAATTTTATACTCCACCAGATATCTTTCAATTTTCTTTACAGGTTTCGTTTACCTTCTTTTCTGATCGCATCGATTAAACGAAATGTAAATATTTCTAAATGTAATACGATTCGTTGATAAATCTTATAGGATGCGGGAAAGGTTCTTCACTGCAAGACTGCTGAAAAATATATCGAATACGAGAAAAAAGTAATTTGATGCTCTCATTTTTTGCTTTGTCAGATATTATCTTGTGAAAAAAGTTTTGCACCAAATTATTTATTTTAGTTATTTTGTTGAATTAGATAACTTCGTGATTCCTGCATGTTGTAACATGTGAGGATATGCACATATTGTTACGAAAATAATAAGATGTCCCTATTGTCAGCTTGTCTACTAAATCGTATGGAAAGGATAGATGGATTTTTCTAATCAGTAGCTACGAAATGTCCCATAGTATATAACTCGGCCTTTTCAGCAAAGGTATTCTGTGTAAGCTTAGTTGCAAATAATCTATGACTCTTACAAATGGCCAGTGAAATATTTGACGTCATAGATGGTTAAATGTTGTGTGTTAGCCAGCGAGTAGAAAGTTGTGTTTAATAAATTAAGTTTAAAGGAACAACTATACACTAAGTGGCCACTTTATTATGACCACCTGACCGCTTTAAGCAAATGAGCTATGGCTGTACGCTGTTGTCGCCAGAGGGCCAGGCTAGTATAAAAAGGGAAAGCTTAATGCTTGCGACAGTAGTAAAAGTGATTTTTGGTGACAAGATGGGTAAAAATGCGATTTGACGGTCTTTCAACATGAGATGATTGTAGGAGCTCGGAGCCATTTAGCGAGTATCACCGAAACCACCGCATTCGTGAAATGTTCCAAAACAGCTGTTGTTAAAGTGTTTAAAAACTTGACTGTCAGCCATTAAACTGGGTCTCTACGTGCAACGTGTGATCGTCATCGACTAGTGACTGCTCGGGCAGAACGAATAGTGTCCAGACTGGTAACAAACAACAGAAGGGCAACAGTGCAGCAAATTACAGATCATCTCAATCAAGGATCCCCTCAAATGATATCTGCACGCACTATTCGCCGTACACTGCTTTGGATGGGATATGGCAGCCGAAGGTCTGTTCGAACATCTTTGCTGTCTGCAGTTAACAAGAGAAAACTTCTCTAGTTCGCACAGGGGCACAAGGATTGGACAGTCGATAATTGAAAACCAAATAGGTGGTCCGAGGAATCGTGTTTTTAGTTGCACCATGCCGATGGCCGAGTGAAAATTTGGCGGAAATGGCACAAAAGCATGGACCCCAAATGCATTTCTTCAATCCTTCAAGCTGTTGGAGGCAACGTTATGGTTTCGGGAATGCTTTCCTGGCATACTTTGGGCCCTTTAATTCGTGCCATATCATAACTAAACATCGTTGCGGACCAAGTGCATCCTATCATGTGGATAGTTTATCCCAAAGGCGATGGCTACTTTCAACAAGATAATGCGTTCTGCCATAGTGCTCGTATTGTACAGGATTTGTTTCAGAAACATGCCGGTAAGTTTACTTTGCTTAGGTGGCATCCACAATCTCCAGACCTTAACCTCATTGAGAATTTGTGCGATGAAGTTGATCGAGCCATCAGACAGCTGGATCCACTACCCTGCAATCTCACAGTCCTGGAAAGTTCTATTCATCAAGCATGGTCTCAGATTCCACAAACCGCCTATCAACATCTCGTGGAGTCCATGCCACGAGGAATCGACGCAGTATTAAAGGCAAAAGGTGGTCCAACGAAGTACTGAGTGGGTGGTCATAATAAAGTGGCCACTTAGTGTATAATACATTTAGCAGTTGGTTTTTGGTTAGAAAAAATATTGATAAATATTAATGAAATACAGAAACGAAATACACCTCTTTCCCATACTTAAAGTTACAAACGTATCAGAATTTGGGGTTTAGTTGTATGCTTTACGCAGATAGTAACAAATGAAAATATGTACAAATGCATGAAAAGAAATTCAAATGGCAGTAAGTAAGTAATCAAAATATATTTACAGTAGAAGTGGGACTCATTTTGGACATGTTTACAGTAAAAGCGTCCCACTTCTACTGTAAATATATTTTGATTACATACTTACTGCCATTTGTATTTCTTTTCGTGCATTTGTACATATTTTCATTTGTTACTTTCTGTGTAAAGCATACCCGACCTTTTAGTACGGCGCATACGTTGTGTCTTGCTGATGCACAGAGGTGTGTATATAAGCCAGCGTGCCCCGTGTGAGTTTTATTGTTGTACCTGAGGATGGGTCTGTAAATTACAGACCCGAAAGATCTCGCACATTGTTTTAATCATTTTAACCTTTTAAACAAATTTTAATTTTCGTAAGTAAAGATGTTTTCACAGCTTGCGATGATTCGACTTGGTTTATTTCGTGTTGAAATGGGTTATGTCTTGTTCTTCGTGCTTAAGGTAGCAATATGCTCTACCGGTAAATCTTAATTAGCACGACAAAAACTTCCACTCATCGCCATAAGTAAAACTATTGACTTACGGCATTCGGTGTCCGACTTCTTTCGCGGAGAATCCAGTTTTCCAGGCTGGTGCACAACCGCGAATCAGTTCTGTCAATTCAAACAAGAGCCTCCCCGGTGTTGCAGTGGTCTAAGCGATGGCTCCTGATCATTCGTCCTGAAGAAGTTCACGTTCAAATCCCTGTGAGCCATGGATGTGGCGTTTGTCTTACGGCATTTGCTGTCTCCCTTCCCTGGAACCAGTGGCCCCACATTAGGTACGGGCGACTGCTTAAGCCCATTGAATTGCTCACGGTGGCCGTTAAACCTCCAATGAAAATATAAATAAAAAGAAATCAAACAAGCTTTAATATAAACATGGTTTTACGCATTCAACAATAAGCATGATAACGCAAAAATAATTGTCTATTGAATTTAAACTGTTCTAAATTTCGTACTTGTTAACTTAAACTTCTCACTCCTTCCATACCAGCGGACAACCACATTCTTCAAGCCATAGTACTTATTGGGTCGTTTCATAATTATTGGCCGATTCGGACACAAAGAAACAAACAGCAGTAACAGACGACGAAATGTATTTTATTCTGGAAAAGTCACTGCCTTCTGCAACAATACCCTGTGCCTAGCGTGTTTTCAGTGCAAAAATGCCACGGGGGCAGAACCTGGCATCACCGTGGTCCGAGGAATCTCTAACGGCGGAAATCACAGCATAACTGTTAGCGAACCGTTTGCCCTTCAAGAAGGTGTCCAAATGGCGAAGCGTATGAAAGTCTGAGGGTGCCAAGTCAGGTGAATAAACAGGTGACAGAGGACCTCGTACTGCAAGGCGTTGATTTTTCGCATTCGTCCAATAGACACATGCGGTCGTGCGCCATCCTGAAGCCGTATGGGACCCAAACGATTTGCGGGCGATGGTTGTTTGCTGATTAATTTCTGGTGACATTCGTTCGGCTAACGGCAGCACCCGTCCATTGTGATTGTTTGACCTCGCGGCAAAGATTCAAAATGAACTACAGTCTTGGTAGTCCACCACACAGATATCAGAACCTTCTGTGGGCGCAACTCGGTTTCGGACATATGTTTGGGTGGTTCCCCTTTATCAAGCCACGGCGCTGTTTGCTTCCTTTCTTTTCATAAAGCACCCTTTTTCATCAACCGTAAGGATCCGATGCAGAAAGGGAGCACTAGCCTCACGTTGTTTGAGGGAAATGCATGTTTCCAGACTCTGTAACTGCTGCTGTTCGGTGAGTTCTTGTGGAACACAGGTATCCAGTTTTTAACCTTGTCCATAGCTGCCAGGTGTCTGTAAACTGTCGCTGATGATACGACATGTTCGGCACTGAATTCATGTACTGTGGACGTTCGTTTTTCTTCCACTTTCCCCCTTAAATATACAGTGTCACACAGAACCGGACGACCGGCGCCTGGTTATGGCCCATGGCAACATCACCGGCATGGAACTTGGAAAAAACTCTACGGGCAGTCCGTCACTCGTCGTTCCGACAACCCACGACCTATTGACATTTGCGACAGTTTCGGACACATTCCGGCCAAGTTTGAATTTGTGCAAAATCACTGATCTCACGTCAGGTTGCTCCATCACGTCCCCAACTGCTGAGATCTGTCTGAAATACCGTTTTATACACGTGGGCTAAACCGATTAAATTTGCTTGGGCGTTTGGTATTTCCTCTTACGAGGCGTCCCTTTTAACCGGCTATGCGAATTCGCTTTGTCGGTATTGGCCAATAATTATGAAACGACACAATAGCATTAAATTGACTACGAAAACGGTTTATTATCATAATAAATAGATATTTAAGAAAATTAAGTATTCAATTACAATACTTACCTGTAAACACCTTTACACGTACGGATATAACAAGTTTGAATTCGTTTTAAGCATTGCATACACTTAGATGAGATTACAACTGAAGTAAGTACCCTAAAATGGCAAATAATTGTATATATTGTTAAAACGGTTTTTGAAGTTAAAATACTGAGATGTTAGTAGGTATACGAATGTACAGATCTTCAATGAAAGGCTCACCTATAAATTACTTGGTATATGGCTCCATATCCCGCGTGTTTTCCTGTTGACGCATGTTCTCAACAATGCACGACAGATTTCGGCCATATTTTGTGAGTACGTTCTGTAAAATCATAAGCCTTCTCACAATCCCTATATCGACTGTAAACCCTTAACGGCTTGTGTGGGTCTCTATGTGCACAAAATGCTTATTGTTTAGTGGGGGTTTAAGGACTACCTGGAGCAACACGATGGACTACCAGCAGTGACTCGTCCCTAAATTAAACACTGCTGCCGTTGAAGGGAAAGGAACAGCAACTCAAGACAAACACAACATCATACCTTATCGGGATTCGAACCCGGAAACACTAAAGACAAATGGTCACAAGCCACTACTTATACCACTGCGCGACCGAGGCCGCAAACCACCACTTGTCTGATGTAAGTAACTCATCAGTATTAAGATTGCAAAATAATGTTCATATCACAAATTAATACTACCTGAGTCGCTGAAAGAAGATAAGTAATTTCTCTCTGTCTCTTTCTTACACACGCACTAAAATTAACGCATGTCAAAGTATGCACCCTATTGTAATGAAACTTATCCCGTGTATTCTCGAGGAAAAAATGATTAAGTCATTAATATTACGAAGCACTGAAACAATATTTATGGCATGTTAAATGTCATCAACAATTAGTAATGCACTGCTCGATAAAGCTTTCTTCAAACCTCTGCCAACATTACTTATGTGTCTTCAATTTTCCTCTTATAAGTCGTTCTGTCGTGCTTTTGAATGTTATCCTACTTTATCTCATGTGGTCGTGGATCTTTCCTATTCTTCCGAACGACAGGCCCAGGAGAAGACGTTTTTCAGCTCTTTGAATTATGTATTGACCAGCTCCTTCAAAGCTTGAGAGAGTCTGAACTTAAATTTTGATGGCATGGAATCTTGGCATGCTTCTGATCCGTAGGTTTAGCCTCCTACCTTTCTTGGTTACAGCAATGCTTTAATTTTCTGCCCTAGCTTTTTGAGTTCTTCATTACACCAAAGTTTAGGTAGGTCTTTTTATTTAAGATCCATGTTTCGAATTCACAAGTGAGAACCCTGTGAATACACCAATTAAGTACACTTTTCTGAAACATAAAGGTAGCAACTTGCTTTTCAAAATTATAGCTTTTACCAAATGCTCCTGCGCCAACATTCATGTTCTTCTAATATTCTGCATACCTTTGGCTTTCGTTTGAGACCTGTTGTCCGAAGTATTAATAAATGTTTTAATTTTAAAATATCTACATCCACTCCTGACAAGAATCTTACTACATTCTAACCATATTATCTACTGGTTTTTAGCAAAAAAAGTGACTAACAGAGTGGGTAAAGTTATTCAATAACTGATAAGTTGAATTTAAATTTACAGAAATATATCAGGAAAGATAGTTACAGTGCATTAACGAAAAGAATTGTCTTAGGATGGAATCGAAAGGTGCTATTTCAGTGAGAAATAAATGTAGCCTTACAAAATATTTTAACATAAAAGCGGTTAACACATATGTTTTCTAAATGTTTCATTTCCAGTCTGCGCTAACTGGAAATATCACGGTGCTTGAAGTATTCCAGGGGAAGGAGTTACAGATAAGTGCAATGTAATGTAGCTTACGGGCATTGATTGAAAAACTGTATTTATACTGTATATTACTGTTAATTTCTCAGTAGGCACTTTACAATCGAAAGTGCAAAATTACATCTTTAGTAAAAGCAATATTTAATTTTTTAACGACATTTGTGTCTTCACTGAGATCGGTAGTCTCTTTTTGTGTTTCGGATTGGCATATTTAAAATTTATCATGGTCAATTGAACAAAGTTGACATCACTTAAAATTAAAAAAAAACATCAAATATATTTATAATTTCGCTGTCTTACCGACCTTTTGCGTTTTTGATTTTAAATTTTCAGGGGTTTATACACTGAATTATATAAGGAGTGCATACTGATAAAAACGATGAAATCTAAGTAGCAATTTTTTTTTCAATTAGCATTCATATACGATTCTTAAAACCTTAAAGTATTGCTCATACTTTAAAATAGCGTGGGTTCCTGAAAAGAAAAAGGAATTGCATAAAAATAAATGAAGTAGGGAACGGAAGGAAGCCAGAAATGGAATGGAAGCCAGAAAATGGAATGCAGGCCAGAAATCGCAGAAAGAGAAAAAAGACCGGAATTTCAATTTAATATGGAAACAAGAGTAATGAAAAGAAAAGAACAGAAAAGAAATCCTCCAATTCCAAGTCACCTATACCTATTTGGAGTCCCCATTTAGGGAGCAAAACTCATTTTTAATTACGAAAGTATTTCTATTAAAAATGAAGAGTACTCTATGGGAGGTAATGGGAGTTTTGCTTTAGTTGAAGTATAATTCTGAAACGAACACACACACACACACCTGGTATAGCTGTTGACCATGCCAATAAAATGTACAAAACGTTATGGTAACAATACCAAGCCATCCCTCCCTTACTTAAGTTGGTGTGCACCACATTACTGCACATTTTGTATTCATCTCAGGATCTGTCGGTCTGTTTTTTTATAAATATATAATAATATATTTTTTATTTTTCTGGTAAATGTCGCTATCTCCAGAGCTCGCAAACAGGCACATATATATTTGATTATATGGAGATTTGTTAAAGCTGAATGGGAACGTCATTCTTCATTTCGAAAATAGTTATCCCCATTTCTTCATCACCTGTAAAATAACTTGATTGCATTGCCTAAGAATTGGACCAAGTCTCCAATTTCGATCGTTTCCCACCCACCGGACATTTCGAAAAACTAAATATATAAAATACAGCATGTGTACAGAACAATGCATACAAACGATTTATGATATATTTTATGAAATAGAATAGTGGGACAATGCCAGAGCATTTGCATTGTTGTTTTTAAAGAGTTTGAAATAGAATCCCTTATCAAATGCATTTAGAATTGCTCAGTAAGCGTTAAAATATCGAGACAGTAATTAACAAGATTTAAGCGACGTAATAACTTCCAGATACAATTGACAATAGCAGTGAGGTCTTAGATGCTGAGGTAATGTGACTGGAAGAACTGAAATTCGTATCCTTCGGTAATACAACGGTGATCCAGTAAAACAGCGGAGTACAGATATGTGACTCAGACTTCCCTCTTCTTTTTTTTATTGTAGGTTTAACGAACGTCGTGTGCAACTCAATGGGCTATATTCTATACCTATCTCTTACCGAAAATGAAGGAATGCAAGTACAAATGTAAATTTCACAGTTTGGGTTCGAATCAGGATCTAGCTTGAAAATTGTAGGTGATAAATAAAAATAACGAACATGTAGCATGAAAAATTATACGGGATAAATAAGATTAATGAAAATCCAGCTTGCAAAATCTACTGATTAACGAAGATTTCTTGAAATTGTAGCTAGAAAAATATACCGGATGGATTCAATTAAAAGTTTTTTCAGGAAAAATATTATCGATAGATAAAAACTAATAAAACTTAGCTTAAAATGTACTGGGTAGAATAATTTAATAAATTTTTAGCAGGAAAAATATGTTCGATTGGTAAAATTAATGAAAATTAGCTTAACATGTGCTGCAAAGATTAATTATAAACGTTTTAGCAGGAAATATATGCTCAATAGATTGAATTAATAGAAATTAGCCTAAAAATGTACGGGTCAGGTTAATTTTAAGTTTTCCAAAACGGTAAGCATCAGTCCTGCTGCTTCAAAATAAAAATAAAAAAAACAATGTTCTATTTACCGCATGTTATGATTGATTATATAGAAGCTTAAAATACATCAAACAGAAATTGCTCTCTAAGAAGACACCACTTCCGTGTTCACTTGAATTAACAAATAACAAATGCTGCGGTTGATTCTACTACAGCTCACCGTACGTAGTTTTATGGAAAGAATGCACTAACAAGTTCTTTCTTATAGACACCGTTTCGAAAATTTCGAAATGTGTATAAGTACGTACTCCAAACCGTTTGCTACGGAAACCTTGTCTCATCAAGCAAAGTAGTATTTATAATAGTTGCAAACTTTGAAAGTCTAAAGTTTAAAAAAACACTCTATTTTTTCAATAAATTTCTAAGAACTAAATAATTACAAAGAAACATGAAATGGCAGAACAATTTGGTCCGTAAGCAAAGGTTTTATTTCGTATAATTCATATCCCCAAGTAAGGTTACACTTTTAATTTCAGTTTGGCATCTTTGAAATTTGATTTACCTATCTTCCACCCGATTTTTCCTGTTTCAAATTTACTAGAGCAGAAAAGTATAAATACAACTGAAATTTTAGTTGTTTTTATAGTCCAAAGTAAAGAGCGAAAACACATATCAGAATTTAAGTGGTTGAATAATTGTTTCGTTATAGTAAACCAGAATCGCTTCTGAGAATAGCGGACTTAAGAGCACTTTGAAAAAAATCCCAAATCAAATAACCACCAATTAAAAATCGTACAAACAAATTTATTTCAATTGATATCTTCCATTCCCAGTTAATTGAATAAACAAACATTCTCTTTTAAATCTAGGATGCAAAATCCTGATACTTTTCAGATTTCGTTATTATAATTTCATTGGAATATTTCCATTGTTGTACATTCATCAAAGAATATAAAATTCCGCAGACAACAGCCATCTTTCCTTTTTGTCGCCTGTATGTTGCTAAAAAATTAAACAGCCTATTGTCTCAACACTATTTCGGGTTTTGGATCTTTTCACGGACTGAAGTAAATGTAGCGCGCAGGAGCTGCTGCTTCAGTTGTATTTACTTGTACAACGTAATACTATGCTCCTCATATTTTGAAAAATAAATGTAATATTCCTTAAACTGATGTTCAAGAAATTACAATACATAAAACGTTTATTCCACTCTTGATTTAAATGTTTTTGGTATTTGTACATGAACATCATTTCGATATATCTACTGCGAATTACTTTATTGTTATAATAGGAATATTTCACATGTCACCGCTAAATTTTATTACGTTCATTCACATATGAATTATAGTAATAAATTTAAAATGAAGCTATTCTGAGGAGTGTTAGCTGAATGAATGAATGAATATTTAATCAGGAAGCACTAACGAATATCGACACTTTTACAAAACGTCGAGTGCAACGGTGTTCATTTTTTAATGAAAATTAAAACCTTTTCAGAATTTGCCGTATAAAAACCATCACATGTCCACGATGCAAAGATTCAAATTTAACTTTCAATTACAAAAGCGTGACGTGCATTTACTACTGCCCCTGCGACCCAGTAGTCCAAGTGTTGGTTTCTGCACATTCGACAGAGATGGGTCGGGTCGGTTTCCGAATCTGGAAGAGCTACGGTTGCTGTACTTGTTTCACGGCACTAGCTCTCCCCCTTCACTGGAGTCAGTAACACTAAATGTAGGACTGGCTGATTCTTACAGCCATTGTGTTGTTCACGGTCGACGTTAAACCACCAAAGAAAAGAAACAAATGATGCACTCACTGGTAAATGGACGCCACAGCACGTCAAAGTAGCATGACCAATGATTTTCTGCCATCAATGAAGAATATTCTTATTTAAGTTCTTTTTTACTGTTAGGTATTTGGAATTGCGTGCATTAATTCTCTTTGCTCTGATGTTACATAAAAAACGCTGCCCGAAGCAATGTGCAATATTTCCTTCATGTTGTGAAATCTTTACCTAGAAAAATTATATAAATAAGTTAATTTATATATTAAATACTGAGAACTTAGATAAAATAATCTTCCTTAACATGCAATTACGGTTTCCATAACGACAAAAATCCAATTTCTTAACAAAATGAATATTGACTAAAGTAACACATGCGTAACATTGGAGCAAGGTTAGTTAATAATTTCACAATTTAATTTATTTAATAGTAAAATCTAATTATCATTGTAATTTTTAACTATAGAAAACATGATCCCATGAGTAAGTTTGACATTTAAAAATTGCGTTGCAATGCAATGAATTCCTCCGCCAAAGAGTCAGGCACCCGTAAGCGATAACCTGGTTAATATATATATTTTCGAAGACAACATATGAACACATTTAAAACACGATATCTAGTGCACTTCAGATTTTACTGGTTTTGTAGGTATCGGTTATTTCAGGCTTTTTCCATCAATCGATAAATTTTTGCTCTTTGTAAAAGCGTTGTACATTACTTTTCTCTTCTGAAAGTTCATTTTTCATCCCACTTCTTTACTCTTGTCAGCAAGTTCTTGGCACATACATTGCAGCTCTAAAGGTGTAATTGCAATTATGACTACGTCATCAGCAAAACAAAAGTGAGTTAAGTAATCACAATTAACCTGTTTCCCTTTGTTTTCCCAGAAAAACGCTTGAAAGAAAATAGAAAATTTTCAATGTGGCATTAAAGAATTTGGGAGATATGGTGTCACCTTGTCTTACTCCCTTTCCAATTTTTATTAGTCCTGTATCCTCAAATATCCGGACTTTGGAAGCTGCATTTCATAGATGCTATTAATAATGCTAATGTATGTATCGTCAATACTGCAGGATTTTAAATCCATTGTAAATGCTGATGATTTCACAGAATCAAAGGCCTTTCCATAATCAATAAGAGCCGTGCATTATGGGCGTTCACATTCCCCTGCTCCTTCAATTAGTTCTCTAAGTACATGGATATGATCTTTAGTGATGTATACACTCCTGAATCCCACTTGATCCTTCGGTAGAGCCATGTCCAGTGTTACCTTTAAAAAATGTGAGCGAACCTTAGTGAAGATTTTACAAACCACTGATAGGCGGCTCATGGGCCTGTAGTGTCTGAGATCATCAATGCCACTCATTTTATGTAGCAAGATTATAGCAGCATTGTCCCAATACTCAAGAATCTTCTCTTTATTGAGATATCTAGTAAAAACTTGGGTGACTGGATTTTCAATTTCTCCACTTGCTTCTTCTATGACCCAGCAAGAACAATCTTGCTGGGGCCATCACTCAAGCCAGCACTGCCAACCAGCAATGCGAACATTGGACCAACACTCTATTAGCGCTGCCCATATGTCAATAAAATATCCTGGCGGCCACCACATGGGCCAGAAGTTCCGTCCAGAAGCTGTTTAACAGTTGGCAATCACATCAGTTGTCGTATGCCAGTACAGGGCCATATGTTGTCAGTCACAGTCGATTGCTGACCGAAGCGGACCTTATGTAGTCCCTCAAGCACGTGACATGAGCGATGGCTAGCGTAAGATGATCCATCAATTTCCTGGCAGTGACATCCAGCAATCATGTGGCGTAACTGGTCGCTTGCCGAATCATCCCTGTCAATTTACCAGCAGCAGTCAAAACGAAAATCACAGTTCACCAAAAATACAACTACTCTTTCTTTCCCAACGACACTTCTGCATGACGCACGGCGCTGCAAACATTCCCTCAGTAGGTCTGGAAAAACGCCCTGTGGATCCGGGAAGCATCGAAACACACAACTTATTGTTTTTGAAGCGTACGCTTTGGTCACTACACTAGTTTCCCACTCGTGAAATTTTGCTTAAAAGTGCGCCTCTTTCCTGCGCGATGTGAAACGGAGGGTTGGGTTTTTAGTTTTAGAATATTCAAATTTAGTTTTCGTAAAAGTCAATTTCATATAATTCAAAAATATTTTTTTCAACGTAACGATTTTTCCATTTACTTTAAGGACATTTTTCTCGCTTTTAACGAGTGTTCCAACTTTAAGATATCTTCCAAAGTTTGTGCCGTCCTTGTGGCCTTGAAAGGGGACAGTTAATTAATATATTTAAACATTCATGTCACATCCTTTTACATTTTTAACGGTGTATCTTTTATCTTCCACGTTCTGAAGCTACATTTGTTTTAAATACGAAAAATATTTTATCACACTTACGGTTATTTTTAGAGCGAATTCCTCCAATCCTGTGTCTGCAACCCATTATATTTACAAAGTGTTGCTTTTTTTAAAAACCTGTTCATTTTGTAATGAAAATACCTATTTCGTAACCTTATAATTCTTTTCCAACGTACCGATTTTTTGTTATCTTTCTGGTACTTCTGATTGAAGCGGTTTAGTGTAAGAAGATTACACAGAAATTATTTCTTGTTATTCATTGGAATGAAATGAGTGTGTTTCATAGCCGTTTCTATTCTTGATTCTTTATGTGCAGGAATTTTGCTACGAAATGAGTTTCTACGAATGCATGAGAGTAATTTAGTGTTCCTATAGTTCAATATTTATTTATATAATTTTCCTCCGACGGTAATCTTCGTTGACTCAGTATTTCTTTAGGAAACTAGCTCTTCTCTTCACATATCGGTTTTTTTTCCTAACATTCGCTAAAATAACACGACTACTAATGCGTCGAACTATTAATTCACTGTTCTATTTAGTTTGAAACTTTACTGAATATTTCATTTCAATTATTCTTTAAATATCTGTAGCACGTATATTTATGATTTTACCGTGTATAAGGAGTACTGTACACACATGAAAGAAGCATTTTTTTTTTGCCTCATTTAAATATTAGTATATGTGAATTGAATAATCTGAGCCTGGTATCTTTTCGAGAGTTGGATAACAAGCCGTGCAGCTCTGTCAGAGGAACTTTCAACTTCTACAACTTTATCCTTCAGTTTCTTGTTTATTATAAATCCAACACCACTAGTTCTGCCAGTATCTGTCCCACGATAGTAGAAGAGATGTCCACTTTTCAGTTCGATGAGATCTTCTCCTTTTCTCCTTACCTCACTTAGCCCGACGATGTCCCACTTGATCCTTTGTAGTTCCTCTTCCAATTCAAGAAGCCTTGAATCAGAAGATAGGGAGCGTCCGTTGTACGTAGCCAAGGTCAGCATCAGATGGCAGCCTAGTCCGGTCCTCCGGGGATTCTTAGCACCCTCTGCCTTCATGTCGCACTGGCCGCTGCCTTGGCCAGGTACATTCCAGCTGCCGGAGACTGAGGGCCAAGATTTAAGTTGTGGAGTCATTTTGGATTGGTTTGGCCATAACTCACCACGCTGGCCAAGCGGGTTGGTGAATGTGGGATAGAATTTCCTCTAATCCCGATGGTATAGTTATACCGCTATTGGCGGTCGTCAGAGCCCCTTTAGTAGGAACAGGATGCACCACGAGAAGGCGGGGTTGACATTTGTCAAGGTCCAAGGGACAGGAAAAGACCCAGAAGAAGACCACACGGGAGATGGGTGGATGAAATTCGAAAGTATGCAGGGGTGACATGGAGGAGACTGGCACAAGACAGACTGTTGTGGAAGAAACTTGGGGAGACCTTCGTCCAGCAGTGGATTGAAAACGGTTGACAATGATGATGATGATGATATGTGAATTCATATAAACCTTCTTAAATAAAGGAGAAATTCTTGGGAAACATTCTTTCAGTACACATATGTTCAAATTGAATTCGAAATTTGGAAGTTGCGAAGAATTTTGTCCTTTTTGTGTGTGTGTGTAAGTAGTCCCTGTTGCACTGAGGAAATGAAACTTTAAAATAGCATAACCTCGTTTTACGAATTTCTTCCGTTTAATAGCCAAGCATTTCGCACATAAACAGATGGCTTTTTCTAGGAAGGTAGGTAATTAGCTGTCTAGCATTCTGTTTCATTAGCACTTTCAGTTATTATTTTCCAGTGGAATATTCGCAGAAGCGAAAACTTCACACAACTCTTTATATAATGGTGACTTCTTGGATGTTGTCGATGAAGAGCTTTCCATAAGTAAACGTTGAGATGCCTGCGACTTTTTCTTTGTAAGTTCAACTGCACGAATATGCTTTTCTCATCCAATATGCTGCACGACGGTAAATCCCTTTCGTACTGCAACTTTAGTTTCCACATAGTTTGCAAAATAGAATTACTCTATCAGTAGAAAAAACATTTTCTCCGAACTCCAAAGCAAACTTGCGTAAATAGCAAAATTGTGAAGATTTGCATTTAGGCATCGTTGGAAATGAAGTGTTACTTTTCTTTTCTGACTGGAAATAATGACTGGAGTACGTATTAACAGCTTCCATACAATTCCAGATGATTTAATCTTAACCACTCAGAACAGGTTCTGCCTGGTACCAGAAGATTCGGGGGCATTGGAAAAGCATCCTAGCTAACCCTTTCACGAACAGTGTCTAAATATTGTAGGCAAAAATATTTCTATTCCATTTGCTTCTCTTCTGAAAATCTAACAAAATGAGGATAACTGTCAGATGTCTCTGTTAAGAGTGACACCTTATCCCAAGTAATGCTTCCTATAATTTGAGCTACCTGTTTCTTGAAGGAAATTTTTCGCTTCCTGAGGGAGAAGGTTGAGATTGAGGGGGGTGTTGCTTCACGGACGAAAGACCTGGTAAAGTACACAGGCCGAATCACTCACATTCAAGCGTCGATCAGTTGAATGTGAGTGATTCAATGCAGGTGGACTCATCGGAGGACAATACACATTTCAAGTCGTCCAAGATTTGTGCTGCTGGGACTAATGAAACTGACGTTTGGCTTTGACAATGGTAAACAAGGGTTTGGCTATAGTATCCCCAACGATAATATTCACAATGTGAAGCTCCCGAAGAGCAGTTTTGGTGGAAACAGGTGAGTCGAGATGCATATTCAATTCTGAGGTGAGTTAAGACAGCTGAGGTTTTGTGTTTTTTGGAAAAAATCCGTGTTAGTACCCAGGACGTAACTTTCAGACAGCTGCATCTTACATAGACAGTTATTCCTATTTGATGCGGTTCGTTCCTCTCGGTGATATGCCGACATGACCTTGGATGCTGTGGTTCTGTAACAGATGCATCGGCGTGACGCGCACCAACAATTTGTCCTCTTTTAAAGTCTTATATATATATATCATTATGTTGTATGGATTAAACTATTTGACGTACGCATATGCTACTGGTCTGCTAATTCCAACTTCGCACTCCTCTTTAATCGAATGCAAAATAGGTAACGGTTAGTTTCCTGGTAACACGTACATCGGCGTGAAACTAGCTGCGCTATAATCGATAATGTTTCAGTTTCATTGTTCAACCCCTCTATATATACACTGGTTTCCACAAGTTCAGGAACAAATGGAAAAAACGCTGTAATTTTTGTAAACATCGTGCAAAACGCACGAAATTCGGATATGTTACGGGCAACGGCATGCCGCTTCGACGAACGGTATACAAATGAGTGGCACGTGCGTCGGTTCGTGCAAATACGCAATAGGATTAAACACGTTGTTTCGACGTGAGACACCAATTCATGTGAGGCCTTTAACAAAGAGAATTCCAGATAGGTATTTTGTGACAATGACCTCCAGACGTCATTTAGTAGTGGAATTACGCTACAGAGCTTTAGGCAGACTTGAAGCAGTGCAAAGTCAGGCGGACGTTGCAAGACATCTCAACGTGAGTCGTTCTATGGTTCATAGGTTGTGGTAGCAATTTCAAACAGTGGGTTGAGCTTCCCGACAATTCAGACAAGGCCACCGAATTGCAAAGACCTCTTCGGATGACAGCTATCAACGCGGCGGAACAGGACTGCTTCTCCGACCCATTTGCGATCCGTGCTTGTGGCAGTTCCAAGAAGGACGGCATCACGATCTATGGTACACCGAAGGCTACATAAACGAGGGCAATATGCTAAGCAACCGCTCGAATGCTAGGCAATCGCTCCCGCCACAGGATGCAACTTTTGAATTGCGCACGAATGCATGTGAACTGAAGTGAAGGGCAATGGCGGTATATACTCTTCACGGTTGAATCAAGAGTGATTGTCGACGCATTTACATCTGAGGAGAATCCGGGACACTTATCACCGTTTTCTGATCTGTGAAAGGGACAGTTACGGCGGAGGCAGTGTGCTTCTATGTTGAGACATCTCTTTAAGTGCCCGTACAGACATCTATGTGCTGCTGCAGGAAAGCTTTATTGCACAGCAGCATAGAGATGATATCGTGGATCCAATCGTCCGTCCGTATACAGGCGCAATCAGCGCCACATTTCTACTGCAAACTGGAAACGCCCGCCCTCACACAACTCACCTGGTTTGACAATACCTGGAAGAGCAGACTATTGTACGTATGGGGTTGCTAGAACGCTCTCCGACATGAATCCTATCGAGCATATGTGGAACGCTCTGAATCGGCGTTTTGCTGCCCTCCACCACCTTCCCATACCCTGCAGGGGCTTCGAATTGCTGTACGGTAACAACGGGCGTTGCTGCCAACGGAACTCATAGAACATTTTTAATTATTTAAATTAAATGAATGTGAGTCTGTCATTGCACGATTATCACCGACAAAATAGCAATCTGTATTGATTCGAAATAAAGTGAATATAATAATAACTATAAATTCACAGATGCGAAGATATAATCCAATTTCTTTCGCGTACATACTAATAAAATGAATGTCAATCTGTCACTACATGTTTATCATACGTACGTCACTGCACGTGATAATCGTGTAGTGACAGACTCACATTCATTTATTTACCATGTGCGTGAAAAAATTGGATTATACCTCATAGAACACTATAAACAGCATGAAACATCGCTGTCGGTCTTGCATTGCTGTTCGGGGTGACTACACCTCTTATTGAGGTACTTCTTTCTGTATGCTTTCCAAGTGTGTATTTATAAATTCTTTATGTTTGTATATCTCATACGACATATAATTGCGTTGTATCAAATTCGCTTGCGCTTTTAAGTCACATATGGAATTATAAAGATGTGCACCAACTTTTATGCTATTTGGTTTATTGGCTTTGGAGTTATACTGATTTTTTCACTTGTCTCTTAAATTATGTAACCCAGTGAGTGTATATATATATATATATATATTCTATTAAGAAGAGACCTAAGCAAAAAAATATTTTTGACTCATACCAAGTACAGCATAGTAAAAGTTATGTTTCTACCGGTGTGAGTAAAAAGAGAAAAAAATAAAAATAAAACAACTGAATGTGGAAAGTGTCGAGAATACTGAGCCTTGGCTTTATCAAGGACCAGCAAAAACTCTGCATTTTCTCACTTCCACAAAGACCTAGTTGGAAATGGGTTTCTGCAAAGCCATAGATGCAAGTAATAAGCCCACCAAAATTTTTTTTTTTAAAATATATATATGTCATGACCTCCGCAGAGTTGTATGACCTAGCTCTAGTTTACAATTTAGCTTGCATCCATAAATTTCCTGACCCGACCCATGCTCTTCATCTGTTACTATTAAACAGAAAGAAAGAAGATTAAAGAAAACTCAAGTTGTGAGAGTGACATAATAATTAGAAATAATGTTCAGCAATAACGAAATGCCAAGTTCGCCTGAGAGAGAATTTAAACCTGAATAGCAATGCAAAGTTTTCCAAATTCTTACATTGCAATTAAAAAAGGAAATATTAATTATTTAAAACTCAGATTCTTGAAAGAAAACTTGATTCTAAAACCTCCTACTCCACACCTTTTGACAACACAAAAACGAGAATAAATTAAAGACAATAATTAACTAAAGAAATGCTTTGTGAAGGTTATATGACATAAACAATTAGTTGCAATATGTACAAAGTATTTCAGAAGTGCTTTAAGTGCATAATTAAGTAGTTATTAAGAACTTAACTACTTTGAAAACATAGCGCAAAGTACAAGAACTATGAATGGCCAGCTGCTTGGCCTAAGTTTCCTAAAAAACGCGCAAAGTTACCAAGAAAAGAAAGAGTTAAAATCCGCAAAAAGTTAACAGACTTGCCAGTGCCTAAATGCTAAAAAACAAAAATAACAGAGAAAAAAATACAAGAAGTACAAACATTGAACTCGGAAAACCTAAAACCCAAAGACAATGAAGAGAGCTTACATCTTATGCAACTGAACTTTCTCCACACAAGAGGAGCATGGCCGTTCTTTTCCCCAAACTTCCAACAAACTCCTCTGCCACTCCCTAGTCGCTGGGGGCAGTGTGGGTGGGGCTGAAGGACTCCACACACTGAAAGAATCCAACTCGCGGAGATTTTAACCAGAGAAAAAAATATATATACTTAAGACTGTGGACCTGTATGATCAGAAAGAGCAGAATTAACTCTCCAGAATACATGAGAAATATTATAAAATACACAGGTAGTGTATTTAATATTCTTTGCATGTAATTAATCACCTTAGTGAGCTTATAATATTTCTCATGTATTCTGGAGAGTTAATTCTGCTCTTTCTGATCATACAGGTCCACAGTCTTAAGTATATATATATTTTTTTCTCTGGTTAAAATCTCCGCGAGTTGGATTCTTTCAGTGTGTGGAGTCCTTCAGCCCCACCCACACTGCCCCCAGCGACTAGGGAGTGGCAGAGGAGTTTGTTGGAAGTTTGGGGAAAAGGACGGCCATGTTTCCTCTTGTGTGGAGAAAGTTCAGTTGCATAAGAGGTAAGCTCTCTTCATTGTCTTTTGGTTTTAGGTTTTCCAAGTTCAATGTTTGTACTTCTTGTATTTTTTTCTCTGTTATTTTTGTTTTTTAGCATTTAGGCACTGGCAAGTCTGTTAACTTTTTTGCGGATTTTAACGCTTTCTTTCTTGGTAACTTTGCGCGTTTTTTAGGAAACTTAGGCCAAGCAGCTGGCCATTCATAGTTCTTGTACTTTGCGCTGTGTTTTCAAAGTAGTTAAGTTCTTAATAACTAAATTATGCACTTAAAGCACTTCTGAAATACTTTGTACATATTGCAACTAATTGTTTATGTCATATAACCTTCACAAAGCATTTCTTTAGTTAATTATTGTCTTTAATTTATTCTCGTTTTTGTGTTGTCAAAAGGTGTGGAGTAGGAGGTTTTAGAATCAAGTTTTCTTTCAAGAATCTGAGTTTTAAATAATTAATATTTCCTTTTTAATTGCAATGTAAGAATTTGGAAAACTTTTGCATTGCTATTCAGGTTTAAATTCTCTCTCAGGCGAACTTGGCATTTCGTTATTGCTGAACATTATTTCTAATTATTATGTCACTCTCACAACTTGAGTTTTCTTTAATCTTCTTCTTTCTGTTTAATAGTAACAGATGAAGAGCATGGGTCGGGCCAGGAAAGTTATAGATGCAAGCTAAATTGTAAACTAGAGCTAGGTCATACCATATATATATATATTTTTAAAAAAAATTTTGGTGGGCTTATTACTTGCGTCTATGGCTTTGCAGAAACCCATTTCCAACTAGGTCTTTGTGGAAGTGAGAAAATGCAGAGTTTTTGCTGGTCCTTGATAAAGCCAAGGCTCAGTATTCTCGACACTTTCAACATTCAGTTGTTTTATTTTTATTTTTCTCCTTTTACTCACACCGGTAGATACATAACTTTTACTATGCTGTACTTGGTATGAGTCAAAAATATTTTTTTGCTTAGGTCTCTTCTTAATAGAATATATATATATATATCTATATACACTCACTGGGTTACATAATTTAAGAAACAAGTGAAAAAATCAGTATAACTCAAAGCCAATAAACCAAATAGCATAAAAGTTGGTGCACATCTTTATAATTCCATATGTGACTTAAAAGCGCAAGCGAATTTGATACAACGCAATTATATGTCGTATGAGATATACAAACATAAAGAATTTATAAATACACACTTGGAAAGCATACAGAAAGAAGTACCTCAATAAGAGGTGTAGTCACCCGAACAGCAATGCAAGACCGACAGCGATGTTTCATGCTGTTTATAGTGTTCTATGAGATATAATCCAATTTTTTTTCACGCACATGGTAAATAAATGAATGTGAGTCTGTCACTACACGATTATCACGTGCAGTGACGTACGTATGATAAACATGTAGTGACAGATTGACATTCATTTTATTACTATGTACGCGAAAGAAATTGGATTATATCTTCGCATCTGTGAATTTATAGTTATTATTATATTCACTTTATTTCGAATCAATACAGATTGCTATTTTGTCGGTGATAATCGTGCAATGACAGACTCACATTCATTTAATTTAAATAATTAAAAATGTTCTATGAGTTCCGTTGGCAGCAACGCCCGTTGTTACCGTACAGCAATTCGAAGCCCCTGCAGGGTATGGGAATGGGGTGCAGGGCAGCAAAACGCCTATTCAGAGCGTTCCACATATGCTCGATAGGATTCATGTCGGAGAGCGTTCTAGCAACCCCATACGTACAATAGTCTGCTCTTCCAGGTATTGTCAAACCAGGTGAGTTGTGTGAGGGCGGGCGTTTCCAGTTTGCAGTAAAAATGTGGCGCCGATTGCGCCTGTATACGGACGGACGATTGGATCCACGATATCATCTCTATGCTGCGGTGCAATAAAGCGTTCCTGAAGCAACACATAGATGTCTGTACGGGCACTTAAAGAGATGTCTCAACATAGAAGCACACTGCCTCCGCCGTAACTGTCCCTTTCACAGATCAGAAAAGGGTGATAAGTGTCCCGGATTCTCATCAGATGTAAATGCGTCGACAATCACTCTTGACTCAACCGTGAAGAGTACATACCGCCATTGCCCTTCACTTCAGTTCACATGCATTCGTGCGCAATTCAAAAGTTGCATCCTGTGGCGGGAGCGATTGCCTAGCATTCGAGCAGTTGCTTAGCATATTGCCCTCGTTTATGTAGCCTTCGGTGTACCATAGATCGTGATGCCGTCCTTCTTGGAACTGCCACAAGCACGGATCGCAAATGGGTCGGAGAAGCAGTCCTGTTCCGCCGCGTTGATAGCTGTCATCCGAAGAGGTCTTTGCAATTCGGTGGCCTTGTCTGAATTGTCGGGAAGCTCAACCCACTGTTTGAAATTGCTACCACAACCTATGAACGATTGAACGACTCACGTTGAGATGTCTTGCAACGTCCGCCTGACTTTGCACTGCTTCAAGTCTGCCTAAAGCTCTGTAGCGTAATTCCACTACTAAATGACGTCTGGAGGTCATCGTCACAAAATGCCTATCTGGAATTCTCTTTGTTAAAGGCCTCACATGAATTGGTGTCTCACGTCGAAACAACGTGTTTAATCCTATTGCGTATTTGCATGAACCGACGCACGTGCCACTCATTTGTATACCGTTCGTCGAAGCGGCATGCCGTTGCCCGTAACATATCCGAATTTCGTGCGTTTTGCACAATGTTTACAAAAATTACAGCGTTTTTTCCATTTGTTCCTGAACTTGTGGAAACCAGTGTATATATAGAGGGGTTGAACAATGAAACTGAAACATTATCGATTATAGCGCAGCAAGTTTCACGCCGTTGTACGTGTTACCTGGAAACTAACCGTTACCTATTTTGCATTCGATCAAAGAGGAGTTCGAAGTTGGAATTAGCAGACCAGTAGCATATGCGTACGTCAAATAGTTTAATCCATACAACATATTGATATATATATAAGACTTTAAAAGAGGACAAATTGTTAGTGCGCGTCACGCCGATGCATCTGTTACAGAACCACAGCATCCAAGGTCATGTCGGCATATCACCGAGAGGAACGAACCGCATCAAATAGGAATAACTGTCTATGTAAGATGCAGCTGTCTGAAAGTTACGTCCTGGGTACTAACACGGATTTTTTCCAAAAAACACAAGACCTCAGCTGTCTTAACTCACCTCAGAATTGAATATGCATCTCGACTCACCTGTTTCCACCAAAACTGCTCTTCGGGAGCTTCACATTGTGAATATTATCGGTGGGGATGCTATAGCCAAACCCTTGTTTATCATTGTCAAAGTTAAACGTCAGTTTTATTAGTCCCAGCAGCACAAATCTTGGACAACTTGAAATGTGTATTGTCCTTTGATGAGTCCACCTGCACAGTCTTTCCCACATCCGGGAGAGTTTACGTGTGGATGCTTCCCTAACAGGCTTACCACTCGGACATTTTAGGGCCCTTAATGAAGCACGGGGGTGGATCAGTGATGGTTTGGGCCGCAATATCGTGGCATTCCAGTCGTTGGTGTGAACAGCAATGCATATCGTCGTTCTGTCTGTGGTTTTGACGCATAACAGATGAACAGCAGCAACCTCCGAATTACGGAACTTTTGCTTTACGAGTTTGAACTCGGCCATAACGCTGCTCAAGAAAACGAGACATTTGTCATGCGAAACGGGAAGGTTCCGTGGACCACAGCACCACAACCAGATGGTTCACGAAAATACGCTCAGGTGACAGAAACCTCGACAATCAGCCGAGGTCCGGTAGGCAGCGAACCGTGGATTCGCAGCCCGTGCACTACGCCGTAGAAGACAAATCCGACAACCAGCACTCTGAGATTGTCAGGTGAGCTGGGCATATCACAGACCACTTTGGTTCGTCACCTTCAGGACCTTGGCAAGGTCTACAGGAGCTGCCGTTCTCTTTTAATATAAGACACATGCTGAACTAAATAGTGCAAAACTTTCGACTCACACTTATAGGTTGAGACATCGGGTTGTGTCAGGTCCTTTGAGCCTAATATAATTAATATCCAAAGAACCTGACAAACCTTAAATAAAAAACCTAAAAAAAAGGCCAAAAACTTAGAAAAAGAGGGAGGACAGTGTATTAATTTTTACAATATCTGTATTAAAAGTATTGAACTGAGCTCGATGAACGCATGGAATTTTATCATTTGGATTTATTCCGTAAGATATATTTCTGAACTATTAACATTATTCAAAAAGGTACAGAAATACACCGAAATACATGCGTTTTAATTTTCTCTCTATTCATTTGTCCTTTTTGTTTTGTTATACACTGAGTGGCCACTTTATTAGGACCACCCCCTCAGTACTTCGTTGGGCCACCTTTTGCCTTTAATACTGCGTCGATTCTTCGTGGCATGAACTCCACGAGATGTTGATAGGTGGTTTATGGAATCTGAGACCATGTTTGTTGAATAGCACTTTCCAGGAGTGTTAGATTGCAGGGTTGTGGATCCAGCTGTCAGATGGCTCGTTCAACGTCATCCCACAAATTCTCAATGGGGGTTGAGATCTGGAGATTGTGGGGGCCACCTAATCAAAGTAAACTCACCGGCATGTTCCTGAAATCAACGCTGTACAATACGAGCACTATGGCAGGACGCATTACCTTGTTGAAAGTAGCCATCGCCATTGGGATAAACCATCCACATGACAGGATGCACTTGGTCCGCAACGATGTTTAGATATGATGTGCCAGTCAGACGTTGATCAACGCGAATTAAAGGGCCCAAAGCATACCAGGAAAACATTCCCCAAACCATAATGTTGCCTCCACCACCTTGAAGGGTTGTAGCAATGCATTTGGGGTCCCATGCTTTCGTGTTGTTTCCGCCAAAGTCTCACTCTGCCATCAGCATGGTGCAACTGAAAACGTGATTCATCGGACCACATAATTTGTTTCCAATTATCTACTGTCTAATCCTTGTGCTCTTGTGCGAACTGAAAACGTTTTCTCTTGTTAACTGCATACAGCAAAAGTGTTCGAACAGGCCTTTGGCTGCCATATCCCACCCGATGTAGTTACGGCGAACAGTGCGTGCAGAGATCATTTGAGGGGATCCTTGATTAAGATGGTCTGTAATTTGCTGCACTGTTGCCTTTCTGTTGTTTGTTACAAGTCTGGACACTCTCCGTTCCGCCCGAGCAGTCATTAGTCGATGATGACCACACGTTGCACATAGATACCCAGTTTTTTGGCTGACAATCCAGTCTTTAAACACTTTAACAACAGCTGCTCTGGAACATTTCACGAATGCGGCGGTTTCGGTGATACTCGCTCCATGGCTCCGAGCTCCTACAATCATCCCACGTTGAAAGTCCCTCAAATCGCATTTTTTTACCCATTTCGTCACCAAAAAATCACTTCTACTACTGTCGCAAGCACTAAGCTTTCCCTTTTTATACTAGCCTCGCCCTCTGGTGGCAACAGCGTGCAGCCATATCTCATTTGCTTAATACTGTCAGGTGGGGATAATAAAGTGGCCACTCAGTGTATAATCAAAATATAAATGAAAAAATCAAACGTGGCAATTTCGATTTTTGGCCTTATTTCCTTAGGTTGAACACGTATTGTAATCTGACACGAATCGACGTATTTTATGATTTGTGTTGTAGTGGTACACATCAATAAATTACATGTTTTCTGTAAAAGTGATTGGGTAAGTTACTTCAAATGTCTCTATATTTACCGGATGTGAAGTCACGAACTTTCGGCGCATATATCTTTGGAATGCGACGTCCGATCGGACAACAGACAACGGTTTTCGCCTTCTTTCTCCACGATGAATCATCCGGTAAGTTTATTGTGCGGTCGATTCTGTTCACCCTGTATATTTTAGCAAAAAAGTGACAAGTTTTTGCCAGGTAAAATTGGATTTTGGTAAAAAAAACTTAAACATTGCCATATTTGTTCTAATAACTAATATGGCGTATAAGGTTTGTGATCTGATCCGCTGTTCTGCTTTGAAACATAACAAATAGTTTAACATGAACACTTCCTCTTATGTTTAATATTTTATTCCAGATCAATCCCTTGCGGAATAGGAATATCCCGGGTACGGAGAACAGGCCACATTGCAATTTAAGTGCCACAAAATTGTTATGAAATAACAAATATCGTGTGGCTATATTTCCCACTACTTGAGCAACTATTGTTCACAAAACATTTTTTTTAATATTTCAATTTCAATAAGAAATTTAGACATTTCCATGATTTTGGGGGTAAAAACAAAGCGGAGAACTGGGCACAAAGTTTTTAAGGGGCTCTAAAAAAATTGCGTCTTCGACCGTTTCGTGGTCATGTCCCCTGAGAGTGGGTACCTGGGTCGCATAAAATTTCCGTAATTTCGTATTTTCTTAAATGCAGTGTTTAATATAATTCTTTACAAAAAATGTTTATAATGTACAACTCAACAAAAGAACTTCAGGGTATATAAACTACAACACCGCAAATTCTCGGCGGCCATGTGCAAACTGACATGGGTTAATACCAAAAATATAAAGTATAAAGAATTTCTGGTCCGATTCAGAATTTTTCAGTGTTTACAAACACTACAACTCAACAAATTCTCTACGGGCATATGCTAACGCATAAAACCTGTCTGGAGGGCAGGGGGGCGGATTTTAATTAGTTCTTGAACAAATTATAACAACGTATCTTATTTTCAATGCCATAAGTGTTTTTAAGTTTTGGTTTCTATGTCAAACTATATATAAATGTTATTGTAGCTGTGCTTCTGCCTACCAGTTAGGGAAAAATATATGTATGTTGTCTATATGCATGAAGAAAGGCATGACGCTCTCTCTTTGCAAATTCAAATAGGAATACCAGTATAAATAAGAACTAAACGTGGCGGTCTGGAATGAATCGTAACTTTGACTGAACTATCAACGAGAGGACACCGTTGAAAGGTCAGATGGTAGGTGGGTTCAGGGGCGAGCAGATCACGTTTGGAGGAATTAATTGAATAAACAGTTTTCGCACTCTTTAGTTTCTCTCACTTTATATCTGAATTATCATTGAAATTCTTGCAGTTGAAGAAATCTTAAATTTTGTCATCGATATTTTGATGCTTTCGTAATTACTTCGTTTTTCACAGTCTTGAAAAAAAGAATGAAATTTGGGAGCATTTGGGTTTCGTTTTTTACTAAAACCGAAGAAACTTACAATTAATTCTGAATGCAGCTATAAGAATAAGATTTGTACACGAATAGAATAAAATCTCCGGCAGTTTGCCGTAGAGAAAGTACGATGGCTATTGGTTGGGAAAAGGAAGTGTTTTATTTTTTATATGCAGATCAAGTTTTACTTGGGGTATCTTCAGCTGCAATCCAGAAACATGAGTAAAACCTTTTTTTGTAAATACAAACAGTACAATAATTATCAGACTTTTGCAAAAAAGACTTAAACAGGAAATGGTGACGTCAGCATACAGCTAATTTTAGGTTTGAGGCAGATTTTTGCAAACAGTGAGAAGCAAAAAATCTGCTTTCAGGGCTGTTTATGGGTCTCCAGTCCGATACTGAGCGTTCGTATGAAGATCTGAAATTTACAAAAGCTATTTCTGCAGATTGTTTAGGAATAATAATTCCGGTTACGTGTAAAATAATCTATGAGGAATTAAAAGAGCAATACATGAAGGTAGGAATGTTTTCTGGAGAACGATATATTCTACATTTTCTAACCAATTGTTATCATGTGCAGGGCCCGATCATGATAACTCTGGGCCCTGAGCAGAAACCTACATGCGGCCTCCCTCACATCACATTTTTTCTCTGTCACAGAAAGACACGCATATGTATGAAACTTTAAGGGTATATGCAAACAAAAATGAGACAGTTTTAAATAACAATATACTTGGTATAATGAATTAAAAATTCAGACTTGCTTCTTAATATGCATAATAGTATTTATTAAAAATAAACGCTACTTTTCCGTTAGCCGGAAGCAATTGATAAATCGCCAATTATGGTTCACAAATAACATTCTCTGGGTTATTTTATCAAAGGCAATCGACAGTTCTCAAACCCTGTTCCGATACGAAAACTTCTTCTGCTGCGACGTGAAGATATGTTGCATCTCCATCTAATACTATAATTAAAATACAGTTTTATTTGCTGATTGTTCTCACGATTCATATTTAATGGCAAAATCTTATTTTTTTGAAAAAAAAATTCAAAACTGGATCAGAGCCTTTGGATTCCTTCGCTGATGCATCGAAATCTTTACAATGCACAAGAAATAATCATTTTATTCTCAGAAATATCCGGTTTTTGATTGACTGTAACAGAATACTTTTAACAGCGATCCTGCAAGCATTTTGGTAGATTCGTCTTTAATTTCCTTTTGGCAGAACCGGACAGATACGTTCGTTGAGACATCACTTAAAAAGTACGTGTATTACACTTTAAACAAATACGATTTCAGTTAAAATTCTGATAAAAACCACAAAATTGAAAAAAATATTATCTCACTTCAAACTATTACCACATGCTAACACTAATAAAAACGTAAAATTCAGGGATTCACTTCAACCAAGTCGAAAAGCTTCATAGTAGAAGAACATGCTGTAAACAAGTGTTTGCTTTATAAACGTGTTGCCATTTTCCTCGGCAAATATTTCCATCCGTGCAGCTGAAAAATGAAAGAATCATCCACGGACTTTAGGATACTGTACCAATCAACGTGTCGCATTTTACGATATGGACATGGTAGCAATACATAGAAGGTGGATCTCACAATCTGAAATGTATAAAATGCCTCACGCAGTTAGTTAAGATAGGGTGCCTCAGAAATTTTATTAATCCGTCCAATCAAAATGGAACTTTCAAAAAAATAAATTTATAACATAATATTATTATAAAAAATGCAAATTTGGGGGCCCCTTCAAACTGGGGGCCCTGGCCACGTGTTCCTCATGCCCTGCGCTAATCAGGACCTGATCATGTGGTTGTAATAAAGTGAGCATAAATAAGCTATTCTTAAAAATGACAAATGAATCAAAGCCATATTATTATTTAATATTTTCTGGAAATTTAAAATTCGTGTGGGTGAAACCGCGAGTCCCACAGACATGGGTTCAAAACACTGAAGTTCTGTCGCTTTCAAACTGAAGTACGTGTTTTGGTACAAAACAACTTCTTTTACGTTGTAGAGAAAACGCATTTCCGTAGTTCACGTGATGGTCGCAAATACTACCCATTTCGTCACACCGCATCGTCAGCAGCTTCATAGGCTTCGGACTCGCGGATCCCTACGAACGCCAGCGTGTGACGTCAGTATGTTGGAACCGAGGCTGACGTCATAGGCTTCGGACACGCTGATCCCTACGAACGCCAGCGTGTGACGTCAGTATGGTTTTTTTTTTTTGATTGGAGGTTTAACGACCACCGTGAGCAACTCAATGGGCTATAAGCAGTCGCCCGTCCCTAATTTAGGGTCACTGGTTCCAAGGAAGGGAGAGAGCCAGTGCCGTAAGACAAACACAACATCCATGCCTGACCGGGATTCGAACCCGGACCCCTTACGGACGAATGATCAGAGGCCAACGCCTTAGACCACTGCGCCACCGGGGCGGCCGTCAGTATGTTGGAACCGAGGCTGACGAAGTTGGAACGGAGCTGACAGCTGAATTGCCGCAGTGAGGGAATGAAAGCTAACAAGCATTTTAGTGGCTCTTGTAAAGAAATATTACAAATGATTCATTCTAGGTATTTAACAGACTTAAATAAAAAGTAAGAGAAAAGACTGGAGATCTGTTAAAGACAAATGAAAATTTTCGTTATACAGAAACAATACGTTTAAATTTTCAGGTCATAAGTTTTCTTGTCAACATCTTGCACCTTTCACCAGATGTGTGCATTAAAATATATTTGATCTGCGAGATTGCGCAAATAGATCACCTGAAGTGAAAAAAGTAATTTTTTCCCACGTTTCCTTCTCTGTTTAATTTCTTCAATTTCGAACAGCAATAATAAAATCGCAAATTTTTTTCGTGTGATTTTCTTTTCGTTTTTCCTTAAGCTTTATTTGCGGTGTTTTTGTAGTGAGTCTTCGACATCTTTCAAAATCAGTATTTTTTTTTTCACGTAAAGCTACTAATGTACTACATTCAAATTACGAACTTTTAATGCGCGAAAATTTAAAAGAACCAGAAAGGTATGTCCTTATTCCTTTGTGTACCATTGTTAAAAATCTATGAATTTATTAATATATAATTTTGTATATTAATATATATATTTGTATAACCCCCACTTTGGTTGAACATCAGATGCCTCTGCATTCTGAATTACTGCTATATATGCACTTATATATATATTAAATGGTTAGTACACTTTTAATACGTGCTTCCATTTTTAAGTTTATATATATATATCATCATCATCATCATCATTGTCAACCATTATCAATCCACTGCTGGACGAAGGTCTCCCCAAGTTTCCTCCACAACGGTCTGTCTTGTGCCAGTCTCCTCCATGTCACTCCCGCATATTTACGAATTTCATCCACCCATCTCCCATGTGGTCTTTTTCTGGGTCTTTTCCTGTCCCTTGGAATCCAATCTAAAATTTCGGCTGTCCATCTATGGTCTGTCCTTCTGGCAGTATGTCCAGCCCATTGCCATTTCAGGGATTTAACTCTGATCATGATATCTTCCACTCTCGTCATTTTTCGGATCCACGAGTTCCTCTTCTTATCTCTCCTGGTTATACCAAGCATGCACCTCTCCATGCTTCTTTGAGTTGTCTGCAGCTTTTGTATGTCTCTTTTAGTTAAGGTCCACGTCTCTGCACCATACGTAAGCACTGGAAGGATGCATTGATCAAACACTTTTCTTTTAAGACATAATGGCATATTGCTCTTGAAAATTATGCTGTTTCTTCCAAAAGCTCTCCAGGCAAGTTTTGTACGCCGATTAATTTCTTCATCAATGTGACCCTCACTTGATATCTGCTGTCCAAGATAAACATACGTATCTGTTATCTCCAGTTTTTCTCCATCAATCGATAAATCTTCATTTCTTGTAAAAGCATTGAACGTCACTTTTGTCTTCTGAAAGTTCATTTTTAATCCCACTTCTTTACTCTTGTCAGCAAGTTCCTGGATCATACTCTGCAGCTCTGATGGGGTAGTTGCAAAAATGACTACGTCATCAGCAAAACGAAGGTGGGTTAGATAATCTCCATTAATCTTTATCCCTTTGTTTTCCCAGTTCAGTGATTGAAAGACATTTTCCAATGTGGCATTAAAGAGCTTCGGAGATATGGTGTCACCTTGTCTCACTCCCTTTCCAATTTTTATGTGTGTTGTATTTTCAAACAGCCGAATCTTTGCACTATATATATATATATATATATATATATATATATATATATAAAAAATGTAAGGTCATGTAATATATATATAAATGTAAGGTCATTATATATATAAAATGTAAGGGATGTAAGGTCAGGTGATGCGTAGCATCACAGCCTCTCCTTGACAAATGTCAACCCCGCCTTCTCGTGGTACATCCTGTTCCCACTAAAGGGGCTCTGACGACCGCCAATAGCGGTATAACTATACCATCGGGATTAGAGTAAATGCTATACCACACTCACCAACCCGCTTGGCCAGCGTGGTGAGTTATGGCCAAACCCCTCCAAAATGACTCCACAACTTAAATCTTGGCCCTCAGTCTCCGGCAGCTGGATTGTACCTGGCCAAGGCAGCGGCCAGTGCGACATGAAGGCAGAGGGTGCTAAGAATCCCCGGAGGACCGGACTAGGCTGCCATCTGATGCTGACCATAGCTACGTATAATGGACGATCCCTATCTTCTGATTTAAGGCTTCTTGAAGTGGAAAAGGAACTACAAAGGATCAAGTGGGATATCGTCGGGCTAAGTGAGGTAAGGAGAAAAGGAGAAGATCTCATTGAACTGAAAAGTGGACATCTCTTCTACTATCGTGGGACAGATACTAGCAGAACTAGTGGTGTTGGATTTATAATAAACAAGAAACTGAAGGATAAAGTTGTAGAAGTTGAAAGTTCCTCTGACAGAGCTGCACAACTCGTTATCCAACTCTCGAGAAGATACCAGACTCAGATTATTCAAACTTATGCACCCACCACAGGTCATGCTGAAGAAGAAATTAAAGAATTTTATGAGGAAATTCGTGATCTAAATAATAAAGGTAAGCAGCACTTAAAGATAATTATGGGAGATTTCAATGCAAAAATAGGGCAACGGCAACAGAATGAAACTTCAGTAGGTAAATTCGGTCACGGCAACAGAAACCAGCGTGGAAATACTCTCGTAGAGTTTGCAGAGGCAGAAGGGTTTTTCATCTTGAACTCCTTTTTCAAGAAAAAGCCAAACAGGAAATGGACATGGAGACATCCAAATGGGACGACAAGTGTAATTGATTTTATTATGTGTAAAAAAAAATTCGTCATAGAAGACTGCAGTGTGCTAAACAAGTTCAACACAGGCAGTGACCATAGATTGGTGAGATGTAAGATGCACCTCAACACTAAACTCGAACGTAGCAAGCTCATAAGACAAACAAAATGTATTGACATAGCCAACCTTAAAAAACACCATAATACCTTCAAATTGGAACTGAAGAACAGATTCTCTGCTTTAGAAGGCCTAACATCGGAAGAAGTGGATATTTCTGAAGTTAACAGAAAAGTAACCAAATCTCTTATGAAAACAGCAACAAAATTAGCTGGGTCTAAGAACAAATTGCATGTGAACAAATTATCAGGAAAAACCAAAATGTTGATGCAAAAAGAAGAGTGATGAGGACAACTAAAGAAGATGTGACTTCCAAAGTGGAATATATAGAGCTATGCAAGACAGTACGAAAAAGTATCACTGAAGACGTAAGGAAATACAACTGTGAACTAGTAAGGAAAGCAATTGAAAACAACCAAAGCCTAAAGATAGCAAAGGGACATCTCAGTAAGGGGGAAAAACAGATTATGGCACTGAGAAAAGAAGATGGTTCTGTAACAAGAAATAGAGGCGAAATTTTGACAAGAGTGAAAGATTTCTACGCCAAATTATATGAAAGGGATGATACATGTACTCCAGACATCATGAAAGGTACCAGTACCAGAGTTCTTCCAGTCCTTCCAGCAGAAGTTGCACATGCAATCAAGAACATGAAGCGGGGAAAAGCTCCAGGAGAAGATGGAATTACTGTAGACATCATACAAGAAGCAAGTGGAGAAATCGAAACAGTACTCGCCCAAATTTTCACTCGATGCCTTAATGAAGCGAAAATTCCTTAGGATTGGAACAACGCTACAATTATCTTGCTACATAAAAAAGGTGACATTGAGGATCTCAGGAACTACAGACCTATCAGCCTCCTATCAGTGGTTTATAAAATCTTCACTAAAGTTCTTTCACACCGCTTGAAGGTGACACTGGACATGGCTCAACCGAGAGAACAAGCTGGATTCAGGAGTGGCTACAGCACAATAGATCATATCCACGTACTGAGAGAACTAATTGAAAGAGCGAGGGAATATGAACTTCCATTGTGCATGGCTTTTATCGATAATGAAAAAGCCTTTGATTCGGTGAAACCATCAGCAGTTGCAATGGCTCTGAAATCCTGCGGTATTGAAGATGCATACATTAATATTATTAATAACATCTATGAAAATGCAAGTGCAAAGATTCGGCTGTTTGAAAATACAACACACATAAAAATTGGAAAAGGAGTGAGACAAGGTGACACCATATCTCCGAAGCTCTTTAATGCCACATTGAAAAATGTCTTTCAATCACTGAACTGGGAAAACATAGGGATAAAGATTAATGGAGATTATCTAACCCACCTTCATTTTGCTGATGACATAGTCATTTTTGCAACTACCCCATCAGAGCTACAGTGTATGATCCAGGAACTTGCTGACAAGAGTAAAGAAGTGGGATTAAAAATGAACTTTCAGAAGACAAAAGTGATGTACAATGCTTTTACAAGAAATGAAGATTTATCAATTGATGGAGAAAAGTTGGAGATAACAGACACGTACGTTTATCTTGGACAGCAGATATCAAGTGAGGGTCACATTGGTGAAGAAATTAATCGGCGTACAAAACTTGCCTGGAGAGCTTTTTGAAGAAACAGCATAATTTTCAAGAGCAATATGCCATTATATCTTAAAAGAAAAGTGTTTGATCAATGCATCCTTCCAGTGCTTACGTGTGGTGCACAGACGTGGACCTTAGCTAAAAGAGACATACAAAGGCTGCAGACAACTCAAAGAGGCAAGGAGAGGTGCATGCTTGCTGTAACCAGGAGAGATAAGAAGAGGAACACGTGGATCCGAAAAATGACAAGAGTGGAAGATATCATGATCAGAGTTAAATCCCTGAAATGGCAATGGGCTGGACATACTGCAAGAAGAACAGACCATCGATGGACAGCCGAAATTTTAGATTGGATTCCAAGGGACAGGAAAAGACCCAGAAGAAGACCACATGGAAGATGGGTGGATGAAATTCGAAAGTATGTGGGAGTGACAGGGAGGAGACTGGCACAAGACAGACCGTTGTGGAGGAAACTTGGGGAGACCTTCGTCCAGCAGTGGATTGATAATGGTTGACAATGATGATGATGATGATGATATATAAAATGGTTAGTACACTTTTCATACGTGCTTCCATTTTTAAGTTTTTTATTCTTTAAATCAGTAATTTTCAGCCACGATAGTCGCTGTCGTCTTCCGTTAGCTTTCATTTTTAACGCTTTGGTTCTCTGAATTTTTAAAATTTCAATTTATTTTTTAAGGGATGCAACATTTTCAAGTAGAAATCTCTTTTTCTCAGTTATTTGGATACAGGAAGAACAACTGATATTCCCTGATGTCTAACCAACTTCATAACAGGTATCCTGCGTTTCTTGTACACAAATCTTTTTCAGTCTTAAAATATCCATCCGATCGAAAGCACTTTTTAAAATATCTCGTTTGTGCTTTCTGTTACTACGTGGAGTGACACAGTGTCCGTTTTGTTGAGAGTTCGGCAGATTCAGAGCAGGCACCGCGTTTTGTTTCAGTATCTGTTTTCTCCGTGAGTCGAAGTAGGCGATTTTTTAAATTATCTTCGTAATCGGAAGAATGAAAATGATCACTGCAAATTCTAGCATTCTCTACATTCATATAGTCTGACCTATAGCACTTGTTCAGCCATTCCTTCACCAAATCTGGATTTTTTCAAATAAAATGCATGGTACACAATATACTGACCTTTAGTTTTTTCGTAATGGTTCTTACAAGTAGCCACAGCACAACTCGTTATTATTATCAGTATTTCAACGTAAACTAACTGAACGATTTATAAAAAAGAAAGATCTAAGAGCTGAATACTTATCCACAAAAAAGCAAAGGAAAGAATGTCGGGAAAGTAGAGAGACCCTTCACAGCAGCTTCATGGTTCCAACTTTCCAGCCGGAGTTCCAACACAGTGACGTCAGAAACAGATCATCTGTCACCACTGAGGGGACCCGTGGCGGCAAAGTTTCTTCAAAGGAATGACCCAGCCCTAGTATTCTAACACCCCTGAGCTCGATCACTCCCCCTCTCCCCCCTACATCTGACCTCCCTTCTTTCTTTCCCCATCACTCTGGTTAAGCCGGTCACATTTACTATCATTTCAAACCCGGTCGCATTTACGACTGCTTCAGTATTTAGAGCCTAAGTAAAAACGCAATGCTATTAACGTTTCAGAGTAAGAGTATCAATGTTTCAATGATACTCTTACTCAAAAACCTGCAGTTCTTACTTTTCCATTTTCAAACCGTATCTTTTGCATTTAATTTGTATGCTTCTGTTTCTGATAACTGCAGTGCAGATATAAATGGGATACGGGTATTTAAAGTGCCAAACCTAACATCCATTGATTTCCTATTAGCCTCAAAATTCTGTTTATGATAACTGCGGTGCATGAAGTATATGGGATATTAAAAGTGCCAAACTTAATATCCATTGATTTCCTGTTAGCTGCAAAATTTTTTTTTGAAATATCTCTCAAATCAAAAAGCTCGATGTGCCCGGACAGACAAAATTATTACACTAGCACTGTTTCTTACAGAACATTCTAATAATAAAAAAGTGTAAAAACCTTTTTCTTGACTCCCACCCCCTTTTTTTGTTAATTTGACGGATGAAAATTTCTAAAGGGATAAGAAGGAGGAGGGGACCCGTGAACCATTTAGCGTCTAGGGCCCCAAAAGATCTAAAGTCTCCTCTGACGATAGTGCTTGTACCCTGGCTTGTACGTATAATAGCTTTAAGACCGTATGAACGGGAGCAAGCAGCCTCAGCTCACACAGTGGTTCGGTAGGAGCTGTCCTGGACCGTGACGTCACGAAGACGACCCCTCGAGACAGTAACCAGCGGAATTGTCTGATAAACATAACCTTGAAGTCTACTATAATAACTTTGGGTGGACACAAGGGTTGAGCAATATGGGTGGGATGAACCTTGTTTTTGGTAAGCTACCGATGGCTCCAAAGGGTTTGGGCTCAGCTAGGACCACTGTAGTGCCTCTTAAAAGAAGAGTCGCGTTACAGAGTTTATGGCAAATAATTAGGGGCGGCATGAGCTGATTGAGCCTGCCTGTCTTACGCATTGCTTGGAAAGTGTTTCTATTGACAAGTCTAATTACTTAATTTATTGTACCTCTCTTTTCTTAGGATCTTGGACGCCGTCGTTGGACAGAAAGTTGTTGAGGAAACTTACAGCACAGGCTTTTAGCATTGTTATAAAAGACGTGACTGACGGTCGACGATATAAATTCTTTGCATTTGTCAAAATATTTTGTTTTGCTTGAGCATTTCATCGGTTGTGCCAGAAAGAATGTTTCCATTCTTTTGTCAACATTATATTTTTTGTATAATGGATATAAGAACATTTTTTAAAAGAAGAAAACTCAATGCCATAAAATCACCGCTGAGTTCAAATCAAAAGGATGTCGTAATTCCATACAATTCTATGTCGGCATTCAAAAACCAGAGAGAGTACGTCTCACGCTAATGCAAGATAAGGAAGGCTAAAATATTTAAATCTGTCACGTTGTAAAAACACAAGTTTTTTCGTGACGGAGATCTAGTCCGCGCTCCCTCACTCCGGAGTAAGGTGCTCTCCCAAATAAGCTGCACGGACAAAATGTACCGCTGCAGATTTGTCGTCTTGACACGTAATTCACCTTTGTAATACGTCACAACGTGCCAAGGTGAATACGATTCAGTTGACTCTACTGTAGTGTCGAAAATTGTAATAACATAAGTATCATTTCAACCAAGAAAAACAAGACATAATTTTCTTGTAATTTTTGGTTTCTTTCGAACCCTTTCCGATGCTAATAAAATTAATCAAAGTTTTTCAAAATCAATGGAAACGGCTAAAAACCAAAATTAAGTGTATTTCTACAATCGATAATATTTACAGAATTAAAAACAGCTAGTGACTTTCACCAGCGGCTAAAAATATGTCACGAAAATTAAGAATGGTAAACAAAAAGGTTCTCACAGCAGAAGAAAGGTATTAGAGACAAAACAATATTTTCAAATCAAGAGTATAACAAGACATACAGAAGGAAACATATAACTCAACACCTTGTACTGGGAAAAAAATTGGCTTAATGGAAAATGGCAAAAATGTGAAAACTACTCTTTTGAAATGAAAAATACTTTTCGAATACGTTCCGCGGAAGAACAAATAGTGAGAAAAAGGTTTTGTCATTTAGGGTCTTTAGCGGGAAAACTGTACATCATTTAAAGAGGATGACAATTGATCCCCATATTTATTGTACCGAATGGCATACAGTAAGAAACAATTAAAAAATAAGATTTTTTAAGCGAAGGTATGGCTCCAAACGCAAGTACATAAACACAAGCTAGCAACAGAGTTGTGAATCACAAAATTTATCAAACACAAACCTATAGTGTCCCACAAGGTACATGGGTAAAAGTGATAACATAGGCACCAGCTTTTTTACAAAAGTGGCGCTATAAAGGACGACTACAAAGAAAAGCGATGATCAATTTACTCTACAATGTTTTCCATTTCCTATTTTTCCCCCAAAGAAAACGGAAAAGACATAGTCGCTTACATAATTATTATTTAGTGTTAAGCAAAAACGCAGTATTATTACCTTAAGTTAATACGTAAAGGTTATGAATATGACATCGGTAGAATAAAAACTGTTTAAAAGGCACAGGCCTACGGCCTATGAATGAATATTTACTGCCTAAGTAAAAGAGGAATATTATCAACTTGAGTTAATACGTAATTGTTGTGAATGTGATATTGGTAGTCTAAAAACTGTTAAAAAGGCCTAGGCCTAGGGTCTGTGAAATAATATTTAGTGCTTGAGTAAAAGCGGAATATTATTAACTTGAGGTGATATGTAAATGTTATGACTATGGCATCCGTAGAATAAAAACTGCTGAAAAGGCCTAGGCAAAGAGCCTCTGAATTGATATTTAGTGCCTAAGTAAAAGCGCAATGCTATTAACTTGATTTGATACGTAAACGTTATGAATATGAAGTCGGCGGATTAAAAACTGTTAAAAAGGCCTAGGTGTTGGGCCTATGAATTAATTAAGTAAAAGAGAAATACCACAAATTTTGCATGTAATGTGAATATTTAGGGGCTAAATAAAAGTGCAGCGTTATTTAAAAAATCCCACCGTATCGTCATTTTCTGAACACAGAATGAGTCATGCTGTAATTCCGTTGTTTCGTCGAACACTAGTTTTAAGAAATGTACTAAATCACGGCAATTTGTTTCTTCAAGTAATGGTTAGTTCTCGGTTGGCTTACATAGGCCGTTTTCTGGAAATTTGCTTGGAGTTCCCAATTCAATTCTCAATATAGGCCAAGAAACAACAACCTTTATACTCCCCCCCCTCCCCTCCTGAACTTTTGTGGCCTGTTGCCCTGAACTTATATGAACCGGCATGAAAATTGAGACAAACAAAAGAGCTCCTTCCCTTCGTTAGGCACCTTGGAAAACTGCCACACATAATTCGGAAACTTGGAAAAGTGCCATACAGTCAAAGTGTGCCTCGGAGGAACAGCAATTAGTGCCCGACCCTTTAATGAAAAACATGTGGCAATTTTCTTGTGTGGCGGGTTTCCGGCAAAAAATTGTTGTATCCGTTACACCGGTGTTTTTCTTGTTTGTTATTGTCTCTCCTGCCATATACCACTTTTATTGTTACTGTTTTATACATGACCCTGCTCTCACTGTGAGCAATGCGCGACGGTCTCTGCTCCACTCTGGCATCAACGAGCTGCGGATGACACACAGCTGGATGGCGGTTTGTCGTTTGGCCATCTGTGCACCACTATTGGTTCGAACTCATTACAGCGGCACGTCAACAACCCACAAGCAGCGCCGCTTCCGAGATCGCAGTTCCGAGGCGTCTTGCCATCACAATTTGTCCTTTGTGAAACTCCGATAAATCTGCTTCTTTTCCCATTCAAATTCCAAAAACTCAACTAACCAGAAGACGGTCCTCGTGTTATATATAGCCTGCTCTGTGAACTTCACTAGCGCCACCGTTCGGTCTCCAGCAGCGCTCCTTTCTCTACGCTGGGGGTAGTCATACTGTAATGGTTTATCGGTGTTAATGCATTTCAAGCCGATGATTTACTCGTCTGCTAAAATCACTTAAACTTTGTTTAGCCCTGTATTGGAAAAGGAAACGACACTTTTTCGATTACCACACATAAATAAATTCCATTAGAAATATCTCTTATGAAAAACTAAAACACTGCGGTCATCCGACATTGATCCAAAAAAACAGCTGAATTAGAAAATAAAATGAATCGGCACACATTACATTTTTGACCTCGTACAGGTGAATCTAAAAGCTCCTCGTAAGTACCTGAGGCTTTTAACACCAGCTATAAAAGGGAGAAATTAGCATGTTCCTTTCATTTTATTTGTTATAATAACATTGGAAAAGATTGGTCGCCTTTGAGATCAAGAGCATTTTCCCAGCGTTCCTTAGTAGGACTACCGGTATTAATCCCTTCGCTGTGTAATTATCACCAATTTTCATTGTTGCAGTTTATTCAAGGAAGTATGATATTTTAGAGCATGTCAGATCTTTGGCAGACTAACCAGAGAGTGGACATTTTAATTTTCGAACAACTACGAATATTAATGTTTGTGCTCAAGGAATATACGAATACTTCTTTGGATAAGAATTATGGCTTACTTCATATTGATTCTCTAAGAATCACTGATCAACGAGGTAGAAAATGTAATACGGAGAACTGACTATCTGAAGGTTTATATCTTAAAGTGACAGCAATAAATTTTTGATTTGGAAGAACTCTGACACCATTTTAGACTTTGTATAGTAATTTTATTTCATATGCTATGATGTTTTGGTGAATAAACTGCGATTTAAAAATATTTACAGCTAAAATTCCCAGATTACATCTGTCATTGATTGCTGAATTTCATGTTTTTCGAGAATATGCCGTGGTAATTCGCATAGAATGTACATCAGTCTAAATGCGTTGTAAAGATTTGGTTAAAGGGAATAATTTGAATTCCAGGAGGATTATTGCAGTGAAAATGAAAAGTTCAGTTAGCTAATGCTTACTTGAACAATGAAGTTGTCGAGAGACTGCAACCTTAAATAAAGTTTAATAACATAATGATAAATATATATTAATTTTCTATTTAAATACTGATTACGACAGTGAAATTGGCTTTAGAAAAAAGAGGTTACTTTGGGAAAATCGCATATTACACATTTACATGCGTGCGAAAACTAAAGCACACTATTAAAGGATTAGCTTATAATTTTAACAACTATCTCCTTCAGATCTAGGTACAGAGTTCATGGGAAGAATCTTATATTTAGCTGCAGAAATCTGAAAATTCGTATTGAACTGTCTAAGAAGTATAAAATGTTTTGGTTTTTGGTATTGGTGTTGAAATTGAAATATTAAGGCTTCATTGGCGGAGAATTACATGTTCTCAAGACGTTCGATCAGCTGCACAGACTTAACAAATATAAAGACAGAAGTAGAAAAGAACAGGTGCACTATTGTTTTTAATGTTTTTTCAAAACCGGTAGCATGTGCTTAAAACCTTCATTTTTAGAATCTGTTGTTCAAATTAATGTCATCATGGTGGTCGTTTGATCAAAAGAGGAAATGAAATACCAGGAGGATTTTCTATATGAAACAATATGGCATACTTTTACGTCTGTTGCATGCATAATGTGGTTCAGTTGAAATAAGTAAAAAACAACTTGATTCCTGAGTTCTTATTTTTAAAGGCACCCCTACCCGGAAACAAGATGTGATTCTGCTTTACTTAGCATGAGCTAAACCCTAGGAAATTGAATTATTCTTCCTGATTTTGTTTTTCTGTTATAGGGTCTCATGGTGAGCAATGATCAAAAGTAAGTTTTACATTTTTTTAGTATTAGATACGCTCGTGTGGCTCATTTGGGAAATAATTATACCCGGAAATAAATTTTCATTCAGTAGCGATTGCTTTCAATCAGGACAGTATCTGTCCGTCTTTCTTTGCATTAGAATGCGGATAAGTGAAAGTGAATATTGATAAGTACACCTCAAATATACTTCAAGTGTCAAGGGGAGTTATATTTTCCACTTGACAAAAGACACTGGAAGTAGTTATGGAAGCAAAAACGTTAACGACCTAACTGCGCTAAAAAAATAACCAAATACATTTCATGGATATTTCGCACATCAAATGTAAAACCACGATTTAAACTCACTTGCTTTGACATTGGCGTTTATGAAGCAATTTGACTCCAATGATCGTGTTTCATTTATTGTGAAATTGATATTGTATCACCAGAAAACGATCGTTGTTTTGGACAAAAAGTAGCACGATAATTCAGTTAATAAAGGTCTCACTTAATGTCGTTACGAAAAAATGAAAAGAGACACTACGGATAATCAAATGAAAGAAGTTCGAGAAGTAAATAACTCTTGTGAAACTCTGGATTCCAATATAAAGAAAAAACCTATACCCTGTTATACTCAACCAACTCACCTATACGCTCTACAAAAAGTCATATAACAGGCATTTCATTTCAACGTACGTTTGATAATATTGGTATTACATCTTACCAGCTAATGAAATTCATATCACAGAATATATTTATGTTATTATCTTCAGATAAAAATTCTATCAAAAATTGTATAAACTTTGTGAACCGCCCAAAGCTGCACTCTTCAAAAAACAAGATATTAATATTAGTATATATTGTTTCTATGTTCTTAAACATTCTAGTAAAAGGAGCAATAAATTGTCTAAAAGGAAGTCTGTTAGCCCACCACTTCGCTCACCCCGAAATAGAAGAAATCTTAATTTTGTTGGATACACGTCTTTCTCAAAAATGTTTTGTTTACAAAGTCCAATGTCACAGACAAATTTGCTGCCTAACAATGAAGTGCCCGCTGTCTCCAAACATTTGCAACATTTGTACGGAAAACATTGAAGACAAATTTTTAACATGATTTTCTTCAGCCTTTGGATACGATACATAGACATTTTCAATCTCTGGGAAGGTGAAATTTTGAAATTTATTTTTCTGTTACCAACGATCAACTCATTGGACCCAAATATTCAGTTTAGTTATGAATTGGAGCAAGATGGTTTTCTTCCTGTTCTAGAGATACGAATCACACAACGCGGAGATTCATTCATCCCTATTCTCTATCGCAAACCATTTGCTGTTAATTTGCCGCCTGATGCAAAATCAAATCGTTCCATTAAACACAAAGCCTGTGCATTTTATACATATGTCTGCCGAAAATTACACGTCTTTTCTACAAAGATGTAATCTAGTTCCTTCAAAAAAATCCTTTCTACAGAAAAAACTAGATTACATTAGACATGTTGCTCTCACAGACGCTTCAAATATTCATTGGTGCACTCGGATAACAAAAAATTTGTTAAACCTCAACACAAATCTACCTTGAACCCGATCTCTCCAAATACTCAACGGAAATTTGCACTTCTTCCATTCATCCCAGGAATTTGTTTAAAAATATCAAAAATATTTAGGCCACCAAATTACAATATGATATTCACTCCTGTGTCAAAGATGTTTTGTTCTTCAAAAATGACCCACTTCCGAAAACAAACTCTATGGGAATCAATCGCATTCAATGTCAGTATGGCCTTTCGTACATAGTTCGAAATAGGACCCAATTCCTGACAAAAACACTTAATGAATCTATCGCATCCAATGTCAGTGTGGCCTTTCGTACATAGGTCAAAAAAGACACAATTCCTGACAAAAACTCTTGCGGAATCTGTCGCTTCCGATGTCAGTGTGGATTTTCGTACAAAACAGACACGGATATCACTTAAATTCACATTATAATAACACCAATCATATATTAAAAAGTGCTACCTAAAGAAATCTTCCATAGCTTAGAAACTTTTGGAAAATAACAACCAATTTTTACACCAATGTTAACCTGGTAAATGATTTATTTTACCTACATACATCTCGATCGCATGGAAAGCATTCATCGAAACCGATGCCCACCACGTGATGTTTGACACGTCAACCTGTTAGCATTGTCACACGCAAGAAATGAAAACGCTTAGACCTGATGAACCTGGACCACACTTTTGAGCAAAATTATAGTAGACTTTACGTTATAAATATGGTATCCATATACGTTGTTTTCTAAATTAAATGAAATTTCAACCACTGTTTGCTTTTTAATGTTAGTGTACCCGTTATGTCCTAAATGATGTAATAAGTTTCCTATAAGTTATTGTAGTAACAGTTTGAAAAATCATAAGATGGGAAACCTTATACACATTTAAATTTAACAATATTTTGCAGAAATTCATTTAATACGTTTCACAGTCAGAACACAATCATTTACAGGAATGTCTGACGATTTATATTGCCTGGAGAAAGAAACTGCTGTATTTCTTCAGAAACTCTCTTCAGAAATTTTTGAGTAAACATTCCTATTAGATTACTTTGTACCCGAGTCGGCGAAGTGACTTTCGTCAAGACTATATTTCAAAGTATTTGGTACTGTGATGATTTTTTTAATGAAATTGTTGTTATTTTAAAAAAAAATAACTTAAAATTACAACACACAAAAGCATTATTTGCGAATAGAAAATGTCACGTTTCGTTACACTTCAAAAAGTCACAGGCCTCGGCTTTCCAGATCGTTACTACAGATGAAGCAATAAGTTTTTTCAGAGATTAACTCCTACTTCGTTTTTGTAGTTTTCGTAATAATTTAATAGTTTAAATTTCATCGAATGCAAATTCTAAGATGTAAATTCTGAGCTTACAATTCCTGGATTGAGGGAAGGCTCAAATTTCGAGACAATATAAATATATATATATATGTTTTATTCGACCTCTGTAAATATTAGAATACCGAAAAACAACGTTAATGAACATTGTTATCGCATGTGCGCAGATAATATTTGGCAACAGTTAGGAGGATCCGTAAAGTTGTGTTCTACGACATTCAAAAGATTTGCCCACCAGAACATTGAACTCATGTCTATTTAATTTTCCTATAGTGTATTCACTATCTATTTTATTACATAATGATCTAAGTCAGCGTTGTTCCACAACACAATCAAATATGATTTCAACTTCGGAAAAATCGTCCCTTTTCAGTGAGAAATTTGTGAAAAATATACATCTTAAATGACTGCCTGTTTTTACTTCGCTATTTGTAGTACTGATGTGGTAACTGTTTCTGGAGCAACAGAAGGAACATAAATTAATGACAGAGAAAAGATTTTCAGCTTCTGTGATTTAAAAGGATTGGAAAAACAAGTTCCAAGATAACAGAATGTTAATTCAAAGGCAGTTTATAATTATACGTCACGGCACATTCCTCCTATTGTCTTTTACAAAAATATCTCGCGTAACAGAAAAAAACTAATATCGTGTTTGAATTCGGAATAAAAAATCCTATTAAAAGCATATATTATTTCTTCTGTGACTTTTGAAATAGACCAGTGTATTTAGGTACATTACCTAAATATCTATAGCAGGCTGGATTTCATTTTGAGAACTGCAAGAGTCTAGTCCAAAACATCGCCAAACTATACAAGTTCAAAACGCTTATAGCGTAGTATCTCTCCTTTTGTTTCGTGTAGTAATACAGCCTATTTATCAGCAGCGTTCTCAAAGAAATTGTTCAGCATGAATTTTCCAAAATTTGTGGGAGAATTATTATGAAAACATAGGTGAAATGCCTAAAATTTTTTGTCTAACCATAAAATCATTACTACCTTTTATATCATAACCAATGTGCCTTTTAGGTGTAACGATAACATTTTATGTCAAACCATAAAATATCTAACATTTGAAGTTAGATACTTTACGTTTAACCACTACCTTGAAAAGCTATAACTTGACAACTTGTGTATACTGCATAACGACGTTATGTAAGCTGATAGATACTACGTTCTGTTCATTTGCAACTGTTTTGTTAAAGATTTTTTAGTCAATTTGAAAAATCCGTGGTGGCTGCTGGAGGTATTCTCACCAGCAGCTACCATGTATGCAAGAAGATGAAATTTTCTAGCAATCTATTTCGATAATTTAATACATTATGGGTATACCAGTTTCCTAAAGAAGTTCTTGGATTTCTTTTTCCCTCAGATGGTGCGACATGTACCTACGATTTGAAAAGTCTCTGAGATGAAATGCTGGTTCCATGATATGTGTCACCAAAACTATTGATGTTTTTATTGACACGGAAGAAAACAAAAGGAAGGCTTCACCTTTTACTTGTCTAAAAACATCCGCCGCGGAAACAAATATGTTTGAAATTAAAAATGTTCAATTAGGCCTGAAATCTAGCAATTTCTGAATAAAACCATTGCAAACCTGTTGTTGTTGTTTTTTCTCTTTGCTTGTGTATAACACCAAGTCATCTCTGCTATTTGTTTTATTTCATTAGGTAACAGATACGATATCTCACAAAAGTCATTCATTTCATGAAACACAGAAGAATATTTCATTTCTCCAAATTTCAAGCAAGATATTTCACACTGCAGTTTGTCAGCTTGGGAGAAACAGTGTTTTGGACGCAGCAGCAAATGTTAGGAGTTTTTTCTTGGTTTTTAAACTATTTCCCTTAGGCAAAATTTCATTATTTCGGGAATTCGCTTTCTGCTGGCGTGCCGCTTAGATGAAGGAACATGCAGTATATACTCCCATTTGTGTGCGTCAGAGCGTTTCATTTAAGTCCGAAACACATCCTCCGTTGCTTTGAGGTACTTTATTTTGGGTGATGTCACAGTAATATAGTCGGAGGTACATCGGGAGATTAAGGTCCAATTCACATTCCAGGATAAGGCAATTTATAAGTTTTCTGAGGCATTTGAAATTTCAAACGTTCGTTAAAATAACCACAAGTTAGGGCAATTTAAGAAAATTTCTTTCGTTCTATTGGTTTGGGTGTTTAACATGCACCGTGTAAATCTCACCAGATGAACAACCCTAACTTGAGTCCAGTTGTTACAGGAAAGGGAGAGAATCAGTGACCCCAGACAAAATCTCTATTAATGACACACTAGGGATTCGGCCCAAAAGACACCTCGATCCATGCTGTAAACAGAACGGTTCTACTGGTTTCAGATATTCGGGGAGACTGGGTATTAAATTCAAAGACGCATTTTCCGTTAGATAAAGCGCAAATAATTAACCAATTATCAGGTACATGTATAAAGCTATGCATTGATTCACACGAAGAAAATGGCAATCCAAAAATTTAATGTATAATAAATTTATAACAGATCACGAGAAATATTTCAGGTATTAATTTAGCATAAATCAAGGATATCCATTTAGAAAAAGACTTTCACTATAATGAATAAGTAGATTTGCAATAGCAAAGAATGGAAACCTAATTAATCAATTCCTTAAAGAAATGGAGAGATTTATTACATCATATTAAATGTTTTCCATTAAACTGTTCTATAAAATAACTTAACCCCAAGAGAAATTTTAAGCCGTCAAATTACATTGCAAATGTCAAAATCCGTAAGTCTAAATGTTCTGATTCATGCCTAGTCGATGAAAAAAAGTGTTGTGCATATCTACCTGAAAACATGTGGGCACTCATTAAATTAAAATTTTAAAGTAAGTCGTTCCTTTTTTTTCATTGTTTAAAGTTTACAAATTTTCAAAATAGAATAACAAATGCTGTACGACCATATATGAACGACGAGAATTATCTATAAAATTTCTATGTTTTATTTGTTATTTATATTTTGCAAGCAGATTTAGAGCAAGTTTGTACGGCACTAAAAGGAGACTGATTTTGAAAATATATTTTTGGAAATTTTAATACGGGAAATATATGGTATTTCGTATTTTATTGAGAATATTTTGATAAAGAAATAAACAACTTCTTTTTTATTTTTAAGCATTTCCGTTTCTTTCTAGCAAGCAGGGAGATCTGCCAAATATCTTCTTAATACACTTTACATTTTTTCTCTGTAACTTTTTATTTATTATGAAAGTTCCGTTAAAATCAAGCACGCAGTGTTTATGATGTAGCAGTTATGACAGCTTCAGGCGTCGATCTGTTCTTCTGGGGAATGTTAGTATACTTTTCTAAGCTAAAATAGTGCCGCAGATGAATCCCAGTAAACATCGGAGATGCTAATTCGATGCCTCAAATCATTCCGATTTCTAAAAGTCCAATGAGGCTGAGCATGCTGAAGTCATTCTCACCGATAACTGTTCTTTCCAACTGAAGGGATATTACACTGTTCAAGAAATTATGTTACAATAGTAGAAAAAGAAAACTCGTCGTATCTTTTACCAGTAATAGCTTCAATCACAAATATGTAAAAATCTTGAGGAATATGAGAACAAATCAGGCACAAAACAATTCATTAGCAAATCAGAAGCCATTGACATCCAGGGAAATACATACAGTCCTCATAATCCAGTATTATCGGGATCGGTACGCACTCGGTTTTAATGAAATTATAAATATGGAAAACAATTTTAAAATTTCTACGCATGCATATGTCATGTATAAAGTAAGTAAATAATTTCCGAACAGAATAAAGTTGATATCTTTAATAATCAATGCGGTATTGTAAAATATATTGTACTTAATCATAGGTAAGAAAGAGGAAGAGTCCTGTGCGTGCACAACGTATTTTTCTTGCAGATTTAAAACAAAGGGTAAGGACGGAAACGTTTTTCTTAACTGACGTCATGGTGATTGGCCGTGTCGTATATGGTGATTGGTCCTGTAGTATAAAAAATAATGACCATTAAAAACTGACCAATTTTAATAATAATTGAAAAATCTGCTCTCTATAAGAGATTTGGAACAAGTAGTTGTTTGGGAATAGCTAAGACATAACACATGCGATCACCGTGGTTTTTGGCATGCGATTCGACATCGTCCATTGTCAGGTTTTGACGACTTTCCATTCCTGAAACCCCGTGTCATTGAGAAATTTCAATTAAATTTATTAAAATTCTTCAGTTTTTTTAATGGTCATTATTCCTATGTGACACAACCAATCTCCATGACACTAACCCCATGTCATTTATCATTGATTTTTTCAATGATATTATGAATTGGCTTTGGCTTGATATATGTAGGGTTGTCGAGAGTAAAAACACTAGAGGGCTTTTTACTTGAAACGTTTCACGAAAGTCGGCTCACTAACACTAACTTAAAAATATCGCTTGGATTGAAAAACGGAGAACTGGAAAGACTCCGTTTGTTAGCTCTACACTTGCTTAATCTGTAATAATAAAAGGAGGTTTGTGTATGTGTGTCTGTCTGTCTTTCGCGATACAAAATGAAAAACATTGTTTCCGATCTGAGTGTGTCTTTCTGTTTTGTTTACATGCAGCCTGATCACAACCAACGTGAAGCCGTGAAGGAAAGTAGTTCATGATACATTTTAGGCATTTCTTTTTTAGAATGTTTCGTACTTTTAATCTGAAAGTCATAAATTTCACGCATTCATTTTTTAGAATTCGTTATAATAGACTTCTTAATGAGCATAGATTTTGTTATAGCTTCGCTCAAAATTTGCCAACTGTACCCGCGTTATCGGTTACCATTGGCGGCTTGTCCTAGTACTAGGTGAAAGTAGTTGAACCTCAAAGGAAAAAATTCCTCCAATTAATTTTCTTCGTGGTGTTTATTTATAAAACTCCAAATAAGTAAGGGGTCACGTGAAAGAAAGAACACTACATCGTAAATGTCTAATGTTTAGCATGGCGTTATTATCTGAAATGCATTCGGCAGTAAATGAAAAATCGATTTCAGAAAAAAAATGCACATCTCTAATTCTCCATCAATGGTAAACTAAACACATGTTTTAAGTAATTTATTACAAAAATGAAGTACATAAATAATTTGAAATTTTATCCTTTAATTTCTACCATGAGTAACACTTCGTTTTAATAGGTGATTAAAACACCATCAAATTTGACAAACTTAAAAGCCAGGTTTCTGATCTTATGCACAGTGAATGTCCAAAATTGATTCTGTGGAAAATGCTGCATAATTTTTCATATTAAAATAATTTACATGAAGTTTACTCTCCTGACGAATTTAAGCGAAAAATTACAACCGGAATATTTTAATTTCTTAGGAAAGAGAATTTTAATGAAGAAAAAAGGAGGTTTGCCGGCGAAAGTCGCATTTTTTAGCACAATGTAAGTGTTCTCTATATATCTGGTTCGTTTGGTACCCGACTGTCTTCTAGGATATTTTTCCCATTTCATTCTAATGTGGCTACCTCAATTTACAAAAATGTCACGGTTTACGTAAGTAACAACCTGCGGTGAACAGATCTTAAATAGAATAATGTTAGAACTATATTTCGGAAAACCGCTTCTGCTGAATGTGTTATAATTTCATATTCATAATTCAGCCTTATATCAATGTGTCGCGAAAAAATGTCAAACTAAACACGTTACACTTTCCAGTGAGTTTCGGAAGCCGTAGTGGCAGAATAGGTCAGATGTCTGCTTATAACCATTCTGACCATATGGGCAAGGATTTAGGTCCCAGGTGAGGCACAGTTCTTACTATTGTTCAATGTCAGGGTCTCTGTCACTTTACAAGAAACAATGGCCCTACATTTAGGTCGAGAATCCGCTTACCCTGCTAATTTCTCATAATGATTGTTTAAACTCTTTAAAAATTAAAAATGTTTTGGTCAAACTTAGATTTGTATCTGTGTTATTAAACTCCTAAACACTTGTTTCCAAAGATTTATACAAGCTTACATCCTTATCAAGAACTTGCGTCAAGGGCAAATGAAGCTATGTAAGGGAAACGTGGAACGCGATCCAGGCACCCGAATGATCAGGAGCATTTGTCTCTGACTCATTCTTTAAGTTGGTCGATGTTCGATTCAAAAGTGATGCATGACAGGTGTGAATGCCATAACGGTATAAGGCATGCCATCAACACTTGGTACAGCTGCCCCGGTGGCGAAGTGCTCTAAGCAACGGCTTCTGATCATTTGTCCAAAAGGGGTCCGGATTCGAATCCCGGTGAGGCATGGATGTTGTGTTTGTCTCACGGCACTGGCCCCCTCCCTTCCCTGGAACCAGTGGCCGTAAATTAGGGACGGGCGACTGCTTATAGCTCATTGAGTTGCTCATGGTGGTCGTTAAACCTACAATCAAACAAAATGAAAAAAAAAAAAAAAAAACGCTTGGCACACAATCCGTTACCCAAACGGCTACTCATGGCAGTCGTTAAACTCGGAGTAAATGAATAATTCTTCCTAAATAAATAAACATGCCATACGGAAAAACTCTTACCTAAAATTTATTTTCGCACTTGCTGTGCTACTTAATATTTGAAGTCCTGTGATCTAGCTGTTCCCAAAGGTATTAAGAACTTTCTTGAAATTCGAAATTCGACAACGGTAACAGCACCGTATCTTTTACTAAAACGTTTCTTCATAAAATAGTACTATGAAGAAAAAAAAAACGTAGAGTAGTATTAGTGTTCTGACATTTTGATTTTAATTGGGATCCATTTAATGCTATTTTCCGCTGAGGCTACTTTAATGAAAGTCCTGCATTTTAAATTTGTTTCTTACTTTTCCTACCATACGGAAAGTTTTAGTATACTGTAATAGTTTCCTACGTACTTTCTGATCAACATATGAGTCAGAAAGTTTACTTGTGATATTTATTCGTTCCACTACCGTTGATAACCGCAAAGCGATTTTGTTTTGATGTAACTGGAAATGAAAAACGAAGTAAATATATTATAACAGTGGTGAATCAGATTTTGAATAAAGTTATGATCACGCACTTCATAGTTACATTTTTTTCAACATTTAGTAACATACTTCGTTTTGTATATTTTTGACTGCAAATGCTTATAACTCTTGTGTTGCATAATTCGTGATAAGTTCCGTAACATGCAGACGATAACCGCTGGTGTGTGAACGATATATAATATATCATACAAAGGTACACACAGTCAAATTACAGATCATTCTAATGTTTCAGCGGCAAAGTTGCTTCCGATTCTAGACAGAAAAGAAATAATCCAGGATTTTTATAGGAAAGACTGAAGATGATTAAAGACTTGTAGTTTCGCGAAATTTAACTTATACACTGAGTGTTCACTTTATTATGATCACCCCCTCAGTACATCGTTGGGCCAACTTTTGCCTTTAATACTGCGTCGATTCTATGTGGCATGGACTCCACGAGGTGTTGATAGGTGGTTTGTGGAATCTGAGACCATGTTTGATGAATAACACTTTCCAGGAGTGTGAGAGTGCAGGTTGTGGATCCAGCTGTCTGATGGCTCGTTCAACTTCATCCCACACATTCTCAATGGGGTTGAGGTCTGGAGATTGTGGGGCCATCTAAGCAAAGTATACTCAGCGGCATGTTTCTGAAACCAATCCTGTACAATACGAGCACTCTAGAAGGACGCATTATCTTGTTGAAAGTAGCCAACGCCATTGGAATAAACCATCCACATGACAGGATGCACTTGGTCCGCAACGATGTTTAGATATGATGTGCCAGTCAGACGTTGATCAACCCGAATTAAAGGGCCCAAAGCATGCCAGGAAAACTTTTCCCAAACCATAACTTTGCCTTCACCAGCTTGAAGGGTTGTAGCAAATGCATTTGGGGTCCATGCTTTCGTGCCGTTTCCGCCAAATGCTCCCTCGGTCATCAGCATGGTGCAACTGAAAACGTGATTTATCGGAGCGCGTAATTTGTTTCCAATTATCGACTGTCCAATCCTTGTGCTCTTGTGCGAACTGGAGGGAGACGTTTTCTCTTGTTAACTGCAGACAGCAAATGTGGTCGAAGAGGCCTTCGACTGTCATTTCCCATCCGATGCAGTGTACGGCGAACAGTACGTGCTGAGATTATTTGAGGGGGATCCTTGACTAAGATTGTCTGTAATTTTCTGCACTGTTGCTCTTCTGTTGTCTGTTACCAGTCTGGACACTCTCCGTTCCGCCCGAGTAGTCAATAGTCGATGACGACCACACGTTGCACGTAGAGACTCAGTTCTTTGGATGACAATCCAGTCTTTAAACACTTTAACAAGAGCTGCTCTGGAACATCGGTGATACTCGCTCCATGGCTCCGAGCTCCTACACTCATCCCACGTTGAAAGTCCGTCAAATCGCATTTTTTACCCATCTTGTCACACAAAAATCAGTTCTACTACTATCGCAAGGACTAAGCTTTCCCTTTTTATACTAGGCTCACCCCCTGGCGGCAATAACCTGTAATCATGGCTCATTTTCTTAAAGCTCTCAGGTAGTCATAAAAAAGTGGCCACTTTGTGTATAAGAGGTGTATTGCAGTTATATCGTTAAAAAGGATTGAAGAAAATATTTTCAAAATCCTATTTACTGCAAATGATGTATTTTCTTTTAAATAAATAGATCATTTCAAATGATTGCATCATTTTTATGATGCAATCACCATATGTTGGCCAGTTGTGAGTCAGACCACTATTATTAGGGCATGGGCAGAGCCAGTACCGTAAGACACACACAACATGTATTCCTCACCGGGATCCGAACTCGAATCGCTCTCAAAATAATTATCAGGAGACATCGTTTTGACCAATGCGTCACCTGTGCCGCTAAATCAATGTAAAGATCTTCCGATGTACAAGCACGGAACACCGTAATATGTAAACACATGCAATCAGTATCTGAAGATTTAAGTATATATTTTGGATCATTTAAAAATACTCGCAGTCCATATTTAATTTCGATATTTTTCGAATGTGCCATAAAGTATTTGGCTAATGACACCATACTAATAGCAAGAAAAGGCCTTCATAAACTGGGAAGTCAGATTAAAATTAAAATATATGGTATTATGTTTAATGTTAAATAAACTCATTTTGGGATTTCTATATTTTTTAAAAACCAGCGTCCGAAGTCTTTGAAATGGGTAAAAAGCGTGAAAGCATGTTTGTTTGACTTACTAACTATGAGAAACTTTAATATAATAAGAACAGAATAGTAAAGCCACCTAATTCATATTATATCTACACATAATTCCCGTTTCGAAAAGCTACAATATGTGAAATTGTTTTAAAGAGCTTATAATCCCGACCTACAAGAAACACGGACCCAATTTTGTCATTTATTTTATTTTTCCTGGTGTAGTATGTTCTAGGGGCAGATCGGTTTGAATTCAAAAATCCCACAAGATCCTGACTTGATCATTTTTTACGACTTTCTCAGCCTGGTGTTCCAATGGGATTTTCCATGCTGGTAGATTGTGCTTTCTGCCTAATCACCAGTGAATCGATTTTGCAAACCTGTCGTGTTTAGCTTTGTACTTTACTTTGTTTTTCCCTTTCCAAATTTGCATCATTCTTTCTTGAAAACCAAGGGCTGATGGATTTTCATGGTAATAGCATTTCATGATTTCTCGGTTTTCAGCAGTTGTCCAAATTTTCCTTTTCTTTTGTTCCAGTAGCACTGCAGAAGATTGTTCTGGTTCTTTAATAGGATCATCTGAGCTCTGAAGCCCATTTGTCGACAGGTGTCCAGTGGCCAAACCACCTGACGTGTTCTTGATCACCCCGGCGAAGACTGATCCGGTATAGAATCTTTTTTTTTTGTTTCGTCTCATCATGGTTAATGGTTGTGTGGGACTCTTAGTCTGGTTCCTCATTCAAGACCTGTGTGGCTTGGGTGGCCCTGCTGGTAGCAGTGCTACAGCTAGCATAGCTTTGAACCTTATTGGAAAATACAAGCTTCACCACCGCGGCAATGAGGCATTCTTGGTGGAGTGCCACTTTGTTGCGGTGCTACCCTACCGAGGATGCCTGTTTAGAGATGACCTTGTCGAAATTGAAAATTCATGTTGTGCCTTTAGATTGATGTAATTAAAAGAAAAGCAATGGTTTTCAAGGATATGTGACATAAATTGATCGATCAACCAAAATATTAAATATTCCTACTTAAAATGATGTAGGTCATACTCTCGCTGCCAAAAGAGTTCCCAGCCCATGAGGTGTCGTTTCAACGAGATGTTGGTACGTGTGTCTTGATATTTGGTACCATGACTGTGACACAAGATGGCGCAGTTTCCCTGAGTTACGTGGTTGGCTTGATGCTGCTCGCACCCGTTTCTGGAATTCAAGCAACACATTCTTGAAGTCCGGCCAATTGCTTGATGTCAGGCGAAATTCTGGGCCATTGCAATAAATGGAATCTTCATGTTTTTGGAACCATTCCTGATCCTTCATTGCAATGTGCAAACATCAACTTTGTATATGCAATAATGAAATTGATTGTTTGAGGCGACAACAAAAGAGAATTAGGGGGAAAATTTGCTTTTCTGAAAAAAGAAAGTCACAAGATTTCAGAAAAAGATTATCAGAATTCGAACCGGTTAATCGTGTTAAATTTGGTTTGAACAATCAGGATGATGCTACAAAAAAATACATTTTTTATTGAAATTGGTGGAGCGATGTACACGTATGGTGTTTTTTATATATACAATTATAAAGTAAGCGTCGGCGATATGAAACAGTTTGTGTAAGTGAAAATCACAAAAAGGATTGCAATAGAAACTTTTTTCTTCAATAATATCCATTGAGTTTTTAAACAATAATTTATTTTCACTAATTAACCTGAAAAAAATATTATTATAATTATAAATGTTTCAATGGCAAATTGCAATGCAAAAGAAAAGCTCTTCGTTAATAAAATAAGGCTTAAACGCCCTGGTTACTTTAAAATGAATGAAAATTTCTTATTCTAACTTTTCTCTCGGTTGATCACACTGGTAAACGCATGTTTTGTCCCATACATATATTTTTTCTTTATGCTATAGTATTTACATACGAGGAATCCAGATTTGCTATCAGGTATAGTTTAGAGATATAAGAAAATGTTTTTTTTTTCAATCTTTACATTAAAAATATTTTTTTCTGAGAAAAATAATTCCAGTTTTGACTTAGAGCACATAGCATCGTTTATTCACATGAGAAAATAAAAGAAAAAAGCTGCAGGTGACTACAGACTACGATGCGTTCGTCTTTTATCAAAGGGAGTGGGGGGTGAGTTCCTATCCGCATGTGCGAATGAGTCATAGACATTGCGCCACCTGCACCAATCCCGACTGCTTACTCGATTACCTGTTATGGTCTCAGTTCTCTGTAGGCAGCCGAAGTGAACGCTGTGCTATTGCTCTTTGCTAGTAGCTTTTGTTTGTATGTGAAAACTGAAAAAATGCCACGCAAGTGCCTCAACCATCCGGATACGTTTTGTTATGTGTGCCGTGAATTTACATTCAACCTCAAAAGCGGAACTTTACCTCTTAATACGAAAGTGTTATCAGCTTTACTTTTGCGCGCATACTTTTTTCGTACACACGTTATAATCCCTAGTCAAATTAGTGATCGGCAGCAAAACCCTGTTCCAACAAGGGTTTATATGTATGTTCATGGGGATGCATGAGACTCACAATTGTCAAATCATTGAAAGAAATGTCCCTAATGATTTCAGCACATTCGTAAAATAGAAAAAAACGCAGTGCAAGAACACTCAAAATCATGTTTTTTCAAGGGCAATTTCTGATCTGTACTCCTGTATTATTGTGGCCGGACTGCTAATTTGTTTTCTGTTGTTAAACATTAATGTGAACGTACATTAAACGTTTGCGATCACAAAAACAATTTGGGAAATACCTTTCCCGGCGGTTTAGGAAGTGCAACAATCCCTCAAGGGAATAAAATGTTTTATTTTATATGTGTAGTTCATGAGTAAAACATTTGTGTTAAATTCTTTTATTTTATAGGTGTGGTTCAAAGTCTTTCCACACATCTTTCTGTACTCAGACGGTACGAAACCAAATGTCATAAAGCAATAGCAGTCTTGTCAAACAAATATCAGCTGTGTCAATATTTTCTTGCTAATTCCATCGGTGATGGTGCATGACACGTTGCATTCATCGCCATACCAGTGAACACTGGTTAGAATAATGTGTGCAGGTTAGAGTAATGTTAATATTCAATTTTTGTTTTTGTTAGTCCAAAATGTAGCTGGCGCTAAATTCTCTGCATTAGGTTGAGCCCAATATGTGTCAAATGAAAAAAAGTTGAAATTTAAAATAAAAGAGCGAAAGAAGGCATCAGTGAAATACAGTATTCAAAATAACCAGTGGGGAGCACTAAAGTGAACTGGGAAGCCGTTAACCTTTTTTGTTTTTTAAATCTCTGAGTTTTCTTGACGGTCTATAAGCTTATTAATTTCATCTCCTTCTGATGGCGATGTTGAGGATATTACCATGAATGTAAGAAAATCACAACGTCATGAAAACCACTTCATTTTCCCGGTTGTAAGAACAAGAATTTTGTAAGAAGCACAGCGGGAAATGTTTACTCCCGTACTCTCTTCATAAAATTTCCAATTGAGACGCAAAATGTCACGAGTTCTGTGATTTGTGGGATGTGTATGGTTGTAACATGGTACTTAAAACACCATCGACGTTCTACCAAAATTCGAAAAATATGTTTCATTCTGCGCATTCGGAAAAAAATGATTCAAGATACTCCGGGTGCTGCAAGTGAATTCTGAGTTAAACACATGGACGAAGCCTTTTCATTAAAATTTGGAAGAATTATGTGGAGACTGGAAAATTCCAAAAATAATCATGTCCGCTAATTTGGTGGGATTAATGATATTGATATTATGGGCAGAAAGCTCATTTGCTTTGATTTAGCAAAAGCAGATGATAAAGTTTCTGTCCTCTAAAGCACCGTCTAGGTGGGGATGTTTCCTGAATATATTTTTAGGTAAGTAAATATTTTAACAAAAAAACACATTATTTCAAACAAAATGTTTGTAAATACGTATTTCCAAAATTCTCTGATAAACACAATTTTTTCTCCGGTTTTGCTTTCGTTTACATGCAAGTAAAAATGTACCGAGAAAAAACAATATAAAAATAACATAAAAAGCCTTTAGAAAAATCATTCCCTCTTCCCCTGCACGAGGACCTTTTTTGGCTCCGCTTGAGTAACGTTTTCCTCGAATAACGTCTTTACTTTCCACTCGTTTAAGTAAGAACGGAACAATAAATTCTTTGAAGAAAAGGTTAGAATTAAAATGTTTACATGGCAGTCTAGTACAATCCACTATTTACGATTTACTCCACTAACTTCGAGTAAGGCGAAAGATCTTTCGCTGAATGTTATTAGATTCTTAGCACTACTAGTGCTCATTGGTTAACGAATGTTTCAGTTGCTGAAGTGACCTACATAAGGTAACTCTCGTAAGTGAATGTGTTTATTTGTGTGCTACAGTATAACAGAGAATGAAGGTGATTCCCCTAGTAAAACAAATAGTACTTAAGAAAAGAGTCACTTGTGTCATGAAGTGGAATTTTGGAATGATGATTCTTATTTACAATAAATCACAATGTAGAAGCTTCCTCCTTTATAGTTTTCACGCCGCAGATAATAAATTGCCGAAAAAGTTTGAAAAAACTATTTTTTGAGTTTCCTGTTAGATGAATACACCGGAAATAGGTTTGATGAGTGGTTTGAAAATTCATTCTCATTTGATTCCCTAAACTGTTTGCCTTGTACGGTGACAGGAAATAAGAACATTTAGCAACAGGAGCGTTTCTTTGATAGCTTTGAAAAACGGAAAATCGAAGTTTGTGCTTGGAAACATAGTGTTCCGAAAAGGTACTTTTTTTGTTCTTTTATTAAAAAAAATATGTTTCTCTGATGTTCACAGAAAACAAGAGAACAAAACATTTTTTGACATAGGGAAAGAAATATTGCTGTTAAGACGATGTAGTGTATCTTTATATCAACATGAGATTCAACATTTCAATGCAAAAGTCCGTCGCGTGAGATTATTTGCAAGAGTCTAAAGTAAATTAATCCATCAACTCTGTTAAATTTCCAATATATTTCAACAGTATTATTATATGGGCCATATCCAATTAATGTTAATACGGAGAAAGAACTAGTTTTCCGTTGGGCACTGTATTACTACCTTTGTGGTTTAATTATATCTGCAATTATGTATGTGATGTTCCGGTGTGCAGTAATCTAACAGCTGGATTGTGACTATTCGTTCGAAGTGCGTCCGGGTTCGAATCCAGGCGGGACATGAAGGTTGTTTGCCTTACGACACATACTGTCACCCTTTCCTGGAACTAGTGGCCCTATATTAAGGATAACCGACTGCTTATACTGTATACAGTTCATGTATTTTATTTTATTTATGCACCAACGTGAACGTAAGTATCCCTTTTTAAAGATTATCTTCTCATGAAGGTTATATTTTCGATATTCCTTTCGTACTTTGTGACACTAGTTATAATAGATATTGTGAAAACTTCGTGCCACTCGTTACATTAAAGATTGGGCTACTATTTGGAGATTCTGAGTCTCTTACCAGAAGATAATAATTCATATGTTATCTTGTAAGTACGTCTCCAAATCTACAATTATCCTCTTAATCGGATACCTTTCTATATGCAGATTATTCTGTGACAGTTTTGTTTTTCATATAACTGACAAATTTGCAGATAGGCGTTGCAAAGTAATGTTAGGTTCTCCTATATATATCGTGGGATATCCTCAGATATCTCTCCTTTTTAGAAACCAGTTACCTCTGGTGTTTTCCATATCATCAGTTTAGCCAGACGGGCACCTGCAGTAAGCCATTTATCGAACACCGAAAGATCTACTGCTTTTCACGTTGTGATTAATACTACTGATTATTACTGAGGAGCAAAAGTCTTAAAAATAGGGTAACCCACATGACCATTTATTTTTCATACATGCTGCGTATGAGACATTTACGTGCAGCTGCATAAAGGTCTCTTATTCAGTAGCTGGAGTTTATATATGACGATTTTGCCAGGTGTTTTGTTCTAATTAGGCCACGTTTCACACACTTGTGACAGTGTATGTTAGCCGTATTGCGCCGCCAGTTTCTATTGCTGGTAGTGTCTCCTGGCGCGAGTCGACCCTAGGGTTTCTATGTTGTTTCATTGGTTTGTGATATGCTTTCCCCTTTAAAATATATTTATTTTGAAGTAAGTGTCTGCTGCGAACCAATTTCATCTATTGGGTTTTACAGTATTTAAATCGAAATATTATTTACCTGAATAATGTGTCAAGGTCTTTTTGGTTTCATCAATCTATTCCTCTTTTCTTCAAGTGAGCTTTTGCTCATCTGGTAATGAAATGTTTAAGCATTAGTATATTAGCTGTTCATGTTTATGAAAGTTAGTACTTCCAGCCTCACTTTTGATGTATTTTTGGATAACAGAAAGAATAATGGTGGTTCCTTTTTTCTTCAGAGAGTGATCATATCAAGTGTTCTTATATCGAAATTATGGAAATCATAAATTAAATAAACATCGTAATATTCTTCATGCAGCAGCATGCTTTTCTATTGTAAATTCATGTTCAAATATTTTGCATCAAAGCCTCAGCAAGAAATCATGGCTACCATAGAAATACAGACAAGTCGATCCTAGTTTGAATACCTCACCTTCTAAACCAATAGAAGTTAGAAACTCTAATGATCTCTTCGTGTACAGCTCAGTGTGGAGCAAAAATGGGTCTCATTAAGGTAAATATACTTTTCAAGTAGTACAAACTCTCACAAGAACAACTGAAGTAATTGAAATCATATATACATGTTAAAGTACCATAGAACTGTCATTTAAGGGAACATTGACTTGTAGTATATAACGCACAACACTGAGTTGTTATTCTCATATGGTGGTACTGCATGAAGGTTCGAAATAAAAAATTTATAATTCCATTATCATCGGTGCAGAAAATTTCGGAAGAAACCTTCACTTAACGATAAGGAATGTAAGAGAACAGCAATGTGGTCCTGCTTTATCGCACGCAATTTAATTTTGCCGCCGAAAGAACACGTGTAGAGCATACCACACTGCTCAATATGCATTATTATAATATTTTTTACATTACAGGAATTTCTCAAAGGATTTGTGTTTATATAAATTTTAAACAAAATCTATATGAAGACGCACTGGCTTTTATTTACACACGCACGTGGTTCTTTCTGTGCTTTAACTTTTTCAGATATGCTCATAGCCCTCAAAGTTGAGTCTTATCTTTCACCACGTTATCCTGATGCATAATGCATCTGTGTTCTCAGAGCACAGTGATCACGTAGTTAGCGGCAGAAATATTAGTTTTACACTTTTTTGTTCGAGTAGAAGATGAGTGTCGTTATTCCAGCGATTGAATTTTCATTTCAAGGTCATAACTGGGAACTTAACTCTCATTACCAGCCACAATGCTTTGGAATAAATTAGTTCCAATTTTTTCATAGCGAGCAAGCAATGTGTGGCGTGTTTCAGGTCCGGATTTCTTCATTTCAGTAGTTAGCCGACGCAGTGTCCACCCAGCAGACACTTTGTTGTTGCCTAACAGTCAACATTATAATTGGCACTATCTAAACTAATGTTCAATTTAAGGGATGTGGTTTTCTGAGTTATTCTTCAATCTTCCCTGATAAGTAGCTCATCGAAATTTTGGCTGCTCAATTTGTAAATTGCGATTACCAGAAACCCACTCTGCGGGCGATCCTTTACGGCCAACATTCCTCCAATGTCTTCGGATTTTCTTACTCCAAGGCGAACACTGCTCTGAATTTCCAAAATCACCAAATGTCCCTAATCTGGAGTGAATTTCCTTTTTTTCATTTTCAAGAACTTGGAACTAATGGTTGTTTTATGCACGCCGACACAGTTGAAAAAGTATCATGCGTTACAGACATAAGAAATACGAATAATAGATGTTCGGAATTATCCGCAGTAAAATGAAGCTATGAATAAATACGTACCAAATAATAGAGTTTCGGAGCTCTATTACGCAGCAAAAATCCTTAGCTTTCCGTCTGACCGTTTACTATGCAAACTGACTGAAAAATAGTTTTCCGAACATGATTGGTTTTTAGGCAACGAGTCATGCGGGAGACATCTGTGAGGAGGCATTACTAATTGAACACGTATCGTAATACACAATGGAATGTCCTTTGTTCCTTTATGAAGCAGACTGCTTTGTTCTTTAAATCACGTGAGCACCAAGAATTTATTTACTAACAAATAACTAATTTTTAAAGAAAAAAGGTGAAATTCCTTTTTGGGATAAATAAATACATTTCTCTTTCCAACGAGAATATTTCATGTGGCACTATAAAATTAGTAAGAAAAGACAATAAAAAGCAAAGTTTCATCATTTCTTTCTCAAGTCAATTCAAGTTTCCTCTTGCATATTATAATATACATGATGCTTCAGATTTTAAATATTCCAAAACCGATATTTGTAAACACAATAACTTTTGAAAATATTTTTTTCTTTATATTTTCATCACGTATTTTGCAGAAAAGTAAGAACTCCTTAGTAACCCTTTGTTCTTCCGTTTACTCGGGACACTATGTCTATATGGGGAACATATTGCACAACGAGCATGTCATAGTAAGCGAAAACAAATACATGATCATACCAATAGTAATTGTACAATATCTGGAAAATGGAAACAAAAAACGCTTTCTTAAGACACCAATAAACAGAGAAACGTTAGAAATAGGTGTAAAAAAATAGAAATGTTAAAATTCCCACGTGAGTATTCAAACATTCGGAAGTATATATACATCATGATTAAATTTCAATATTAAGTAAAATCTTGTTACATATAAAAGAAGGAAGAAATTATCCTAAAGCATATGTACCTCTCTTAATTTGTAATTTATAAGTATGCATACATAACTGGAGAATTTCAGAGATTAATTTAATAGTTGTTCACGACAGAACATTGTCTGTAAAAAAGGAAGAGAAAATTTATGCTCACTTACCTCATGATTTCAAGCTTTGGAAAAATGTATCCAACTCCGCAAAATTTTCGTCGTTTGAATCGCTTTTATCGAAAACAAAATCATCGGCGCTGGTTTACTCCGTGGAACTATTTGAATCTGTTAAGGGCTGCCCTGACCTCTTCATTTTCTGGGTCTTCGTGGTCCTCCTCTTGCTCTGCTTTCGTATTTGTTTTAACTCGCTCCTCAATTTCAAGCGCATCAGTTCGAGGAAGGTTGTAATTCGAAGGTTTCTTTTAAACTTTATACCTTTCTTGAAAGACAAGTCCACTATGTCGGCGATTTCTTCCTCTCTGTGGAAACTCATCCTCAGCTTGCACACGAACCTTAGCAATATATCTGTAAGCACAAGCGTGTCACAACCACTGCCTATGAAACACACACTAAAAGTGTTGCTCAAGATTTCAGTTGAGGATTATTGGTCTTGAATCACGTGACATGTGACTCATTCTAATTTCCGTTTCGTGTTTTAATCCCCTTTGGTTCCATGTCTCCTGGCGGGGAAGCTTTTCTATATCTTACATGGATTAGTGGCCACACCTACTTAGGGGGATTATCTAAACGAATAAGCTTCACCTTCTCAACATAATAAGGAACCTATCCTACATATTTTAGCAGGCGGCATCCAGAAGAAAAGGGAATCGTTGGATAACTCGAAAGGAAAAAAATCAGCTGAAACCAAGAGTGTTTAAATGATTTCTGTAGGAGAAGAAAGGTTGCTAACCCTCGTTGTTATTATATAAAACAATGGCTACAGCATCGCTAATGCATTGGTATGAAAAAGGTGAAATTCCTTTTTGGGATAAATAAATACATTTCTCTTTCCAACGAGAATATTTCAAGTGGCGCTATAAAATTAGTAAGAAAAGGCAATAAAAAGCAAAGTTTCATCATTTCTTTCTCAAGTCAATTCAAGTTTCCTCTTGCATATTATAATATACATGATGCTTCAGATTTTAAATATTCCAAAACCGATATTTGTAAACACAATAACTTTTGAAAATATTTTTTTCTTTATATTTTCATCACGTATTTTGCAGAAAAGAACTCCTTAGTAACCGTTTGTTCTTCCGTTTACTCGGGACACTATGTCTATATGGGGAACATATTGCACAACGAGCATGTAAAAGTAAGCGGAAAAAATACATGATCATACCAATATTGATTGTACAATATCTGGAAAATGGAAACAAAAAACGCTTTCTTAAGACACCAATAAACAGAGAAACGTTAGAAATAGGTGTAAAAAAATAGCAATGTTAAAATTCCCACGTGAGTATTCAAGCATTCGGAAGTATATATACATCATGATTAAATTTCAATATTAAGTAAAATCTTGTTACATATAAAAGAAGGAAGAAATTATCCTAAAGCATATGTACCTCTCTTAATTTGTAATTTATAAGTATGCATACATAACTGGAGAATTTCAGAGGTTAATTTAATAGTTGTTCACGACAGAACATTGTCTGTAAAAAAGGAAGAGAAAATTTATGCTCACTTACCTAATGATTTCAAGCTTTGGAAAAATGTATCCAACTCCGCAAAATTTTCGTCGTTTGAATCGCTTTTATCGAAAACAAAATCATCGGCGCTGGTTTACTCCGTGGAACTATTTGAATCTGTTAAGGGATGCCCTGACCTCTTCATTTTCTGGGTCTTCGTGGTCCTCCTCTTGCTCTGCTTTCGTATTTGTTTTAACTCGCTCCTCAATTTCAAGCGCATCATTTCGAGGAGGGTTGTAATTCGAAGGTTTGTTTTAAACTTTATAGCTTTCTTGAAAGACAAGTCCACTATATCGGCGATTTCTTCCTCTCTGTGGAAACTCATCCTCAGCTTGCACACGAACCTTAGCAATATATCTGTAAGCACAAGCGCATCACAACCACTGCCTATGAAACACACACTAAAAGTGTTGCACAAGATTTCAGTTGAGGATTATTGGTCTTGAATCACGTGACATGTGACTTATTCTAATTTCCGTTTCGTGTTTTAATCCCCTTTGGTTCCATGTCTCCTGGCGGGGAAGCTTTTCTATATCTTACATGGATTAGTGGCCACACCTACTTAGGGGATTATCTAAACGGATAAGCTTCACCTTCTCAACATAATAAGGAACCTATCCTACATATTTTAGCAGGCGGCATCCAGAAGAAAAGGGAATCGTTGGATAACTCGAAAAGAAAATAATCAGCTGAAACCAAGAATGTTTAAATGATTTATGTAGGAGATGAAAGGTTGCAACCCCTCGTTGTTATTATATAAAACAATGGCTACTGCATTGGTATGAAAAAGGTGAAATTCCTTTTTGGGATAAATAAATACATTTATCTTTCCAACGAGAATATTTCATGTGGCGCTATAAAATTTGTAAGAAAAAGACAATAAAAAGCAAAGTTTCATCATTTCTTTCTCAAGTCAATTCAAGTTTCCTTTTGCATATTATAATATACATGATGCTTCAGATTTTAAATATTCCAAAAACGATATTTGTAAACACAATAACGTTTGAAAATATTTTTTTCTTTATATTTTCATCACGTATTTTGCAGAAAAGTAAGAAGTCTTTAGTAACTGTTTGTTCTTCCGTTTACTCGGGACACTATGTCTATATGGGGAACATATTGCACAACGAGCACGTCATAGTAAGCGGAAACAAATACATGATCATAATAATAGTGATTGTACAATATCTGGAAAATTGAAACAAAAAAACGCTTTCTTAAGACACCATTAAACAGAGAAACGTTAGAAATAGGTGTTAAAAAATAGAAATAGAAATGTTAAAATTTCCACGTGAGTATTCAAGCATTCGGAAGTACATATACATCATGATTGAATTTCAATATTAACTAAAATCTTGTTACATGTAAAGGAAGGAAGAAATTTTCCTAAAGCATATGTACCTCTCTTAATTTGTTATTTATAAGTAAGCATACATAACTGGAGAATTTCAGAGATTAATTTAATAGTTGTTCACGACAGAAGAACATTGTCTGTAAAAAAGGAACAGAAAATTCATATTCACTTACCTCATGATTTCAAGCTTCGGAAAATTGTATCCAACTCCGCAAAATTTTCGTCGTTTGAATCGCTTTTATCGAAAACAAAATCATCTACGCTGGTTTCCTCCGTGGAACTATTTCAATCTGTTAAGGGCGGCCCTGACCTCTTCGTTTTCTGGATCTTCGTGGTCCTCCTTTTGCTCTGCTTTCGTATTTGTTTTAACTCGCTCCTCAATTTCAAGCGCATCATTTCGAGGAGGGTTGTAATTCGAAGGTTTGTTTTAAACTTTATAGCTTTCTTGAAAGACAAGTCCACTATATCGGCGATTTCTTCCTCTCTGTGGAAACTCATCCTCAGCTTGCACACGAACCTTAGCAATATATCTGTAAGCACAAGCGCGTCACAACCACTGCCTATGAAACACACACTAAAAGTGTTGCTCAAGATTTCAGTTGAGGATTATTGGTCTTGAATCACGTGACATGTGACTTATTCTAATTTCCGTTTCGTGTTTTAATCCCCTTTGGTTCCATGTCTCCTGGCGGGGAAGCTTTTCTATATCTAACATGGATTAGTGGCCACACCTACTTAGGGGGATTATCTAAACTAATAAGCTTCACCTTCTCAACATAATAAGGAACCTATCCTACATATTTTAGCAAGCGGCATCCAGAAGAAAAGGGAATCGTTGGATAACTCGAAAAGAAAAAAATCAGCTGAAACCAAGAATGTTTAAATGATTTCTGTAGGAGAAGAAAGGGTGCAACCCCTCGTTGTTATTGTATAAAACAATGGCTACAGCATCGCTAATGCATTGGTATGAAAAAGGTGAAATTCCTTTTTGGGATAAATAAATACATTTCTCTTTCCAACGAGAATATTTCATGTGGCGCTATAAAATTAGTAAGAAAAGACAATAAAAAGCAAAGTTTCATCATTTCTTTCTCAAGTCAATTCAAGTTTACAATTGCATATTATAATTAACATGATGCTTCAGATTTTAAATATTCCAAAACCGATATTTGTAAACACAATAACTTTTGAAAATATTTTTTTCTTTATATTTTCATCACGTATTTTGCAGAAAAGGAAGAACTCCTTAGTAACCCTTTGTTCTTCCGTTTACTCGGGACACTATGTCTATATGGGAACATATTGCACAACGAGCATGTAAAAGTAAGCGGAAAAAAATACATGATCATACCAATATTGATTGTACAATATCTGGAAAATGGAAACAAAAAACGCTTTCTTAAGACACCAATAAACAGAGAAACGTTAGAAATAGGTGTAAAAAAATAGAAATATTAAAATTCCCACGTGAGTATTCAAGCATTCGGAAGTATATATACATCATGATTAAATTTCAATATTAAGTAAAATCTTGTTACATATAAAAGAAGGAAGAAAGTATCCTAAAGCATATGTACCTCTTTTAATTTGTAATTTATAAGTATGCATACATAACTGGAGAATTTCAGAGATTAATTTAATAGTTGTTCACGACAGAACATTGTCTGTAAAAAAGGAAGAGAAAATTTATGCTCACTTACCTCATGATTTCAAGCTTTGGAAAAATGTATCCAACTCCGCAAAATTTTCGTCGTTTGAATCGCTTTTATCGAAAACAAAATCATCGGCGCTGGTTTACTCCGTGGAACTATTTGAATCTGTTAAGGGCTGCCCTGACCTCTTCATTTTCTGGGTCTTCGTGGTCCTCCTCTTGCTCTGCTTTCGTATTTGTTTTAACTCGCTCCTCAATTTCAAGCGCATCAGTTCGAGGAAGGTTGTAATTCGAAGGTTTCTTTTAAACTTTATACCTTTCTTGAAAGACAAGTCCACTATGTCGGCGATTTCTTCCTCTCTGTGGAAACTCATCCTCAGCTTGCACACGAACCTTAGCAATATATCTGTAAGCACAAGCGTGTCACAACCACTGCCTATGAAACACACACTAAAAGTGTTGCTCAAGATTTCAGTTGAGGATTATTGGTCTTGAATCACGTGACATGTGACTCATTCTAATTTCCGTTTCGTGTTTTAATCCCCTTTGGTTCCATGTCTCCTGGCGGGGAAGCTTTTCTATATCTTACATGGATTAGTGGCCACACCTACTTAGGGGGATTATCTAAACGAATAAGCTTCACCTTCTCAACATAATAAGGAACCTATCCTACATATTTTAGCAGGCGGCATCCAGAAGAAAAGGGAATCGTTGGATAACTCGAAAGGAAAAAAATCAGCTGAAACCAAGAGTGTTTAAATGATTTCTGTAGGAGAAGAAAGGTTGCTAACCCTCGTTGTTATTATATAAAACAATGGCTACAGCATCGCTAATGCATTGGTATGAAAAAGGTGAAATTCCTTTTTGGGATAAATAAATACATTTCTCTTTCCAACGAGAATATTTCAAGTGGCGCTATAAAATTAGTAAGAAAAGGCAATAAAAAGCAAAGTTTCATCATTTCTTTCTCAAGTCAATTCAAGTTTCCTCTTGCATATTATAATATACATGATGCTTCAGATTTTAAATATTCCAAAACCGATATTTGTAAACACAATAACTTTTGAAAATATTTTTTTCTTTATATTTTCATCACGTATTTTGCAGAAAAGAACTCCTTAGTAACCGTTTGTTCTTCCGTTTACTCGGGACACTATGTCTATATGGGGAACATATTGCACAACGAGCATGTAAAAGTAAGCGGAAAAAAATACATGATCATACCAATATTGATTGTACAATATCTGGAAAATGGAAACAAAAAACGCTTTCTTAAGACACCAATAAACAGAGAAACGTTAGAAATAGGTGTAAAAAAATAGCAATGTTAAAATTCCCACGTGAGTATTCAAGCATTCGGAAGTATATATACATCATGATTAAATTTCAATATTAAGTAAAATCTTGTTACATATAAAAGAAGGAAGAAATTATCCTAAAGCATATGTACCTCTCTTAATTTGTAATTTATAAGTATGCATACATAACTGGAGAATTTCAGAGGTTAATTTAATAGTTGTTCACGACAGAACATTGTCTGTAAAAAAGGAAGAGAAAATTTATGCTCACTTACCTAATGATTTCAAGCTTTGGAAAAATGTATCCAACTCCGCAAAATTTTCGTCGTTTGAATCGCTTTTATCGAAAACAAAATCATCGGCGCTGGTTTACTCCGTGGAACTATTTGAATCTGTTAAGGGATGCCCTGACCTCTTCATTTTCTGGGTCTTCGTGGTCCTCCTCTTGCTCTGCTTTCGTATTTGTTTTAACTCGCTCCTCAATTTCAAGCGCATCATTTCGAGGAGGGTTGTAATTCGAAGGTTTGTTTTAAACTTTATAGCTTTCTTGAAAGACAAGTCCACTATATCGGCGATTTCTTCCTCTCTGTGGAAACTCATCCTCAGCTTGCACACGAACCTTAGCAATATATCTGTAAGCACAAGCGCATCACAACCACTGCCTATGAAACACACACTAAAAGTGTTGCACAAGATTTCAGTTGAGGATTATTGGTCTTGAATCACGTGACATGTGACTTATTCTAATTTCCGTTTCGTGTTTTAATCCCCTTTGGTTCCATGTCTCCTGGCGGGGAAGCTTTTCTATATCTTACATGGATTAGTGGCCACACCTACTTAGGGGGATTATCTAAACGGATAAGCTTCACCTTCTCAACATAATAAGGAACCTATCCTACATATTTTAGCAGGCGGCATCCAGAAGAAAAGGGAATCGTTGGATAACTCGAAAAAGAAAATAATCAGCTGAAACCAAGAATGTTTAAATGATTTATGTAGGAGATGAAAGGTTGCAACCCCTCGTTGTTATTATATAAAACAATGGCTACTGCATTGGTATGAAAAAGGTGAAATTCCTTTTTGGGATAAATAAATACATTTATCTTTCCAACGAGAATATTTCATGTGGCGCTATAAAATTTGTAAGAAAAGACAATAAAAAGCAAAGTTTCATCATTTCTTTCTCAAGTCAATTCAAGTTTCCTTTTGCATATTATAATATACATGATGCTTCAGATTTTAAATATTCCAAAAACGATATTTGTAAACACAATAACGTTTGAAAATATTTTTTTCTTTATATTTTCATCACGTATTTTGCAGAAAAGTAAGAAGTCTTTAGTAACTGTTTGTTCTTCCGTTTACTCGGGACACTATGTCTATATGGGGAACATATTGCACAACGAGCACGTCATAGTAAGCGGAAACAAATACATGATCATAATAATAGTGATTGTACAATATCTGGAAAATTGAAACAAAAAAACGCTTTCTTAAGACACCATTAAACAGAGAAACGTTAGAAATAGGTGTTAAAAAATAGAAATAGAAATGTTAAAATTTCCACGTGAGTATTCAAGCATTCGGAAGTACATATACATCATGATTGAATTTCAATATTAACTAAAATCTTGTTACATGTAAAGGAAGGAAGAAATTTTCCTAAAGCATATGTACCTCTCTTAATTTGTTATTTATAAGTAAGCATACATAACTGGAGAATTTCAGAGATTAATTTAATAGTTGTTCACGACAGAAGAACATTGTCTGTAAAAAAGGAACAGAAAATTCATATTCACTTACCTCATGATTTCAAGCTTCGGAAAATTGTATCCAACTCCGCAAAATTTTCGTCGTTTGAATCGCTTTTATCGAAAACAAAATCATCTACGCTGGTTTCCTCCGTGGAACTATTTCAATCTGTTAAGGGCGGCCCTGACCTCTTCGTTTTCTGGATCTTCGTGGTCCTCCTTTTGCTCTGCTTTCGTATTTGTTTTAACTCGCTCCTCAATTTCAAGCGCATCATTTCGAGGAGGGTTGTAATTCGAAGGTTTGTTTTAAACTTTATAGCTTTCTTGAAAGACAAGTCCACTATATCGGCGATTTCTTCCTCTCTGTGGAAACTCATCCTCAGCTTGCACACGAACCTTAGCAATATATCTGTAAGCACAAGCGCGTCACAACCACTGCCTATGAAACACACACTAAAAGTGTTGCTCAAGATTTCAGTTGAGGATTATTGGTCTTGAATCACGTGACATGTGACTTATTCTAATTTCCGTTTCGTGTTTTAATCCCCTTTGGTTCCATGTCTCCTGGCGGGAAGCTTTTCTATATCTAACATGGATTAGTGGCCACACCTACTTAGGGGGATTATCTAAACTAATAAGCTTCACCTTCTCAACATAATAAGGAACCTATCCTACATATTTTAGCAAGCGGCATCCAGAAGAAAAGGGAATCGTTGGATAACTCGAAAAGAAAAAAATCAGCTGAAACCAAGAATGTTTAAATGATTTCTGTAGGAGAAGAAAGGGTGCAACCCCTCGTTGTTATTGTATAAAACAATGGCTACAGCATCGCTAATGCATTGGTATGAAAAAGGTGAAATTCCTTTTTGGGATAAATAAATACATTTCTCTTTCCAACGAGAATATTTCATGTGGCGCTATAAAATTAGTAAGAAAAGACAATAAAAAGCAAAGTTTCATCATTTCGTTCTCAAGTCAATTCAAGTTTACAATTGCATATTATAATTAACATGATGCTTCAGATTTTAAATATTCCAAAACCGATATTTGTAAACACAATAACTTTTGAAAATATTTTTTCTTTATATTTTCATCACGTATTTTGCAGAAAAGGAAGAACTCCTTAGTAACCCTTTGTTCTTCCGTTTACTCGGGACACTATGTCTATATGGGGAACATATTGCACAACGAGCATGTAAAAGTAAGCGGAAAAAAATACATGATCATACCAATATTGATTGTACAATATCTGGAAAATGGAAACAAAAAACGCTTTCTTAAGACACCAATAAACAGAGAAACGTTAGAAATAGGTGTAAAAAAATAGAAATATTAAAATTCCCACGTGAGTATTCAAGCATTCGGAAGTATATATACATCATGATTAAATTTCAATATTAAGTAAAATCTTGTTACATATAAAAGAAGGAAGAAATTATCCTAAAGCATATGTACCTCTTTTAATTTGTAATTTATAAGTATGCATACATAACTGGAGAATTTCAGAGATTAATTTAATAGTTGTTCACGACAGAACATTGTCTGTAAAAAAGGAAGAGAAAATTTATGCTCACTTACCTCATGATTTCAAGCTTTGGAAAAATGTATCCAACTCCGCAAAATTTTCGTCGTTTGAATCGCTTTTATCGAAAACAAAATCATCGGCGCTGGTTTACTCCGTGGAACTATTTGAATCTGTTAAGGGCTGCCCTGACCTCTTCATTTTCTGGGTCTTCGTGGTCCTCCTCTTGCTCTGCTTTCGTATTTGTTTTAACTCGCTCCTCAATTTCAAGCGCATCATTTCGAGGAAGGTTGTAATTCGAAAGTTTGTTTTAAACTTTATACCTTTCTTGAAAGACAAGTCCACTATGTCGGCGATTTCTTCCTCTCTGTGGAAACTCATCCTCAGCTTGCACACGAACCTTAGCAATATATCTGTAAGCACAAGCGTGTCACAACCACTGCCTATGAAACACACACTAAAAGTGTTGCTCAAGATTTCAGTTGAGGATTATTGGTCTTGAATCACGTGACATGTGACTCATTCTAATTTCCGTTTCGTGTTTTAATCCCCTTTGGTTCCATGTCTCCTGGCGGGGAAGCTTTTCTATATCTTACATGGATTAGTGGCCACACCTACTTAGGGGGATTATCTAAACGGATAAGCTTCACCTTCTCAACATAATAAGGAACCTATCCTACATATTTTAGCAGGCGGCATCCAGAAGAAAAGGGAATCGTTGGATAACTCGAAAAGAAAAAAATCAGCTGAAACCAAGAATGTTTAAATGATTTACGTAGGAGATGAAAGGTTGCAACCCCTCGTTGTTATTATATAAAACAATGGCTACTGCATTGGTATGAAAAAGGTGAAATTCCTTTTTTGGGATAAATAAATACATTTATCTTTCCAACGAGAATATTTCATGTGGCGCTATAAAATTTGTAAGAAAAGACAATAAAAAGCAAAGTTTCATCATTTCTTTCTCAAGTCAATTCAAGTTTCCTTTTGCATATTATAATATACATGATGCTTCAGATTTTAAATATTCCAAAAACGATATTTGTAAACACAATAACGTTTGAAAATATTTTTCTTTATATTTTCATCACGTATTTTGCAGAAAAGTAAGAACTCCTTAGTAACCCTTTGATCTTCCGTTTACTCGAGACTTTATGTCTATATGGGGAACATATTGCACAACGAACATGTCATAGGAAGCGGAAACAAATACATGATCATAATAATAGTGATTGTACAATATCTGGAAAATTGAAACAAAAAAACGCTTTCTTAAGACACCATTAAACAGAGAAACGTTAGAAATAGGTGTTAAAAAATAGAAATAGAAATGTTAAAATTCCCACGTGAGTATTCAAGCATTCGGAAGTACATATACATCATGATTGAATTTCAATATTAACTAAAATCTTGTTACATGTAAAGGAAGGAAGAAATTTTCCTAAAGCATAAGTACCTCTCTTAATTTGTTATTTATAAGTAAGCATACATAACTGGAGAATTTCAGAGATTAATTTAATAGTTGTACACGACAGAAGAACATTGTCTGTAAAAAAGGAAGAGAAAATTCATATTCACTTACCTCATGATTTCAAGCTTCGGAAAATTGTATCCAACTCCGCAAAATTTTCGTCGTTTGAATCGCTTTTATCGAAAACAAAATCATCTACGCTGGTTTCCTCCGTGGAACTATTTCAATCTGTTAAGGGCGGCCCTGACCTCTTCGTTTTCTGGATCTTCGTGGTCCTCCTTTTGCTCTGCTTTCGTATTTGTTTTAACTCGCTCCTCAATTTCAAGCGCATCATTTCGAGGAGGGTTGTAATTCGAAGGTTTGTTTTAAACTTTATAGCTTTCTTGAAAGACAAGTCCACTATATCGGCGATTTCTTCCTCTCTGTGGAAACTCATCCTCAGCTTGCACACGAACCTTAGCAATATATCTGTAAGCACAAGCGCGTCACAACCACTGCCTATGAAACACACACTAAAAGTGTTGCTCAAGATTTCAGTTGAGGATTATTGGTCTTGAATCACGTGACATGTGACTCATTCTAATTTCCGTTTCGTGTTTTAATCCCCTTTGGTTCCATGTCTCCTGGCGGGGAAGCTTTTCTATATCTAACATGGATTAGTGGCCACACCTACTTAGGGGGATTATCTAAACTAATAAGCTTCACCTTCTCAACATAATAAGGAACCTATCCTACATATTTTAGCAAGCGGCATCCAGGAGAAAAAGGGAATCGTTGGATAACTCGAAAAGAAAAAAATCAGCTAAAACCAAGAATGTTTAAATGATTTCTGTAGGAGAAGAAAGGGTGCAACCCCTCGTTGTTATTGTATAAAACAATGGCTACAGCATCGCTAATGCATTGGTATGAAAAAGGTGAAATTCCTTTTTGGGATAAATAAATACATTTCTCTTTCCAACGAGAATATTTCATGTGGCGCTATAAAATTAGTAAGAAAAGACAATAAAAAGCAAAGTTTCATCATTTCTTTCTCAAGTCAATTCAAGTTTACAATTGCATATTATAATTAACATGATGCTTCAGATTTTAAATATTCCAAAACCGATATTTGTAAACACAATAACTTTTGAAAATATTTTTTTCTTTATATTTACATCACGTATTTTGCAGAAAAGGAAGAACTCCTTAGTAACCCTTTGTTCTTCCGTTTACTCGGGACACTATGTCTATATGGGGAACATATTGCACAACGAGTATGTAAAAGTAAGCTGAAAAAATACATGATCATACCAATATTGATTGTACAATATCTGGAAAATGGAAACAAAAAACGCTTTCTTAAGACACCAATAAACAGAGAAACGTTAGAAATAGGTGTAAAAAAATAGAAATATTAAAATTCCCACGTGAGTATTCAAACATTCGGAAGTATATATACATCATGATTAAATTTCAATATTAAGTAAAATCTTGTTACATATAAAAGAAGGAAGAAATTATCCTAAAGCATATGTACCTCTCTTAATTTGTAATTTATAAGTATGCATACATAACTGGAGAATTTCAGAGATTAATTTAATAGTTGTTCACGACAGAACATTGTCTGTAAAAAAGGAAGAGAAAATTTATGCTCACTTACCTCATGATTTCAAGCTTTGGAAAAATGTATCCAACTCCGCAAAATTTTCGTCGTTTGAATCGCTTTTATCGAAAACAAAATCATCGGCGCTGGTTTACTCCGTGGAACTATTTGAATCTGTTAAGGGCTGCCCTGACCTCTTCATTTTCTGGGTCTTCGTGGTCCTCCTCTTGCTCTGCTTTCGTATTTGTTTTAACTCGCTCCTCAATTTCAAGCGCATCATTTCGAGGAAGGTTGTAATTCGAAAGTTTGTTTTAAACTTTATACCTTTCTTGAAAGACAAGTCCACTATGTCGGCGATTTCTTCCTCTCTGTGGAAACTCATCCTCAGCTTGCACACGAACCTTAGCAATATATCTGTAAGCACAAGCGTGTCACAACCACTGCCTATGAAACACACACTAAAAGTGTTGCTCAAGATTTCAGTTGAGGATTATTGGTCTTGAATCACGTGACATGTGACTCATTCTAATTTCCGTTTCGTGTTTTAATCCCCTTTGGTTCCATGTCTCCTGGCGGGGAAGCTTTTCTATATCTTACATGGATTAGTGGCCACACCTACTTAGGGGGATTATCTAAACGAATAAGCTTCACCTTCTCAACATAATAAGGAACCTATCCTACATATTTTAGCAGGCGGCATCCAGAAGAAAAGGGAATCGTTGGATAACTCGAAAAGAAAAAAATCAGCTGAAACCAAGAGTGTTTAAATGATTTATGTAGGAGAAGAAAGGTTGCAACCCCTCGTTGTTATTATATAAAACAATGGCTACAGCATCGCTAATGCATTGGTATGAAAAAGGTGAAATTCCTTTTTGGGATAAATAAATACATTTCTCTTTCCAACGAGAATATTTCATGTGGCGCTATAAAATTAGTAAGAAAAGACAATAAAAAGCAAAGTTTCATTATTTCTTACTCAAGTCAATTCAAGTTTCCTCTTGCATATTATAATATACATGATGCTTCAGATTTTAAATATTCCAAAACCGATATTTGTAAACACAATAACTTTTGAAAATATTTTTTTCTTTATATTTTCATCACGTATTTTGCAGAAAAGAAAGAACTCCTTAGTAACCGTTTGCTCTTCCGTTTACTCGGGACACTATGTCTATATGGGGAACATATTGCACAACGAGCATGTCATAGTAAGCGGAAACAAATACATGATCATACCAATAGTGATTGTACAATATCTGGAAAATGGAAACAAAAACCGCTCTCTTAAGACACCATTAAACAGAGAAACGTTAGAAATAGGTGTTAAAAAATAGAAATGGAAATGTTAAAATTTCCACGTGAGTATTCAAGCATTCGGAAGTATATATACATCATGATTGAATTTGAATATTAACTAAAATCTTGTTACATGTAAAGGAAGGAAGAAATTTTCCTAAAGCATATGTACCTCTCTTAATTTGTAATTTATAAGTAAGCATACATAACTGGAGAATTTCAGAGATTAATTTAATAGTTGTTCACGACAGAACATTGTCTGTAAAAAAGGAAGAGAAAATTCATATTCACTTACCTCATGATTTTAAGCTTCGGAAAATTGTATCCAACTCCGCAAAATTTTCGTCGTTTGAATCGCTTTTATCGAAAACAAAATCATCTACGCTGGTTTCCTCCGTGGAACTATTTCAATCTGTTAAGGGCGGCCCTGACCTCTTCGTTTTCTGGATCTTCGTGGTCCTCCTTTTGCTCTGCTTTCGTATTTGTTTTAACTCGCTCCTCAATTTCAAGCGCATCATTTCGAGGAGGGTTGTAATTCGAAGGTTTGTTTTAAACTTTATAGCTTTCTTGAAAGACAAGTCCACTATATCGGCGATTTCTTCCTCTCTGTGGAAACTCATCCTCAGCTTGCACACGAACCTTAGCAATATATCTGTAAGCACAAGCGCGTCACAACCACTGCCTATGAAACACACACTAAAAGTGTTGCTCAAGATTTCAGTTGAGGATTATTGGTCTTGAATCACGTGACATGTGACTTATTCTAATTTCCGTTTCGTGTTTTAATCCCCTTTGGTTCCATGTCTCCTGGCGGGGAAGCTTTTCTATATCTAACATGGATTAGTGGCCACACCTACTTAGGGGGATTATCTAAACTAATAAGCTTCACCTTCTCAACATAATAAGGAACCTATCCTACATATTTTAGCAAGCGGCATCCAGAAGAAAAGGGAATCGTTGGATAACTCGAAAAGAAAAAGATCAGCTAAAACCAAGAATGTTTAAATGATTTCTGTAGGAGAAGAAAGGGTGCAACCCCTCGTTGTTATTGTATAAAACAATGGCTACAGCATCGCTAATGCATTGGTATGAAAAAGGTGAAATTCCTTTTTGGGATAAATAAATACATTTCTCTTTCCAACGAGAATATTTCATGTGGCGCTATAAAATTAGTAAGAAAAGACAATAAAAAGCAAAGTTTCATCATTTCTTTCTCAAGTCAATTCAAGTTTACAATTGCATATTATAATTAACATGATGCTTCAGATTTTAAATATTCCAAAACCGATATTTGTAAACACAATAACTTTTGAAAATATTTTTTTCTTTATATTTACATCACGTATTTTGCAGAAAAGGAAGAACTCCTTAGTAACCCTTTGTTCTTCCGTTTACTCGGGACACTATGTCTATATGGGGAACATATTGCACAACGAGTATGTAAAAGTAAGCGGAAAAAAATACATGATCATACCAATAGTGATTGTACAATATCTGGAAAATGGAAACAAAAACCGCTTTCTTAAGACACCATTAAACAGAGAAACATTAGAAATAGGTGTTAAAAAATAGAAATAGAAATGTTAAAATTTCCACGTGAGTATTCAAGCATTCGGAAGTATATATACATCATGATTGAATTTGAATATTAACTAAAATCTTGTTACATGTAAAGGAAGGAAGAAATTTTCCTAAAGCATATGTACCTCTCTTAATTTGTAATTTATAAGTAAGCATACATAACTGGAGAATTTCAGAGATTAATTTAATAGTTGTTCACGACAGAACATTGTCTGTAAAAAAAGGAAGAGAAAATTTATACTCACTTACCTCATGATTTCAAGCTTTGGAAAATTGTATCCAACTCCGCAAAACTTTCGTCGTTTGAATCGCTTTTATCGAAAACAAAATCATCGGCGCTGGTTTCCTCCGTGGAACTATTTGAATCTGTTAAGGGCGGCCCTGACCTCTTCATTTTCTGGGTCTTCGTGGTCCTCCTTTTGCTCTGCTTGCGGATTTGTTTTACCTCCCTCCTCAATTTCAAGCGCATCATTTCGAGGAGGGTTGTAATTCGAAGGTTTGTTTTAAACTTTATAGCTTTCTTGAAAGACAAGTCCACTATATCGGCGATTTCTTCCTCTATGGTTTCCGAGATCCTCAATGTCACCTTTCTTATGTAGCAGGATCATTGTAGCGGTGTTCCAATCTTAAGGAATCTTTCCTTCATTAAGGAATCGAGTGAAAATTTGGGCGAGTACTGTTTCGATTTCTCCACTTGCTTCTTGTATGATGTCTACAGTAATTCCATCTTCTCCTGGAGCTTTTCCTCGCTTCATGTTCTTGATTGCATGTGCAACTTCTGCTGGAAGGACTGGAGGAACTCTGGTACTGGTATCTTTAATGATGTCTGGAGTGCATATATCATCCCTTTCATATAGTTTGGAGTAGAAATCTTTCACTCTTGTCAAAATTTCGCCTCTATTTCTTGTTACAGAACCATCTTCTTTTCTCAGTGCCATAATCTGTTTTCTTCCCTTACTGAGATGTCCCTTTGCTATCTTTAGGCTTTGGTTGTTTTCAATTGCTTTCCTCACTAGTTCACAGTTGAATTTCCTTACGTCTTCAGTGATACTTTTTCTTACTGTCTTGCATAGCTCTATATATTCCACTTTGGAAGTCACATCTTCTTTAGTTGTCCTCATCTCTCTTCTTTTTTGCATCAACATTTTGGTTTTTCCTGATAATTTGTTCACATGCAACTTGTTCTTAGACCCAGCTAATTTTGTTGCTGTTTCCATAAGAGCTTTGGTTACTTTTCTGTTAACTTCAGAGTTGTCCACTTCTTCCGATGTTAGGCCTTCTAAAGCAGAGAACCTGTTCTTCAGTTCTAACTTGAAGGTATTATGGTGTTTTTTAAGGTTGGTTATGTCAATAGATTTTGTTTGTCCTATGAGCTTGCCACGTTCAAGTTTAGTGTTGAGGTGCATCTTACATCTCACCAATCTATGGTCACTACCTGTGTTGAACTTGTTTAGCACACTGCAGTCTTCTATGACGAATTTTTTTGTTACACATAATAAAATCAATTTCACTTGTCGTCCCATTTGGATGTCTCCATGTAAATTTCCTGTGTGGCTTTTTCTTGAAAAAGGAGTTCAAGATGAAAAACTCTTCTGCCTCTGCAAACTCAACGAGAGTATTTCCACAATGGTTTCTGTTGCCATGACCGAATTTACCTACTGAAGTTTCATTCTGTTGCCGTTGCCCTATTTTTGCATTGAAATCTCCCATAATTATCTTCAAATGCTGCTTACCTTTATTATTTAGATGACAAATTTCCTCATAAAATTCTTCAATTTCTTCTTCAGGATGACTTGTGGTGGGTGCATAAGTTTGAATAATCTGAGCCTGGTATCTTTTCGAGAGTTGGATAACAAGTCGTGCAGCTCTGTCAGAGGAACTTTCAACTTCTACAACTTTGTCCTTCAGTTTCTTGTTTATTATAAATCCAACACCACTAGTTCTGCCAGTATCTGTCCCACGATAGTAGAAGAGATGTCCACTTTTCAGTTCGATGAGATCTTCTCCTTTTCTCCTTACCTCACTTAGCCCCACGATGTCCCACTTGATCCTTTGTAGTTCCTCTTCCAATTCAAGAAGCCTTGAATCAGAAGATAGGGAGCGTCCATTGTAAGTAGCCAAGGTCAGCATCAGTTTACAGCCTAGTCCGGTCCTCCGGGGATTCTTAGCACCCTCTGCCTTCATGTCGCACTGGCCGCTGCCTTGGCCAGGTACATTCCAGCTGCCGGAGACTGAGGGCCAAGATTTAAGTTGTGGAATCATTTTGGAGGGGTTTGGCCATAACTCACCACGCTGGCCAAGCGGGTTGGTGAGTGTCGAATATATATACTTAAAAGATTTTAGTTAATATTCAAATTCATGATTGAATTTGAATATTAACTAAAATCTTTATACATGTAAAGGAAGGAAGAAATTTTCCTAAAGCATATGTACCTCTCTTAATTTGTAATTTATAAGTATACATACATAACTGGAGAATTTCAGAGATTAATTTAATAGTTGTTCACGACAGAAGAACATTGTCTGTAAAAAAGGAATAGAAAATTTATACTCACTTACCTCATGATTTCAAGCTTTGGAATATTGTATCCAACTCCGCAAAACTTTCGTCGTTTGAATCGATTTTATCGAAAACAAAATCATCGGCGCTGGTTTCCTCCGTGGAACTATTTGAATCTGTTAAGGGCAGCCCTGACCTCTTCATTTTCTGTGTTTTCGTGGTCCTCCTTTTGCTCTGCTTTCGTATTTGTTTTAACTCCCTCCTCAATTTCAAACGCATCATTTCGAGGAGGGTTGTAATTCGAATGTTTGTTTTAAACTTTATAGCTTTCTTGAAAGACAAGTTCACTATGTCCGCGATTTCTTCCTCTCTGTGGAAACTCATCCTCAGCTTGCACACGAACTTTAGCAATATATCTGTAAGCACAAGCGCGTCACAACCACTGCCTATGAAACACACACTAAAAGTGGTGCTCAAGATTTCAGTTGAGGATTATTGGTCTTGAATCACGTGACATGTGACTCATTCTAATTTCCGTTTCGCGTTTTAATCCCCTTTGGTTCCATGTCTCCTGGCGGGGAAGCTTTTCTATATCTTACATGGATTAGTGGCCACACCTACTTAGGGGGATTATCTAAACTAATAAGCTTCACCTTCTCAACATAATAAGGAACCTATCCTACATATTTTAGCAGGCGGCATCCAGAAGAAAAGGGAATCGTTGGATAACTCGAAAAGAAAAAAATCAGCTGAAACCAAGAGTATAAAATGATTTCTGTAGGAGAAGAAAGGTTGCAACCCCTCGTTGTTATTATATAAAACAATGGCTACAGCATCGCTAATGCATTGGTATGAAAAAGGTGAAATTCCTTTTTGGGATAAATAAATACATTTCTCTTTCCAACGAGAATATTTCATGTGGCGCTATAAAATTAGTAAGAAAAGGCCATAAAAAGCAAAGTTTCATCATTTCTTTCTCAAGTCAATTCAAGTTTCCTCTTGCATATTATAATATACATGATGCTTCAGATTTTAAATATTCCAAAACCGATATTTGTAAACACAATAACTTTTGAAAATATTTTTTTCTTTATATTTTCATCACGTGTTTTGCAGAAAAGTAAGAACTCCTTAGTAACCGTTTGTTCTTCCGTTTACTCGGGACACTATGTCTATATGGGGAACATATTGCACAACGAGCATGTCATAGTAAGCGGAAACAAATACATGATCATACCAATAGTAATTGTACAATATCTGGAAAATGGAAACAAAAAACGCTTTCTTAAGACACCATTAAACAGAGAAACGTTAGAAATAGGTGTTAAAAAATAGAAATGTTAAAATTTCCACGTGAGTATTCAAGCATTCGGAAGTATATATACATCATGATTGAATTTGAATATTAACTAAAATCTTGTTACATGTAAAGGAAGGAAGAAATTTTCCTAAAGCATATGTACCTCTCTTAATTTGTAAATTATAAGTAAGCATACATAACTATAGAATTTCAGAGATTAATTTAATAGTTGTTCACGACAGAACATTGTCTGTAAAAAAGGAAGAGAAAATTTATACTCACTTACCTCATGATTTCAAGCTTTGGAAAATTGTATCCAACTCCGCAAAACTTTCGTCGTTTGAATCGCTTTTATCGAAAACAAAATCATCGGCGCTGGTTTCCTCCGTGGAACTATTTGAATCTGTTAAGGGCAGCCCTGACCTCTTCATTTTCTGTGTTTTCGTGGTCCTCCTTTTGCTCTGCTTTCGTATTTGTTTTAACTCCCTCCTCAATTTCAAACGCATCATTTCGAGGAGGGTTGTAATTCGAATGTTTGTTTTAAACTTTATAGCTTTCTTGAAAGACAAGTTCACTATGTCCGCGATTTCTTCCTCTCTGTGGAAACTCATCCTCAGCTTGCACACGAACTTTAGCAATATATCTGTAAGCACAAGCGCGTCACAACCACTGCCTATGAAACACACACTAAAAGTGGTGCTCAAGATTTCAGTTGAGGATTATTGGTCTTGAATCACGTGACATGTGACTCATTCTAATTTCCGTTTCGCGTTTTAATCCCCTTTGGTTCCATGTCTCCTGGCGGGGAAGCTTTTCTATATCTTACATGGATTAGTGGCCACACCTACTTAGGGGGATTATCTAAACTAATAAGCTTCACCTTCTCAACATAATAAGGAACCTATCCTACATATTTTAGCAGGCGGCATCCAGAAGAAAAGGGAATCGTTGGATAACTCGAAAAGAAAAAAATCAGCTGAAACCAAGAGTATAAAATGATTTCTGTAGGAGAAGAAAGGTTGCAACCCCTCGTTGTTATTATATAAAACAATGGCTACAGCATCGCTAATGCATTGGTATGAAAAAGGTGAAATTCCTTTTTGGGATAAATAAATACATTTCTCTTTCCAACGAGAATATTTCATGTGGCGCTATAAAATTAGTAAGAAAAGGCCATAAAAAGCAAAGTTTCATCATTTCTTTCTCAAGTCAATTCAAGTTTCCTCTTTCATATTATAATATACATGATGCTTCAGATTTTAAATATTCCAAAACCGATATTTGTAAACACAATAACTTTTGAAAATATTTTTTTCTTTATATTTTCATCACGTATTTTGCAGAAAAGTAAGAACTCCTTAGTAACCGTTTGTTCTTCCGTTTACTCGGGACACTATGTCTATATGGGGAACATATTGCACAACGAGCATGTCATAGTAAGCGGAAACAAATACATGATCATACCAATAGTAATTGTACAATATCTGGAAAATGGAAACAAAAAACGCTTTCTTAAGACACCAATAAACAGAGAAACGTTAGAAATAGGTGTAAAAAAATAGAAATATTAAAATTCCCACGTGAGTATTCAAGCATTCGGAAGTATATATACATCATGATTAAATTTCAATATTAAGTAAAATCTTGTTACATATAAAAGAAGGAAGAAATTATCCTAAAGCATATGTACCTCTTTTAATTTGTAATTTATAAGTATGCATACATAACTGGAGAATTTCAGAGATTAATTTAACAGTTGTTCACGACAGAACATTGTCTGTAAAAAAGGAAGAGAAAATTTATATTCACTTACCTCATGATTTCAAGCTTTGGAAAATTGTATCCAACTCCGCAAAACTTTCGTCGTTTGAAATGCTTTTATCGAAAACAAAATCATCGGCGCTGGTTTCCTCCGTGGAACTATATGAATCTGTTAAGGGCGGCCCTGACCTCTTCATTTTCTGGGTCTTCGTGGTCCTCCTTTTGCTCTGCTTTCGTATTTGTTTTAACTCCCTCCTCAATTTCAAGCGCATTATTTCGAGGAGGGTTGTAATTCGAGAGAGATATTTCCTATCTGAGGTTGAGAGACCCGAACCCTCAGCGCTCTGCGCCTTTTGTCAGGTGAAAAAGAGAAATATTAGATGTTTGGGAACAGATTTCCCTGATAGAATAGTACGAAAGGAAAGTATGGAAATATTAGAGGAGAGGGAGTAGACGGTTACCCGTTAAGAAGTGAAGTTGTAAGCTGCCCTACATACTTACCTGTAACAACAAGCCATTTCAAGTGCTATTTCTCTCCGCAGAAAAATGCCCGGTGCATCTGTGCCACAGAAGAGCACAGGGGGAAAGGAAGGAAAGGACACGGGAGAGGGGAACCTGGAAAAAAATCATCACACACAGAACATCTTTCACAGAGAAGAATCGTCTTTGAACTCCGGGTAAGACAAAACTGGCCATTTGCTCAGTGTTGCTCGCCAGCCAATGAGAGAAAAGATTTTTCCCCATTGGTTTACAGAATTTTTTCACTGGTTTACTTTTGTTGGTTCTTGACAGGCATGTCAGATTAACCATAGCTGAGGTGGTGTGATCACAAAGTTACACCGATCGAGGTTTCAGGTGCAACATTTTGCTCGGCTCTTAAAAGGGCCTTTTTTTTTTTTTTGTTTTGTTTTGTTTTTTTAATTAAGGAAAAACAACAACAAATTTTAACATAAAAGGCAAGACCAACAATACCTTGTTTTTTTTTTTTAAGGGCAGAGATATTTAGTACAAAAAAGATAAATCTTTTATGCAACATTTTGCTCGGCCCTTAAAAAAGCCCTTTTTTTTTTTTTTTTTTTTTTTTTTTTCTCATTCGGTTGTAATTCGAAGGTTTGTTTTAAACTTTATAGCTTTCTTGAAAGACAAGTCCACTATATCGGCGATTTCTTCCTCTATGTGGAAACTCATCCTCAGCTTCCACACGAACCTTAGCAATATATCTGTAAGCACAAGCGCGTCACAACCACTGCCAATGAAACACACACTAAAAGTGTTGCTCAAGATTTCAGTTGAGGATTATTGGTCTTGAATCACGTGACATGTGACTCATTCTAATTTCCGTTTCGTGTTTTAATCACCTTTGGTTCCATGTCTCCTGGCGGGGAAGCTTTTCTATATCTTACATGGATTAGTGGCCACACCTACTTAGGTGGATTATCTAAACGAATAAGCTTCACCTTCTCAACATAATAAGGAACCTATCCTACATATTTTTGCAGGCGGCATCCAGAAGAAAGGGGAATCGTTGGATAACTCGAAAAGAAAAAAATCAGCTGAAACCAAGAGTGTTTAAATGATTTCTGTAGGAGAAGAAAGGTTGGAACCCCTCGTTGTTATTACATAAAACAATGGCTACAGCATCGCTAATGCATTGGTATGAAAAAGGTGAAATTCCTTTTTGGGATAAATAAATACATTTCTCTTTCCAACGAGAATATTTCATGTGGCGCTATAAAATTTGTAAGAAAAGACAATAAAAAGCAAAGTTTCATCATTTCTTTCTCAAGTCAATTCAAGTTTCCTCTTGCATATTTTAATATATATGATGCTTCAGATTTTAAATATTCCAAAACCGATATTTGTAAACACAATAACTTTTGAAAATATTTTTTTCTTTATATTTTCATCACGTATTTTGCAGAAAAGTAAGAACTCCTTAGTAACCCTTTGTTCTTCCGTTTACTCGAGACACTATGTCTATATGGGGAACATATTGCACAACGAGCATGTCATGTAGCTATGGAAAGTAAAACTTCGATATTTATTTTTAACATTCAACTTATGTAATCTTTTCAGATAAGAAAAATCGAATTTAAAATTAAGAATACACTACGTTGACTTCATAGTGATCCATCCTTTCAAAGTAAAAGTATAAAGAAAGTAGTTCGATTCGGAATTTATTGCAGGGCTAAAATGTGTATTTTTCTAAGAATTTTCGATCCGTTGAGGAATTACGTGAAAATACTTTTGGTGCAAAAAAACAGTTTAGAATAAAATCTTTTTTACTTAGTTTCTCAGAAACGTTACTACATTAGAGAAAAGTTAAGTGCACAAAATTATATTACTTAATTTTTTTACGTGTAACGAAAAGCAGATAAATAACACACGTATGGAAATAAAAGATAATTTTACAAGCATATCGATTATTTTCTTTAAACCCAATGTGGAATATTATTTTTTTCTGTAATATGTAATACGATAAATAGATTTTAATGATAATATCGTAATTTCAATTTTCCGAGCGATATTTTCGGAAAAATGTATCTCAATAAAAGGTCCAACAGGACCTTTCTGCTTGCATTAAAATGAGTAACACTACTTTGAAATGAAATAAAGTCGAAAGTTCAATATCATGTTTTGGCAGTTCAAGATATCCTTTTGAATATATCCATCGTGATCATACTTTAGCTTTGGAATGCAGGGTCAGCTGCACCACAGGCGCAACCGGGTCAGACGCCCCGGGCCCCGCGTTTTAATGGGGCCCCGCAATTTAGAAAATGAAAACAAGAGAACGTTTTCTAGAATTCTGAAGATATATAATATTTTCTAGAACTGAAGAGATATATTTTTCTTAATTTACAATCTCCTTCCCACTTCTAAATAAGTTGCCATGCTTCGTCGTAAAGATACTGAGATTTGCTGATTTCAAATTATTATTATTATAACCACCTTAAGCTGTTCCACATTCCTAAATTAGCAAATTAAATTTCATCATTTAGGGACTCCCTACTACATGTTCAACAATTTGTTTGTAAACCTGATACTTAAATTTTAATAAATAGAAATAACAAGAATAAAGTTGTTGTAGGGCACGGAGTCCAATTGTTCAGTGACTTTAATAATAGTGCTGGAAATCTAAAAAAAAAAAGCAATTTTCATGCATGAGCGTGTATAAAAGTTAAAAAAAGTAACTAATTTGTCAGTTATTCCACTTTGCATCAAAAACCAATCACTAAAACATGTACCTGGAAAAAACGACGTACAAACGAATTTATTTAAGAAATATCCTTATTATTCTCTACACAAAAACATTTGTTATGCAAAAATATTTGCAACGCAAATTAATTAAAGTTCTCTCTTTATCATTTTGTGAGAAAGTTTATATAAAAATCACAATGCAACGGAAAACTCTCATTCTACCCGGAAAGAAAATGAAACATTTTAGCACTTTTTACTCTCTTTTCCCTCTCTGAACTTTCAATCCATTTTATATTATTTTTCTTAATTTCTCAGAAATTTGTGATAATCCATTTTCCTTTGTGGCAGCTTTCGTGCGTTCTTATTTTTCACGTAACTACTTTACTAAACTATGAGATTCGTTTTTTTAAGGCTCATGATGAAATTTTGCTCAAGGCCCAGCAATGAAATTTCGCCTCGGTCCCCACAAAAGTTTCATACGGCCCTGTTGGAATGGCTTACTAACTGGTCGATTGTGGACCAGAATGCTATCCTAAAAACGTGGGGTGTATATTTGTAAACACAATAACTTTTGAAAATATTTTTTTCTTTATATTTTCATCACGTATTTTGCAGAAAAGTAAGAACTCCTTAGTAACCCTTTGTTCTTCCGTTTACTCGGGACACTATGTCTATATGGGGAACATATTGCACAACGAGCATGTAAAAGTAAGCAGAAAAAAATACATGATCGTACCAATATTGATTGTAGAATATCTGGAAAATGGAAACAAAAAACGCTTTCTTAAGACACCAATAAACAGAGAAACGTTAGAAATAGGTGTAAAAAAATAGAAATATTAAAATTCCCACGTGAGTATTCAAGCATTCGGAAGTATATATACATCATGCTTAAATTTCAATATTAAGTAAAATCTTGTTACATATAAAAGAAGGAAGAAATTATCCTAAAGCATATGTACCTCTCTTAATTTGTAATTTATAAGTATGCATACATAACTGGAGAATTTCAGAGATTAATTTAATAGTTGTTCACGACAGAACATTGTCTGTAAAAATGGAAGAGAAAATTTATGCTCACTTACCTCATGATTTCAAGCTTTGGAAAAATGTATCCAACTCCGCAAAATTTTCGTCGTTTGAATCGCTTTTATCGAAAACAAAATCATCGGCGCTGGTTTACTCCGTGGAACTATTTGAATCTGTTAAGGGCTGCCCTGACCTCTTCATTTTCTGGGTCTTCGTGGTCCTCCTCTTGCTCTGCTTTCGTATTTGTTTTAACTCGCTCCTCAATTTCAAGCGCATCATTTCGAGGAAGGTTGTAATTCGAAAGTTTGTTTTAAACTTTATACCTTTCTTGAAAGACAAGTCCACTATGTCGGCGATTTCTTCCTCTCTGTGGAAACTCATCCTCAGCTTGCACACGAACCTTAGCAATATATCTGTAAGCACAAGCGTGTCACAACCACTGCCTATGAAACACACACTAAAAGTGTTGCTCAAGATTTCAGTTGAGGATTATTGGTCTTGAATCACGTGACATGTGACTCATTCTAATTTCCGTTTCGTGTTTTAATCCCCTTTGGTTCCATGTCTCCTGGCGGGGAAGCTTTTCTGTATCTTACATGGATTAGTGGCCACACCTACTTAGGGGGATTATCTAAACGAATAAGCTTCACCTTCTCAACATAATAAGGAACCTATCCTACATATTTTAGCAGGCGGCATCCAGAAGAAAAGGGAATCGTTGGATAACTCGAAAAGAAAAAAATCAGCTGAAACCAAGAGTGTTTAAATGATTTATGTAGGAGAAGAAAGGTTGCAACCCCTCGTTGTTATTATATAAAACAATGGCTACAGCATCGCTAATGCATTGGTATGAAAAAGGTGAAATTCCTTTTTGGGATAAATAAATACATTTCTCTTTCCAACGAGAATATTTCATGTGGCGCTATAAAACTTGTAAGAAAAGACAATAAAAAGCAAAGTTTCATCATTTCTTTCTCAAGTCAATTCAAGTTTCCTCTTGCATATTATAACATACATGATGCTTCAGATTTTAAATATTCCAAAAACGATATTTGTAAACACAATAACGTTTGAAAATATCTTTTTCTTTATATTTTTATCACGTATTTTGCAGAAAAGTAAGAAGTCTTTAGTAACCGTTTGTTCTTCCGTTTACTCGGGACACTATGTCTATATGGGGAACATATTGCACAACGAGCACGTCATAGTAAGCGGAAACAAATGCATGATCATACCGATAGTGATTGTACAATATCTGGAAAATTGAAACAAAAAACGCTTTCTTAAGACACCATTAAACAGAGAAACGTTAGAAATAGGTGTTAAAAAATAGAAATAGAAATGTTAAAATTCCCACGTGAGTATTCAAGCATTCGGAAGTACATATACATCATGATTGAATTTCAATATTAACTAAAATCTTGTTACATGTAAAGGAAGGAAGAAATTTTCCTAAAGCATATGTACCTCTCTTAATTTGTTATTTATAAGTAAGCATACATAACTGGAGAATTTCAGAGATTAATTTAATAGTTGTTCACGACAGAAGAACATTGTCTGTAAAAAAGGAAGAGAAAATTCATATTCACTTACCTCATGATTTCAAGCTTCGGAAAATTGTATCCAACTCCGCAAAATTTTCGTCGTTTGAATCGCTTTTACCGAAAACAAAATAATCTACGCTGGTTTCCTCCGCGGAACTATTTCAATCTGTTAAGGGCGGCCCTGACCTCTTCATTTTCTGTGTCTTCGTGGTCCTCCTTTTGCTCTGCTTTCGTATTTGTTTTAACTCGCTCCTCAATTTCAAGCGCATCATTTCGAGGAGGGTTGTAATTCGAAGGTTTGTTTTAAACTTTATAGCTTTCTTGAAAGACAAGTCCACTATATCGGCGATTTCTTCCTCTCTGTGGAAACACATCCTCAGCTTGCACACGAACCTTAGCAATATATCTGTAAGCACAAGCGCGTCACAACCACTGCCTATGAAACACACACTAAAAGTGTTGCTCAAGATTTCAGTTGAGGATTATTGGTCTTGAATCACGTGACATGTGACTCACTCTAATTTTCGTTTCGTGTTTTAATCCCCTTTGGTTCCATGTCTCCTGGCGGGGAAGCTTTACTATATCTTACATGGATTAGTGGCCACACCTACTTAGGTGGATTATCTAAACGAATAAGCTTCACCTTCTCAACATAATAAGGAACCTATCCTACATATTTTTGCAGGCGGCATCCAGAAGAAAAGGAAATCGTTGGATAACTCGAAAAGAAAAAAATCAGCTGAAACCAAGAGTGTTTAAATGATTTCTGTAGGAGAAGAAAGGTTGCAACCCCTCGTTGTTATTATATAAAACAATGGCTACAGCATCGCTAATGCATTGGTATGAAAAAGGTGAAATTCCTTTTTGGGATAAATAAATACGTTTCTCTTTCCAACGAGAATATTTCATGTGGCGCTATAAAATTAGTAAGAAAAGACAATAAAAAGCAAAGTTTCATCATTTCTTTCTCAAGTCAATTCAAGTTTCCTCTTGCATATTATAATATACATGATGCTTCAGATTTTACATATTCCAAAACCGATGTTTGTAAACACAATAACTTTTGAAAATATTTTTTTCTTTATATTTTCATCACGTATTTTGCAGAAAAGTAAGAACTCCTTAGTAACCCTTTGTTCTTCCGTTTACTCGAGACACTATGTCTATATGGAAAACATATTGCACAACGAGCATGTCATAGTAAGCGGAAACAAATACATGATCATACCAATAGTGATTGTACAATATCTGGAAAATGGAAACAAAAACCGCTTTCTTAAGACACCATTAAACAGAGAAACGTTAGAAATAGGTGTTAAAAAATAGAAATAGAAATGTTAAAATTTCTACGTGAGTATTCAAGCATTCGGAAGTATATATCATCATCATCATCATTGTCAACCATTATCAATCCACTGCTGGACGAAGGTCTCCCCAAGTTTCCTCCACAACGGTCTGTCTTGTGCCAGTCTCCTCCCTGTCACTCCCACATACTTTCGAATTTCATCCACTCATCTTCCATGTGGTCTTCTTCTGGGTCTTTTCCTGTCCCTTGGAATCCAATCTAAAATTTCGGCTGTCCATCGATGGTCTGTTCTTCTTGCAGTATGTCCAGCCCATTGCCATTTCAGGGATTTAACTCTGATCATGATATCTTCCACTCTTGTCATTTTTCGGATCCACGTGTTCCTCTTCTTATCTCTCCTGGTTACAGCAAGCATGCACCTCTCCTTGCCTCTTTGAGTTGTCTGCAGCCTTTGTATGTCTCTTTTAGCTAAGGTCCACGTCTGTGCACCACACGTAAGCACTGGAAGGATGCATTGATCAAACACTTTTCTTTTAAGACATAATGGCATATTGCTCTTGAAAATTATGCTGTTTCTTCCAAAAGCTCTCCAGGCAAGTTTTGTACGCCGATTAATTTCTTCATCAATGTGACCCTCACTTGATATCTGCTGTCCAAGATACACATACGTATCTGTAATCTCCAGCTTTTCTCCATCAATCGATAAATCTTCATTTCTTGTAAAAGCATTGAACATCACTTTTGTCTTCTGAAAGTTCATTTTTAATCCCACTTCTTTACTCTTGTTAGCAAGTTCCTGGATCATACTCTGCAGCTCTGATGGGGTAGTTGCAAAAATGACTACGTCATCAGCAAAACGAAGGTGGGTTAGATAATCTCCATTAATCTTTATCCCCTTGTTTTCCCAGCTCAGTGACTGAAAAACACCCTCCAATGTGGCATTACAGAGCTTCGGAGATATGGTGTCACCTTGTCTCACTCCCTTCCCAATTTTTACGTGTGTTGTATTTTCAAACAGCCTAATCTTTGCACTTGCATTTTCATAGATGTTATTAATAATATTAATGTATGCATCTTCAATACCGCAGGTTTTCAGAGCCATTGTAACTGCTGATGGTTTCACCGAATCAAAGGCTTTTTCATAATCGATAAAAGCCATGCACAATGGAAGTTCATATTCCCTCGCTCTTTCAATTAGTTCTCTCAGCACGTGGATATGATCTATTGTGCTGAAGCCACTCCTGAATCCAGCTTGTTCTCTCGGTTGAGCCATGTCCAGTGTTACCTTCAAGCGGTGTGAAAGAACTTTAGTGAAGATTTTATAAACTACTGATAGGAGGCTGATAGGTCTGTAGTTTCCGAGATCCTCAATGTCACCTTTCTTATGTAGCAGGATCATTGTAGCGGTGTTCCAATCCTCAGGAATCTTTCCTTCATTAAGGCATCGAGTGAAAATTTGGGCGAGTACTGTTTCGATTTCTCCACTTGCTTCTTGTATGATGTCTACAGTAATTCCATCTTCTCCTGGAGCTTTTCCTCGCTTCATGTTCTTGATTGCATGTGCAACTTCTGCTGGAAGGACTGGAGGAACTCTGGTACTGGTACCTTTCATGATGTCTGGAGTGCATATATCATCCCTTTCATATAGTTTGGAGTAGAAATCTTTCACTCTTGTCAAAATTTCTGCCTCTATTTCTTGTTACAGAACCATCTTCTTTTCTCAGTGCCATAATCTGTTTTCTTCCCTTACTGAGATGTCCCTTTGCTATCTTTAGGCTTTGGTTGTTTTCAATTGCTTTCCTCACTAGTTCACAGTTGAATTTCCTTACGTCTTCAGTGATACTTTTTCTTACTGTCTTGCATAGCTCTATATATTCCACTTTGGAAGTCACATCTTCTTTAGTTGTTCTCATCTCTCTTCTTTTTTGCATCAACATTTTGGTTTTTCCTGATAATTTGTTCACATGCAACTTGTTCTTAGACCCAGCTAATTTTGTTGCTGTTTCCATAAGAGCTTTGGTTACTTTTCTGTTAACTTCAGAGATGTCCACTTCTTCCGATGTTAGGCCTTCTAAAGCAGAGAACCTGTTCTTCAGTTCTAACTTGAAGGTATTATGGTGTTTTTAAGGTTGGTTATGTCAATAGATTTTGTTTGTCCTATGAGCTTGCCACGTTCAAGTTTAGTGTTGAGGTGCATCTTACATCTCACCAATCTATGGTCACTACCTGTGTTGAACTTGTTTAGCACACTGCAGTCTTCTATGACGAATTTTTTGTTACACATAATAAAATCAATTTCACTTGTCGTCCCATTTGGATGTCTCCATGTAAATTTCCTGTGTGGCTTTTTCTTGAAAAAGGAGTTCAAGATGAAAAACCCTTCTGCCTCTGCAAACTCAACGAGAGTATTTCCACGCTGGTTTCTGTTGCCATGACCGAATTTACCTACTGAAGTTTCATTCTGTTGCCGTTGCCCTATTTTTGCATTGAAATCTCCCATAATTATCTTCAAATGCTGCTTACCTTTATTATTTAGATGACAAATTTCCTCATAAAATTCTTCAATTTCTTCTTCAGGATGACTTGTGGTGGGTGCATAAGTTTGAATAATCTGAGCCTGGTATCTTTTCGAGAGTTGGATAACAAGTCGTGCAGCTCTGTCAGAGGAACTTTCAACTTCTACAACTTTGTCCTTCAGTTTCTTGTTTATTATAAATCCAACACCACTAGTTCTGCCAGTATCTGTCCCACGATAGTAGAAGAGATGTCCACTTTTCAGTTCGATGAGATCTTCTCCTTTTCTCCTTACCTCACTTAGCCCCACGATGTCCCACTTGATCCTTTGTAGTTCCTCTTCCAATTCAAGAAGCCTTGAATCAGAAGATAGGGAGCGTCCGTTGTAAGTAGCCAAGGTCAGCATCAGATGGCAGCCTAGTCCGGTCCTCCGGGGATTCTTAGCACCATCTGCCTTCATGTCGCACTGGCCGCTGCCTTGGCCAGGTACATTCCAGCTGACGGCCAAGATTTAAGTTGTGGAATCATTTTGGAGGGGTTTGGCCATAACTCACCACGCTGGCCAAGCGGGTTGGTGAGTGTCGAATATATATACTTCCAAGATTTTAGTTAATATTCAAATTCATGATTGAATTTGAATATTAACTAAAATCTTTATACATGTAAAGGAAGAAAGAAATTTTCCTAAAGCATATGTACCTCTCTTAATTTGTAATTTATAAGTATACATAACTGGAGAATTCCAGAGATTAATTTAATAGTTGTTCACGACAGAAGAACATTGTCTGTAAAAAAGGAATAGAAAATTTATACTCACTTACCTCATGATTTCAAGCTTTGGAATATTGTATCCAACTCCGCAAAATTTTCGTCGTTTGAATCGATTTTATCGAAAACAAAATCATCGGCGCTGGTTTCCTCCGTGGAACTATTTGAATCTGTTAAGGGCAGCCCTGACCTCTTCATTTTCTGTGTTTTCGTGGTCCTCCTTTTGCTCTGCTTTCGTATTTGTTTTAACTCCCTCCTCAATTTCAAACGCATCATTTCGAGGAGGGTTGTAATTCGAATGTTTGTTTTAAACTTTATAGCTTTCTTGAAAGACAAGTTCACTATGTCCGCGATTTCTTCCTCTCTGTGGAAACTCATCCTCAGCTTGCACACGAACTTTAGCAATATATCTGTAAGCACAAGCGCGTCACAACCACTGCCTATGAAACACACACTAAAAGTGGTGCTCAAGATTTCAGTTGAGGATTATTGGTCTTGAATCACGTGACATGTGACTCATTCTAATTTCCGTTTCGCGTTTTAATCCCCTTTGGTTCCATGTCTCCTGGCGGGGAAGCTTTTCTATATCTTACATGGATTAGTGGCCACACCTACTTAGGGGGATTATCTAAACTAATAAGCTTCACCTTCTCAACATAATAAGGAACCTATCCTACATATTTTAGCAGGCGGCATCCAGAAGAAAAGGGAATCGTTGGATAACTCGAAAAGAAAAAAATCAGCTGAAACCAAGAGTATAAAATGATTTCTGTAGGAGAAGAAAGGTTGCAACCCCTCGTTGTTATTATATAAAACAATGACTACAGCATCGCTAATGCATTGGTATGAAAAAGGTGAAATTCCTTTTTGGGATAAATAAATACATTTCTCTTTCCAACGAGAATATTTCATGTGGCGCTATAAAATTAGTAAGAAAAGGCCATAAAAAGCAAAGTTTCATCATTTCTTTCTCAAGTCAATTCAAGTTTCCTCTTGCATATTATAATATACATGATGCTTCAGATTTTAAATATTCCAAAACCGATATTTGTAAACACAATAACTTTTGAAAATATTTTTTCTTTATATTTTCATCACGTATTTTGCAGAAAAGTAAGAACTCCTTAGTAACCGTTTGTTCTTCCGTTTACTCGGGACACTATGTCTATATGGGGAACATATTGCACAACGAGCATGTCATAGTAAGCGGAAACAAATACATGATCATACCAATAGTAATTGTACAATATCTGGAAAATGGAAACAAAAAACGCTTTCTTAAGACACCATTAAACAGAGAAACGTTAGAAATAGGTGTTAAAATATAGAAATGTTAAAATTTCCACGTGAGTATTCAAGCATTCGGAAGTATATATACATCATGATTGAATTTGAATATTAACTAAAATCTTGTTACATGTAAAGGAAGGAAGAAATTTTCCTAAAGCATATGTACCTCTCTTAATTTGTAATTTATAAGTAAGCATACATAACTGGAGAATTTCAGAGATTAATTTAATAGTTGTTCACGACAGAACATTGTCTGTAAACAAGGAAGAGAAAATTTATATTCACTTACCTCATGATTTCAAGCTTTGGAAAATTGTATCCAACTCCGCAAAACTTTCGTCGTTTGAATCGCTTTTATCGAAAACAAAATCATCGGCGCTGGTTTCCTCCGTGGAACTATATGAATCTGTTAAGGGCGGCCCTGACCTCTTCATTTTCTGGGTCTTCGTGGTCCTCCTTTTGCTCTGCTTTCGTATTTGTTTTAACTCCCTCCTCAATTTCAAGCGCATCATTTCGAGGAGGGTTGTAATTCGAAGGTTTGTTTTAAACTTTATAGCTTTCTTGAAAGACAAGTCCACTATATCGGCGATTTCTTCCTCTATGTGGAAACTCATCCTCAGCTTGCACACGAACCTTAGCAATATATCTGTAAGCACAAGCGCGTCACAACCACTGCCAATGAAACACACACTAAAAGTGTTGCTCAAGATTTCAGTTGAGGATTATTGGTCTTGAATCACGTGACATGTGACTCATTCTAATTTCCGTTTCGTGTTTTAATCACCTTTGGTTCCATGTCTCCTGGCGGGGAAGCTTTTCTATATCTTACATGGATTAGTGGCCACACCTACTTAGGTGGATTATCTAAACGAATAAGCTTCACCTTCTCAACATAATAAGGAACCTATCCTACATATTTTTGCAGGCGGCATCCAGAAGAAAGGGGAATCGTTGGATAACTCGAAAAGAAAAAATCAGCTGAAACCAAGAGTGTTTAAATGATTTCTGTAGGAGAAGAAAGGTTGGAACCCCTCGTTGTTATTACATAAAACAATGGCTACAGCATCGCTAATGCATTGGTATGAAAAAGGTGAAATTCCTTCTTGGGATAAATAAATACATTTCTCTTTCCAACGAGAATATTTCATGTGGCGCTATAAAATTTGTAAGAAAAGACAATAAAAAGCAAAGTTTCATCATTTCTTTCTCAAGTCAATTCAAGTTTCCTCTTGCATATTTTAATATATATGATGCTTCAGATTTTAAATATTCCAAAACCGATATTTGTAAACACAATAACTTTTGAAAATATTTTTTTCTTTATATTTTCATCACGTATTTTGCAGAAAAGTAAGAACTCCTTAGTAACCCTTTGATCTTCCGTTTACTCGAGACACTATGTCTATATGGGGAACATATTGCACAACGAACATGTCATAGGAAGCGGAAACAAATACATGATCATACCAATAGTAATTGTACAATATCTGGAAAATGGAAACAAAAAACGCTTTCTTAAGACACCATTAAACAGAGAAATGTTAGAAATAGGTGTTAAAAAATAGAAATAGAAATGTTAAAATTTCCACGTGAGTATTCAAGCATTCGGAAGTATATATACATCATGATTGAATTTCAATATTAACTAAAATCTTGTTACATGTAAAGGAAGGAAGAAATTTTCCTAAAGCATATGTACCTCTCTTAATTCGTAATTTATAAGTATGCATACATAACTGGAGAATTTCAGAGATTAATTTAATAGTTGTTCACGACAGAAGAACATTGTCTGTAAAAAAGGAAGAGAAAATTTATATTCACTTACCTCATGATTTCAAGCTTTGGAAAATTGTATCCAACTACGCAAAACTTTCGTCGTTTGAATCGCTTTTATCGAAAACAAAATCATCGGCGCTGGTTTCCTCCGTGCAACTATTGGAATCTGTTAAGGGCGGCCCTGACCTCTTCATTTTCTGGGTCTTCGTGGTCCTCCTTTTGCTCTGCTTTCGTATTTGTTTTAACTCCCTCCTCAATTTCAAGCGCATCATTTCGAGGAGGGTTGTAATTCGAAGGTTTGTGTTAAACTTTATAGCTTTCTTGAAAGACAAGTCCACTATATCGGCCATTTCTTCCTCAATGTGGAAACTCATCCTCAGCTTGCACACGAACCTTAGCAATATATCTGTAAGCACAAGCGCGTCACAACCACTGCCAATGAAACACACACTAAAAGTGTTGCTTAAGATTTCAGTTGAGGATTATTGGTCTTGAATCACGTGACATGTGACTCATTCTAATTTCCGTTTCGTGTTTTAATCACCTTTGGTTCCATGTCTCCTGGCGGGGAAGCTTTTCTATATCTTACATGGATTAGTGGCCACACCTACTTAGGTGGATTATCTAAACGAATAAGCTTCACCTTCTCGACTTAATAAGGAACCTATCCTACATATTTTTGCAGGCGGCATCCAGAAGAAAGGGGAATCGTTGGATAACTCGAAAAGAAAAAATCAGCTAAAACCAAGAGTGTTTAAATGATTTCTGTAGGAGAAGAAAGGTTGCAACCCCTCGTTGTTATTATATAAAACAATGGCTACAGCATCGCTAATGCATTGGAATGAAAAAGGTGAAATTCCTTTTTGGGATAAATAAATACATTTCTCTTTCCAACGAGAATATTTCATGTGGCGCTATAAAATTAGTAAGAAAAGGCCATAAAAAGCAAAGTTTCATCATTTCTTTCTCAAGTCAATTCAAGTTTCCTCTTGCATATTATAATATACATGATGCTTCAGATTTTAAATATTCCAAAACCGATATTTGTAAACACAATAACTTTTAAAAATATTTTTTTCTTTATATTTTCATCACGTATTTTGCAGAAAAGTAAGAACTCCTTAGTAACCGTTTGCTCTTCCGTTTACTCGGGACACTATGTCTATATGGGGAACATATTGCACAACGAGCATGTCATAGTAAGCGGAAACAAATACATGATCATACCAATAGTGATTGTACAATATCTGGAAAATGGAAACAAAAAACGCTTTCTTAAGACACCATTAAACAGCGAAACGTTAGAAATAGGTGTTAAAAAATAGAAATGTTAAAATTCCCACGTGAGTATTCAAGCATTCGGAAGTATATATACATCATGATTGAATTTCAATATTTAGTAAAATCTTGTTACATATAAAGGAAGGAAGAAATTATCCTAAAGCATATGTACCTCTCCTAATTTGTAATTTATAAATATGCATACATAACTGGAGAATTTCAGAGATTAATTTAATAGTTGTACACGACATAAGAACTTTGTCTGTAAAAAAGGAAGAGAAAATTTATGCTAACTTACCTCATGATTTTAAGCTTTGGAAAAATGTCTCCAACTCCGCAAAATTTTCGTCGTTTGAATCGCTTTTATCGAAAACAAAATCATCGGCGCTGGTTTCCTCCGTGGAACTATTTGAATCTGTTAAGGGCTGCCCTGACCTCTTCATTTTCTGTGTCATCTTCGTCCTGCTTTTGCTCTGCTTTCGTATTTGTTTTAACTCCCTCCTCAATTTCAAGCGCATCATTTCAAGGAGGGTTGTAATTCAAAGGTTTGTTTTAAACTTTATAGCTTTCTTTAAAGACTAAGTCCACTATGTCGGCGATTTCTTCCTCTCTGTGGAAACTCATCCTCAGCTTGCACACGAACCTTAGCAATATATCTGTAAGCAAAAGCGCGTCACAACCACTGCCTATGAAACACACACTAAAAGTGTTGCTCAAGATTTCAGTTGAGGAATATTGGTCTTGAATCACGTGACATGTGACTTATTCTAATTTCCGTTTCGTGTTTTAATCCCCTTTGGTTCCATGTCTCCTGGCGGGGAAGCTTTTCTATATCTTACATGGATTAGTGACCACACCTACTTAGGGGGATTATCTAAACGGATAAGCTTCACCTTCTCAACATATTAAGGAACCTATCCTACATATTTTAGCAGGCGGCATCCAGAAGAAAAGGGAATCGTTGGATAACTCGAAAAGAAAAAAATCAGCTGAAACCAAGAGTGTTTAAATGATTTCTGTAGGAGAAGAAAGGTTGCAACCCCTCGTTGTTATTATATAAAACAATGGCTACAGCATCGCTAATGCATTGGTATGAAAAAGGTGAAATTCGTTTTTGGGATGAATAAATACATTTCTCTTTCCAACGAGAATATTTCATGTGGCGCTATAAAATTAGTAAGAAAAGACAATAAAAAGCAAAGTTTCATCATTTCTTTCTAAAGTCAATTCAAGTTTCCTCTTGCATATTATAATATACATGATGCTTCAGATTTTAAATATTTCAAAAACGATATTTGTAAACACAATAACTTTTGAAAATATTTTTTCCTTTATATTTTCATCACGTATTTTGCAGAAAAGGAAGAACTCCTTAGTAACCCTTTGTTCTTCCGTTTACTCGAGACACTATGTCTATATGGGGAACATATTGCACAACGAGCATGTCATAGTAAGCGGAAACAAATACATGATCATACCAATAGTAATTGTACAATATCTGGAAAATGGAAACAAAAAACGCTTTCTTAAGACACCATTAAACAGAGAAACGTTAGAAATAGGTGTTAAAAAATAGAAATGTTAAAATTTCCACGTGAGTATTCAAGCATTCGGAAGTATATATACATCATGATTGAATTTGAATATTAACTAAAATCTTGTTACATGTAAAGGAAGGAAGAAATTTTCCTAAAGCATATGTACCTCTCTTAATTTGTAATTTATAAGTAAGCATACATAACTGGAGAATTTCAGAGATTAATTTAATAGTTGTTCACGACAGAACATTTTCTGTAAAAAAGGAAGAGAAAATTTATATTCACTTACCTCATGATTTCAAGCTTTGGAAAATTGTATCCAACTCCGCAAAACTTTCGTCGTTTGAAATGCTTTTATCGAAAACAAAATCATCGGCGCTGGTTTCCTCCGTTTAACTATATGAATCTGTTAAGGGCGGCCCTGACCTCTTCATTTTCTGGGTCTTCGTGGTCCTCCTTTTGCTCTGCTTTCGTATTTGTTTTAACTGCCTCCTCAATTTCAAGCGCATCATTTCGAGGAGGGTTGTAATTCGAAGGTTTGTTTTAAACTTTATAGCTTTCTTGAAAGACAAGTCCACTATATCGGCGATTTCTTCCTCTATGTGGAAACTCATCCTCAGCTTGCACACGAACCTTAGCAATATATCTGTAAGCACAAGCGCGTCACAACCACTGCCAATGAAACACACACTAAAAGTGTTGCTCAAGATTTCAGTTGAGGATTATTGGTCTTGAATCACGTGACATGTGACTCATTCTAATTTCCGTTTCGTGTTTTAATCACCTTTGGTTCCATGTCTCCTGGCGGGAAGCTTTTCTATATCTTACATGGATTAGTGGCCACACCTACTTAGGTGGATTATCTAAACGAATAAGCTTCACCTTCTCAACATAATAAGGAACCTATCCTACATATTTTTGCAGGCGGCATCCAGAAGAAAGGGGAATCGTTGGATAACTCGAAAAGAAAAAAATCAGCTGAAACCAAGAGTGTTTAAATGATTTCTGTAGGAGAAGAAAGGTTGGAACCCCTCGTTGTTATTACATAAAACAATGGCTACAGCATCGCTAATGCATTGGTATGAAAAAGGTGAAATTCCTTTTTGGGATAAATAAATACATTTCTCTTTCCAACGAGAATATTTCATGTGGCGCTATAAAATTTGTAAGAAAAGACAATAAAAAGCAAAGTTTCATCATTTCTTTCTCAAGTCAATTCAAGTTTCCTCTTGCATATTTTAATATATATGATGCTTCAGATTTTAAATATTCCAAAACCGATATTTGTAAACACAATAACTTTTGAAAATATTTTTTTCTTTATATTTTCATCACGTATTTTGCAGAAAAGTAAGAACTCCTTAGTAACCCTTTGTTCTTCCGTTTACTCGAGACACTATGTCTATATGGGGAACATATTGCACAACGAGCATGTCATGTAGCTATGGAAAGTAAAACTTCGATATTTATTTTTAACATTCAACTTATGTAATCTTTTCAGATAAGAAAAATCGAATTTAAAATTAAGAATACACTACGTTGACTTCATAGTGATCCATCCCTTTCAAAGTAAAAGTATAAAGAAAGTAGTTCGATTCGGAATATATTGCAGGGCTAAAATGTGTATTTTTCTAAGAATTTTCGATCCGTTGAGGAATTACGTGAAAATACTTTTGGTGCAAAAAAACAGTTTAGAATAAAATCTTTTTTACTTAGTTTCTCAGAAACGTTACTACATTAGAGAAAAGTTAAGTGCACAAAATTATATTACTTAATTTTTTTTACGTGTAACGAAAAGCATATAAATAACACACGTATGGAAATAAAAGATAATTTTACAAGCATATCGATTATTTTCTTTAAACCCAATGTGGAATATTATTTTTTTCTGTAATATGTAATACGATAAATAGATTTTAATGATAATATCGTAATTTCAATTTTCCGAGCTATATTTTCGGAAAAATGTATCTCAATAAAAGGTCCAACAGGACCTTTCTGCTTGCATTAAAATGAGTAACACTACTTTGAAATGAAATAAAGTCGAAAGTTCAATATCATGTTTTGGCAGTTCAAGATATCCTTTTGAATATATCCATCGTGATCATACTTTAGCTTTGGAATGCAGGGTCAGCTGCACCACAGGCGCAACCGGGTCAGACGCCCCGGGCCCCGCGTTTTAATGGGGCCCCGCAATTTAGAAAATGAAAACAAGAGAACGTTTTCTAGAATTCTGAAGATATATAATATTTTCTAGAACTGAAGAGATATATTTTTCTTAATTTACAATCTCCTTCCCACTTCTAAATAAGTTGCCATGCTTCGTCGTAAAGATACTGAGATTTGCTGATTTCAAATTATTATTATTATAACCACCTTAAGCTGTTCCACATTCCTAAATTAGCAAATTAAATTTCATCATTTAGGGACTCCCTACTACATGTTCAACAATTTGTTTGTAAACCTGATACTTAAATTTTAATTAAATAGAAATAACAAGAATAAAGTTGTTGTAGGGCACGGAGTCCAATTGTTCAGTGACTTTAATAATAGTGCTGGAAATCTAAAAAAAAAGCAATTTTCATACATGAGCGTGTATAAAAGTTAAAAAAAGTAACTAATTTGTCAGTTATTCCACTTTGCATCAAAAACCAATCCTTAAAACATGTACCTGGAAAAAACGACGTATAAACGAATTTATTTAAGAAATATCCTTATTATTCTCTACACAAAAACATTTGTTATGCAAAAATATTTGCAACGCAAATTAATTAAAGTTCTCTCTTTATCATTTTGTGAGAAAGTTTATATAAAAATCACAATGCAACGGAAAACTCTCATTCTACCCGGAAAGAAAATGAAACATTTTAGCACTTTTTACTCTCTTTTCCCTCTCTGAACTTTCAATCCATTTTATATTATTTTTCTTAATTTCTCAGAAATTTGTGATAATCCATTTTCCTTTGTGGCAGCTTTCGTGCGTTCTTATTTTTCACGTAACTACTTTACTAAACTATGAGATTCGTTTTTTTAAGGCTCATGATGAAATTTTGCTCAAGGCCCAGCAATGAAATTTCGCCTCGGTCCCCACAAAAGTTTCATACGGCCCTGTTGGAATGGCTTACTAACTGGTCGATTGTGGACCAGAATGCTATCCTAAAAACGTGGGGTGTCTAAATAACTAGGGGCATGCAGCCCGCGATGTAACGAACACTTGGGATAAGTTGCCTGAACTAAAAATGTTTAAACAACATTACATAAAATAAATTAGGAATAAGCCCGCAGCGTTTACTATGTTAGTTGCTAAGGACACAGCGTTATTTTCCAAAACATATTCAGTAAAATATAGATAACTGCCCGGAAATAATTTTCTACTTCTTCTTCTTCTTTTCTTTTTGTTTTTTTGAATCCTACATGTTTTTATAACACATCAATAAGGATCAGTTAACTCATCAATTTGACGTCTTCTCGCGTTCAACTTAATCGAAAATTTTTACATTACGATTAGAAACATTTTGATGGGAACAACAGTATTTAGGCAATAACATAAATAAATTGTAGGAATTGGCTTCACCCAGCATGTAGTTTCTTTCAATTCGTTGAGAGTGAAAGTAGATAAATAAAAATTTGTAAACTGCTGCTCGAGATTCCCGTGCGCTAGAGTAAAAACTTAGTCAAACATCTGGGTTTGTGTTGGAACATTTCGGCAATAATAAAATCAACTGTTGGACTTGGCTTCGCTCTAAAATGTAGTTTCTTTCGTTCGTTTGAGTGAATGTTACTAAATAATAAATTATAAACACATGCTCGAGATACCCATGCGCTAGGGGGAAAATTTTTCAGGAAGTTTTCGTCAATTTGGGGACACAGACTCTTAATAAGTGTCGGCAGCAAGTTGTTACAATTTTTTGAAAATTGGATTTAGACGTGTTTGGAACACACCACTTTTCCAGGGTATTGGATTTAGACTGTTATAATCAGTACAACGCTGGGAGGATGCAGAGAAAAAAATGGAGAGAGTGATGCCTTTATGTATAAGATGATGTGACCTTCGTCTGAACGCACTGTCCAAAGTGCAGAAAGCTTTGGACTATCATTTTACAAAAACTGTGTTCCAAACTCGGAAACAAAATCGGCCGTTCTACTTCAAACATCGGGAACTGTAGTTCACTGGTAACCACGGTTCATTCTTGGATATTTTTCTGTGCATTGATTTATACCATGAAATGTTTGCGGCAAATATTCTGTTGAGAAAGACCATAACTGCGAGATGCATGAAGTTGGCGACAATTATGGTGTTGAAAATCATCGCAAGTGCGGGAAATATGAGCATTGTTCAAAGCGTTGGCTTGTGACCGTATGCCATAGATGGGAACGTGCTCAAATCCTTGTGAGGGACGGATGTTATATTGTGTTTGTGTTACGACACTAGACGTCTTGATTCATTGGAAACAGTGGAATAGGAAATGAAAATTAGGAACGGAGGCTACTTATACTCCTTAGAGATGCCCACCATATTCCTTAAGTAAAATACAGTTTCTAGTTTGAAATTTCGTATGCAACAAAGCTTATTTCTTTTAAAATATTAATACCGAAATTTCCTTTTCTATTTAATACTTTATTTTTTTATTAGAGTTTAACGACCACCAGAAGCAAATTAATGGGCTTAAAACAGTCGTCCCGTCCATAATTTAGTGACACTGGTCAAAAGGAGGGAGATAGACATTGCCGTCAGACATGCACATCTTCCATGCCTCACCAGGATTCGAACTCAGACACATCTCAGACGAATGGTTACAAACCATGGCTGAGAACACTGAGGCATCGAATTGCCAACCACTTTGGATCATTTATGTTGGAAAACGAGGTATGGGAAGATGAACAGGTATTTTGAAAAATGTCATGCACCTAATTCACGCTACACTAAATGAATACGATACCAGTGACGTTTCAACTATTCTTCACGGGTATCAACCATATATATTGCTTTATGATATATGGGAAAGTTTTTTATTTTTTTAAGTGAGATCATTTCTCTAAAAACTGACCTGATTACTAGTAACTGATATAAAACCACGGAGATAAGTTTTCAGGTATATGTCTTAAAAACATGTCCATGGCTATTGTGGATGAAGGAGCATGTGACGCTGGCCCTAACTTTCGTTGAATTCACATTTTCTTGTTCTGCACGTTTGGTCACAGATCCGTGTTTGAACAAAGCACTCGGACCTTTATACATTTTCCGGTAAGACTGCAGTCTACATTATCAGGTAACTATGGAAAGATAAAACGTGAAATGAATAATGCAAATTTCGAAAATGTAAATCCGTTTATTGGTGTAAATTTTCATGGCTGTTAAGCAAGATATTATCCGAAAACTTGAAAATTGAATGTACGTTGCTTCGACTAGCGAAACCTGTGATGGTTACTTTCAAATTAAATGGAAACTTGAAATTCGGTCGCTATGGGTGGTGTAGTGCTTAGCATACTCGGCCCTAACCGGGAGACGCGGATCCGATTCTCGCTCCGGGACGAGGACATTTTCAAGTTTTCGGATATTATCTGAATTAACACCCATGTCATATTTACAACAATAAACGGATTCTCACCTTTCACATTTGTAATGTACAATGGTGTAGTCCCTTATCTAATTCATTCAGGTGACATGAATATTTGAAATATGAAGTTTACCTAAAATGTCCTTGAAAAAACTCGGAGAAAAGTCCAGCATCAAGGGAGATAAATATTAAAAAAGAAAGTTTGTGTTGAAGCGCAGTAGGTCATTTAGATTCATGAAGAATGCTATCACAATGCTGCATGTGTAAAAAATTGTTTGCAACCTATGTAAATAATTACATGAAAAAACAAGCTTAAATGAGAGATCATCAAGTTCAATTGGTTTTGGTTTTCCAACTTTAAAATATGAAAAACAATGCCAGTAATGAATGACGTGTTTCCACAAGATTGGCATGTAAGCATTAAACAGAAAATAAGAACTTGGCGAGATCTGATGTTAATAGCCTGAACATCTAAAATTGAAGACTTTAAAAATGATTTCAAAAAATTGTTTTTGCTTATCTTACATAAACAAAATATAAAAGTCATAAACGTTGAACTTCTAGAATGTGATTTTGAGATTAATTAATCTAATTTTTACGACGTTTCAATTTTAACGACATTTTCTTCTGAGATTAATGCTATTCAAAGTATTTGTAGGCTACTCAAATTTACTTCAATTTCTAAAGAATTTCTGAGATTTTAGAGAAATTTTCATCTCTTCTTTTTTATCTCTCAAATCTCAAAACCGTTGTGACACTCGTCCACAGCTAAGCCACTTTACACGAGAGTGATACAAAATATCACTATGCTCACCGCCAATACCTTTGAGAAAAGCAGTACACTGTCTGTGATTTCAGCTTCTGGAGGGAATGTTGTTTATGATTATTACCACATGCTTCAAAATATTTTCAGCGTTTAAATCACGAACACACAATGCAGCTTCATGTATGCAATGAAAATGTACAAATGGAGTAAGTGAACCTTCATCGAACAACATTTTTTTTATTTTTCCAACAATGCCGTCTCTGCCGCCCCGGTGGCGCAGTGGTCTAAGGCGCTGGCCTCTGATCATTCGTCCGTAAGGGGTCCGGGTTCGAATCCCGGTCAGGCATGGATGTTGTGTTTGTCTTACGGCACTGGCTCTCTCCCTTCCCTGGAACCAGTGACCCTAAATTAGGGACGGGCGACTGCTTATAGCCCATTGTGTTGCTCACGGTGGTCGTTAAACCTCCAATCAAAAAAAAAAAAAAAAAAATGCTGTCTCTTGTATTAGCAACTGCAGGACCACCATCTGTAACTAAATATCCAAGACATTTTTTCTACCCAAACATTGTTTTAATTTTGTCAAAACTATAATCAGCTTTCGTAGCAACATGTATCGGAATTAGTTGAAGTAGTTCTTAAGTTACTTTGAAATTTTCATATCATCATCATCATCATCATTGTCAACCATTATCAATCCACTGCTGGACGAAGGTCTCCCCAAGTTTCCTCCACAACGGTCTGTCTTGTGCCAGTCTCCTCCATGTCACTCCCGCATATTTACGAATTTCATCCAACCATCTCCCATGTGGTCTTTTTCTGGGTCTTTTCCTGTCCCTTGGAATCCAATCTAAAATTTCGGCTGTCCATCTATGGTCTGTCCTTCTGGCAGTATGTCCAGCCCATTGACATTTCAGGGATTTAACTCTGATCATGATGTCTTCCACTCTCGTCATTTTTCGGATCCACGAGTTCCTCTTCTTATCTCTCCTGGTTATACCAAGCATGCACCTCTCCATGCTACTTTGAGTTGTCTGCAGCCTTTGTATGTCTCTTTTAGTTAAGGTCCACGTCTCTGCACCATACGTAAGCACTGGAAGGATGCATTGATCAAACACTTTTCTTTTAAGACATAATGGCATATTGCTCTTGAAAATTATGCTGTTTCTTCCAAAAGCTCTCCAGGCAAGTTTTGAACGCCGATTAATTTCTTCATCAATGTGACCCTCACTTGATATCTGCTGTCCAAGATAAACATACGTATCTGTTATCTCCAGTTTTTCTCCATCAATCGATAAATCTTCATTTCTTGTAAAAGCATTGAACATCACTTTTGTCTTCTGAAAGTTCATTTTTAATCCCACTTCTTTACTCTTGTCAGCAAGTTCCTGGATCATACTCTGCAGCTCTGATGGGCTGGTTACAAAAATGACTACGTCATCAGCAAAACGAAGGTGGGTTAGATAATCTCCATTAATCTTTATCCCTTTGTTTTCCCAGTTCAGTGATTGAAAGACATTTTCCAATGTGGCATTAAAGAGCTTCGGAGATATGGTGTCACCTTGTCTCACTCCCTTTCCAATTTTTATGTGTGTTGTATTTTCAAACAGCCGAATCTTTGCACTTGCATTTTCATAGATGTTATTAATAATATTAATGTATGCATCTTCAATACCGCAGGATTTCAGAGCCGTGGTAACTGCTGATGGTTTCACCGAATCAAAGGCTTTTTCATAATCGATAAAAGCCATGCACAATGGAAGTTCATATTCCCTCGCTCTTTCAATTAGTTCTCTCAGTACATGGATATGATCTATTGGGCTGTAGCCACTCCTGAATCCAGCTTGTTCTCTCGGTTGAGCCATGTCCAGTGTTACCTTCAAGCGGTGTGAAAGAACTTTAGTGAAGATTTTATAAACCACTGATAGGAGGCTGATAGGTCTGTAGTTCCTGAGATCCTCAATGTCACCTTTTTTATGTAGCAGGATCATTGTAGCATTGTTCCAATCCTCAGGAATCTTCCCTTCATTAAGGCATCGAGTGGAAATTTGGGCGAGTACTGTTTCGATTTCTCCACTTGCTTCTTGTATGATGTCTATAGTAATTCCATCTTCTCCTGGAGCTTTCCCCCGCTTCATGTTCTTGATTGCATGAGCAACTTCTGCTGGGAGGACTGGAAGAACTCTGGTACCTTTCATGATGTCTGGAGTACATGTATCATCCCTTTCATATAATTTGGAGTAGAAATCTTTCACTCTTGTCAAAATTTCGCCTCTATTTCTTGTTATAGAACCATCTTCTTTTCTCAGAGCCATAATCTGTTTTCTTCCCTTACTGAGATGTCCCTTTGCTATCTTTAGGCTTTGGTTGTTTTCAATTGCTTTCCTCACTAGCTCACAGTTGAATTTCCTTACGTCTTCAGTGATACTTTTTCGTGCTGTCTTGCATAGCTCTATATATTCCACTTTGGAAGTCACATCTTCTTTAGTTGTCCTCATCTGTCTTCTTTTTTGCATCAACATTTTGGTTTTTCCTGATAATTTGTTTACATGCAACTTGTTCTTAGACCCAGCTAATTTTGTTGCTGTTTCCATAAGAGCTTTGGTTACTTTTCTGTTAACTTCCGAAATATCCACTTCTTCCGATGTTAGGCCTTCTAAAGCAGAGAATCTGTTCTTCAGTTCCAACTTGAAAGTATTATGGTGTTTTTTAAGGTTGGTTATGTCAATACATTTTGTTTGTCTTATGAGCTTGCCACGTTCCAGTTTAGTGTTGAGGTGCATCTTACATCTCACCAATCTATGGTCACTACCTGTGTTGAACTTGTTTAGCACACTGCAGTCTTCGATGACAAATTTTTTGTTACACATAATAAAATCAATTTCACTTGTCGTCCCAATTGGATGTCTCCATGTCCATTTCCTGTGTGGCTTTTTCTTGAAAAAGGAATTCAAGATGAAAAATCCTTCTGCCTCTGCAAACTCAACGAGAGTATTTCCACGCTGGTTTCTGTTGCCGTGACCGAATTTACCTACTGAAGTTTCATTCTGTTGCCGGTGCCCTATTTTTGCATTGAAATCTCCCATAATTATCTTCAAGTGCTGCTTACCTTTATTATTTAGATGACGAATTTCCTCATAAAATTCTTCAATTTCTTCTTCAGGATGACTTGTGGTGGGTGCATAAGTTTGAATAATCTGAGCCTGGTATCTTCTCGATAGTTGGATAACGAGTCGTGCAGCTCTGTCAGAGGAACTTTCAACTTCTACCACTTTATCCTTCAGTTTCTTGTTTATTATAAATCCAACACCACTAGTTCTGCCAGTATCTGTCCCACGATAATAGAAGAGATGTCCACTTTTCAGTTCAATGAGATCTTCTCCTTTTCTCCTTACCTCACTCAGCCCGACGATGTCCCACTTGATCCTTTGTAGTTCCTCTTCCAATTCAAGAAGCCTTGAATCAGAAGATAGGGAGCGTCCGTTGTAGGTAGCCAAGGTCAGCATCAAATGGCAGCCTAGTCCGGTCCTCCGGTGATTCTTAGCACCCTCTGCCTTCATGTCGCACTGGCCGCTGCCTTGGCCAGGTACATTCCAGCTGCCGGAGACTGAGGGCCAAGATTTAAGTTGTAGAGTCATTTTGGAGGTGTTTGGCCATAACTCACCACGCTGGCCAATATACCCTGCTTAAAAAATAGCCAATTGAGCAAAATATGTTACGTCAGTATCTTCGTCAATTGCAAGGTGAAAACAAAAGAAATTCTGATATCCTCTGATCAATTGATTATTTGTATCTGACGCTATGTCATTGATTTTACTAGGAACCGTGTTTGACGAAAGACTTATTTATTTAAAGGCATTTACCTTGTCAGGGTAAATACAGTCTGCTGCTTTAACTAAATGTTCTTTTATAAAACATCCATCTGTAAACGCCTAGAATTTTCTGCGAGAATTTTCTTTAAGATATAGCTTACTTTCACATTATCTGTTTTCTGTTTAGCAATTCTCAAATACATTTTGTTGCGAACTTAAATCTGTTTTCAATTTCTTCAGTTTGTCCCCTCGAAGGTTATCTTTTAGTAAATCACACTCGTCCTATCGAAGATTCTTTTGTGGTAAAACATAATTCTCCCCATGCACAGTTTGAAAATAGCGTCGCAAGCTGTACTGTTTTGGAACCGCTAACACTTGCTTACAAATAAAGCACAATACACGATTATTACTTTCACAATAAAAGTTGTGTAACTCTCCCTTCTTGTTAAATACTCTATGTTCATCTTCAGTGGTTCGTTTTCTACTGTAACTGTTTAAAAACAGACATGATAAAAGTAAAATCGCACAAATCAATTTTAGTAGAAGAATAGTGTGGGACACAACCAATGCAGCAGGATGAAATAATCCACCAGCTGAGAGACAGGGAGCTTATCAAGATCGATCAGTTTTGCTAGAGCTTGATTTCAATTCGGAACAAATAATATTTTCTTTTCAGACGGCGTCCGTTCCGTACAGCGACACTGCGGTCAGCGCTCTTGGATTCGTACAGAGAACGTCGGAGGAAGACACCTCTACTATTTTCGCAGTTCTTTCGACGTAACAATACGCATGATTAAGACAGTTATATTATTCGTAAATAAACATGCCACCTAAAAGTTTTGCTAAGCATTACTATGTTCATATACAGTCGAGTTGCATTATTGTAACCACCTGCTACTTTTGACGTCATCAGCGCGTAGCCAAGGAAAGAAGCCTTGCGTCGTGAGCTGGTTTGAAGGGTATATAAAGTTCGCTGTAGACAATCTGAAACATATCAATCGTTGCTGTCATGGATAAAAGGAGCTATTTATCAGAATTTGCAAGAAGGCATTATTATCGGCTTTCGCGCCATGGGTGGTAGTATTTCTGAAACATCCCAGTTTGTTAACTGTTCGCGTGCTGCTGTCGTTAAAGTGTATCGTGATCAAAGAAATAGCACTATTGCGAATAAACGACGTAGAAACTGCTGAACAACACGTGCCCTTGATGTGAGAGGTGACCATTGGCTGCGAAGGTACGTTAGAGCCGATCGACTCGTTGCAGTGGAGCAAATCACCGGCCGAATGAACCAGGGGGCTACCGGAAGTGTGTCTAAAACGACAGTTCAGCTAACCCTGCTACGTACGAGGCTCCGATGCAGACGAATGGTCACTGCACCTATGTAAACGAAGGTGCACCAACAGATAAGGGCTTACATTTACACTGCAGTATCAGAATTGGACCTCCTCTGATAGGCAAAAGATTGCCTTCTCGGGTGAGTCACGCTTTCTGCTTCATCGGAGGGATGGACCTTGGCGTATAGGGCGAGATACATCGGACAACAAATAATCTCCAACCATTTCTGGCTGAATACAAGCTTGTGGGGAAGCTTTATGGTCCGGGGAATATTTTCGTGGCATTCTTTGGGTCCATTCATACCTGTGGAAGGCACTACGGACAGAATTGTTTATGAATTCATTTTTGCAGACCACGTACACCGATACATGCGGATTGTTTTCCCTGGAGCGGATGGGATCTCCCAGAACGACAATGCGACGTGTCACACAGCTAGAAATATCCGAGAGCGGTTTGAAGAGCAAGATGAATATTTCGAAACATTCTATGGCTCCCTAATGCCCTAGACGTAAACCCAATTGAGCATCTGTGGGACCAGCTCGATCGTGTTGTTCGCTCTATTGATCCTCCGTCATGCACCCTTCGGCAGCTGACAGACGCACTGCAGTCAGCATGGCTCCACATACATGTAAACACCTTCCCCCACCTTATTGAGTCATTCCCAGCCCGTCTGGCTGTTGTCCACGTGCACACGTCTGTTGCTATGGATATTAGCTGGTGGTCACAATAATGTGACTCAACCGTGTATTATATTTAATATATTATAGTATACTTGAAAAAAATGTGATTAATTTTTATTTTGTAATCACTCATGCGGGCTTTAAAAACAATTGTCGCTGGGCAGCGAGTTTGAGCCCAATGGTGTAATTGACAAAAAACAGTTGTGTCTACCTTTGATGTGACGAACTGCAAGCTAACTGGCATTTACGTATGATGATAATATATTATATCTTCTGAGACTTTCCATTTCGTTCTTTGACAGAATAAATGCGAGAGAGATATTTCCTATCTGAGGTTGAGAGACCCGAACCCTCAGCGCTCTGCGCCTTTTGTCAGGTGAAAAAGAGAAATATTAGATGTTTGGGAACATATTTCCCTGATAGAATAGTACGAAAGAAAAGTATGGAAATATTAGAAGGGAGTTTCATACCTTTATACTTTAAGAGATTACTGTACTTTACTTTAAGATCAATGTGCCATTTTCTTTCATTTTCCTCATTGAGTTTCTCCAGAAAAACTGACCATTATTAACTTAATACTTAATACACTTTATACGTACTAAAGTGTATTCTGAATACTTGCAACTTACTTAATTCCCTTTTATACCTATTTATTTATATTCATTCAATTTTAATAAATAGTTATTCGGTTTATTTCACTGTTTAAAGTAAAAACATAAAAGTAGTTTGCATAGCTTTGAGTGTTATAATTGAAAAGTAATAATTATATATAATGTGTTTGGTTAGTTTGGTAATTTTTGACTCCATCGGGAGTATTGTAATTCATCTTTTACTAGGATCAAAAATTGGAGAAAATGTCACCCCAGTAAAACGGTGTTGAAAGTTCTAAAAACATAGAGGAAAGACCTACATGAATATGAGGCGTTGGTATGCTTTCAAGCGTTAACGACTCTGTTAAGAAAAATTTTAAAATAAAATAATTAAGAATTCAAAAACTAAGGAAAACCTAAATAATCAGAAAAGTAACAAAGAAACGTCCCAGTGTTTAAAACGGGAATCATGTGTCAAATTACAGTGATTCAGATAATCAAGAAGGGAAAAGAAAAAAAATACCCAATCTAAGGATTCGGGTGAAGTTCGTTAAGAAATGAGTTAATTAATCGTCGTGCAATGAGATATAATGACATTCACCCTCTCCAATCGGAAGCACTTCATCTAGGATAGATTTCTTTTAAATTTCATATTTGCACCTGTCGACGGCTATCGAATGTATCGTACTTCTCATTTCTCTTGCAAACCTGAATTTATTTGAGGAATCCCAATTTCTACGAAGCCCTTTTTCTGCAGAAATTGCGTTGGGCAGATATAACATTATAAACGCTTTGAATTTCTTTCTGAAATCAGTCTACTAACTACGATGAACAAGAAACATTTTTCTTCCAAAAAACATGGTTCCCTATTGGGCTATACAAAAACCATATATCAGAACTTGACTTGAATTCTAAAGTGTGAGAACCCGAAATATCACTAATCTGCACGTCAAACACTTGTACCGTTCTCGGCCGACAACGCCATAACTCTCTGTGGAAATAGAGAACTCTGTAAGCATCGCGTTGTTTCCGTTTGTTCAAATTTTGCTATCCTCTTCGTAGCTTTGTGCGCCACATGTTTGCTTTCATATCTGAGTGTATATCATCTGTTTCTGTCATAATATTTACGAATGTGAGAATAACATATTTCTTCTCATTCATTAAGCACTTTAAAATATCATCTGGTAGTAGTGGTCTAAATGGAATTTCCCGAAATATTTCTTTAAAATTAGCACAATGGTCATGCATTTTATGCTATTATTTTGTCTTGTAAACCCCTCTTCCCAATAATAAGAATGAAAATGAAACTAGAAATTATGTAAACTTTTAGGGCCTAAAGTTACTTTTAATTGTGTGCTTACAGTTAATCAATTGAATAAAACTGTTGAAGCATTAATAAATAGGTAATTCAATGTGATGTGAACCCTAGCCGATTTCTTCTATGCCGCCATTACATGTGAGCAAAAAATGGAATCCTTAATATCGAAGAGGTTGTTTAAATGTTGGAAAAAACAATTTTTAAATATATGATGAATTATATTTACAATTTGTGTTTACATGGACGGGCGATGTAGAACCACCTAGTACATAGTATGTTGCCTGCTGTGAAGGTTTGTAAAACAATTTTCGTATTGTATTTCTTATATCAATATACACTGTCGTATCAGAATAAAATGACCGCCCCCGGAATCACAATGTACCCGCCCAGGCGCGTCACAGACTGTACGTGACAAGGTCGACAGAAAGGAGATATTAGCGGCTGGCCAGGACAGATGAGCCACAGTGCTTCAAGTGAGGAAAATGGACAGATGTGGTGATCTGACGGACATTCAAATATTAATGATCATCAGCCACAGCGCCAAGGGTGGACGCCTTATAGAAAAAGCAGATTCCGTGGGCTGTTCGCGGTTTGCTCTCCTATGTACCAAGAATGGACCGCTGGCACACCGATTGTCTCCCGACGTCATAACTGTGAAGCGCCAAATGCCATCGAACCTAAAGGAGGATGTGTCATTCATCGACTGGTAAAGGGCAATCGACGCGTAGCAGTTCATCAATTGACCACGCAACTAAACGCTGGTGCACACAATTACGTTTTCCCGATTACAGTAGAGCGAACGGTGTAACGTTCGATCTACTGTTATCGGGAAAAAGGAACTAAAAAGTAGAGATGTTTTTAAATTCCGTTTGATATCACAAGTTTTTAGCACAATTATTTTATTAATAATGATCAAAAGAATAAAATTTTGAATTTCTCGATAAAACAGTACTATCTGATTTTTGAGATCCTAAGTAGGATAGCTTTGCTAGATTACGTTTCAATACCCGTTTGCGTTTTCTTAATAGTCACCAAAATTCTGAAATTTTGTATTTTTGAATAAAACGGTACTACCTGATTTTGAATACCCTAACCGCGAGAGCTTGATTCGAAACAGTAGAGTTTGGCCGATTGGCTAGGCTTTAAATTATTATCGGACACAAATGTGGCTTTGGCATCTTAAAACACAGCTGTTTCTTTTTTAGGAAGGACGCACTTTACAGTAACTTTCAAGAAGTCTATAGATGGAAAACGGAAACAATAAAAAAAGTGCAATCTCTGTGAATAAATAACTTATTTCCAATAACATAACACAATTAATTATATATCAGTTGCGACTGCGGTTTATCAAAGTTAAGAGGAAATGTTTTACGCTCAAATTTTATCGAGCAAAGAACGAACATTTACGATTTTTTAGAGAAAATTGTGCACAGTTTCACCAAAGAACAAATGTAAAGTTGATGTAATTTAATACAAACAAAATCTGTTCCACTCGGAGCAAAGATAAAAGTGCTTGTCTGATTGGGCAAATGAGTACCGTTCAGTTGGGGTGATTGGTCTTCCAAATGAATATGGCTCCCGAGAAACACATGAAATGTGGCCTTTTCGACCAGCCTATCGTAGGAACATACATGAAACATATCGAAACGCACTTTTGCAATGCATCCATTTGTAGAAATGTCATGCTTCCAAGATCTGGAAATTTTAAGAATAGGATTTCATGAGCTTTTCGATTTTTCACCATAAACAAAGGAAGGGTGGGTAGTTTTTATTTAAGTATGCAATATAAAGCGCATTTTCATCAAGGTGCAGATTCATCTTTATGAAACTACCTTTGGATTTTGCATTCTCTTCACATATTAAAACGTAAGATATCGTATTTCAAAGTATCTTATGCATAATATTTACGATTTTACGTACATTTAAACTTTCGACAGAGCGAGGAAAACCACAGTTTCGTCGCAGAAAGGAAATGCAATGATTCTTTCAAAAATACTAAGTGATTTACTGACTCTACCCTGGATTAATATTTTTTCTGATATCTGCCAGTACGTGTGGTGAAATTTGCTCTTCATGCAAGCCAGAAGATCCTGTTTAATTGGGACACCGATTAATCATAGCCCTTTATTTGGGATGATCCTTGGAGAACATCAGCTAATGGATAATATAAATTGAATCTGATTCGCTTCTATGGGCAATCACATCGTTTTATGGCGACACAGACTGTAGATGTCGCACGAGTAGAGAGTGGCATTAAAACCATTTCTTGAGTCAGTCAGTGCCGAAACTCACAGTAACGAAGCACTTGCGTTTTGAATGCATAGTAACTTTGCTTCTGCTGCTACCGCATGTGTCAACATAATATTTCGGTTACGAGGAACACAAACAGAGTTTTGTGTGTTCAGTCTTTTCAGTTACTATTTCCAAGATGCCATGGAAAGATCTAACGTTAAGTGATAAAATCACCTTTTTCGTCTCACTCGAACACGAACCGTCCAAAACTACGCATCGCCAGATTGGCGGGTTTACCTGGAATGCCAGAGTTTGCAACCGCGCGTGTTATAAAAGAAGGCGATTTTATTATGAAACATATTGTTATATCTGATCCTTGACGTGTTATAAAAGAAGGCGATTTTATTATGAAACATATTGTTATATCTGATCCTTGACGTGTTATAAAAGAAGGTAAGAATGGAGTTTCTGAAGATTACTTCAATCAGTGGTTGACTATTACAATTTAACAGGGAATATTTCTCAGTGGTGCCAGGTTAAATCCTTAATCAGGTGATTAAACCAAAACGCAGGGCTAGGTTAGTTTTAAAGCAACAGGTTGGTTATCTCGATGAAAATCCAGTTATGAAAATAAGTTTAAATAAACACTCAGCCAGAATCGCAGTGCCGATATTGCAATCGGTGAATAACGAAAATCTGCTAAATTGTTTATCTTGGACTAAACATTTAGTGCAGATGACGTCTACAATGCTGATGAAAGAGGTCTACTTCACCGTGCAACGTCGGACATATCCCTCAGTTGCAAGTATGCAACACTGTCCAGTTCGAAAGAGCCAATGGACCGCGTAACTGCGTTGTGTTGCTCACATATGTCAGGAACTGATAAACAGAAGTTATCGGTTATTAGGAATAGTCCAAGCCACGACGCTTTAAATGCACGTGATGGATGAATTCTGATATTTTTTTCAGAAAAAGCTAACGAATTGGAATATTGTGGAAGTGCGATGGATGTAAAGGAACTTCCGTTGCATCTGGAAAAGTGTGCTGCACACCTTCATTTCTATCGTTTGAAAAATGTTCAACTGAAATTTCGTCCTGTTAACACTACATTAAAGGTACGGTCGTTGGATATTGGCATTATAAAAAATGTAAGGACATTGTATCACCGAAGATTGATTGATTGTATTTCTCAAGCAACTAAAAAACATTTCTAGAATCGTCTTCAACAGCAAATGAAATCAATGCAAATGTTATAATTTCGCAATCATTTGTCACAAACAGCTTGCGATATGTAAGCAGAAACATGATTCAAAACCGCTTTTCTCATTTTGTATTTAAAAATTCTAGCAAGAACATGATAGCTACAGCCGATGTTGGAAATAAAATAACTTCGATACTGCATTACGTCAGGAACTGCAAATAGTATTCAACCATTGACTTGGCACTCTGCAAGGGCATAATAAAAACGGCAATTGGGTGGACGCAATTCTTGAGCCAAATTCAGCATCACACCTAGTTGATCAGAAGAAGACCAGGAAAGACATGAAGATATTAAAACTGGACACGAACGTGTGCCTTAAATGTTGCAAAGCAGTTGTCAAGTTAGTAACGATTATCAACGAAGCATAAAAGGATTAAGAAATGTTTTAAAGCTGCTATCCTAAAATCATTTATGAAATTTTAACCGAAAATTCTCATTATAAATTTCGATCAAAAAATTAGTGAATATGGGAGAGAAAAAAAGTTCATAGGTTGTACTCATTATGATAGAATTATTAAAACTTTCATATAGTACGTGCACTTTGAAATTTGATTCCCTCTGAAACATCATTTCCAGCAATTAACTGATTTTCTACTACAGAACGATTTCGTGCGGTCCTTTTACCAGAAAATATCCTTGATATTTTGTACAATATTTCACATTTCTCGAACACTAGCGAAAAAGGAATTCTTGTTCTTAAAGCAGCCTTGGTTTTGCGGACATATAATTGCAGATTGATCGGGAAAATATTTTCCTGTACTTTTTTTTATTTCCCATGTAGCACAGCCTTGCAATTTAACGTGGACCGAACTCTCAGCCATCGTCTTCTAAAAGTCGGTGGCTCAGTGGTTAGGCCTTCGTCAGATTATGCTGGACCAATGCACTGCCGAATGCGAAAGAAATCAAATTTTAGGAAAACAATAGGGTTATCCCTATTGTTTTCCTAAAAATTGATCACATATATATTGTTTCTAAAAATTCCCACTGTCTTGAATCCCTGTGCAATAAATAATCGTTATCACCTGGTGTAACTACCCACCTGTTTATTTCTGTATTCATGTTATTTCCGGGCAACATGGGTGTTTATATGGAGTACCAACGTCTAAGAATTAATCTCGAAGAAGAACGCTGTCACCTAACCTTCCTCTCCACCTGCAAGCAGTGGAAAGTAATACCAAAATTGATCCGATTTAAAACCACTATAGACTGCTAGTCGTTCCAGAGAAAGAAACAACTTTTTCAGCAACAAACCCTATCTCATCTAGTCCAGCTTAGAAGAACAAAGGTCACGGGACTTGAGACACAGCTTTTCAGGCTCTATACCAACGAAACCACTCCCTGGAATTGGATTTTTTCATGCGTAAATTACACATGCTAGTACAACGGCAATATAAATCACTATCGATGAAACACGCTAATAAACTTACCAGCCTAAGAAACTCGCAGCAAACTAACTCATCCAACTTCGTGGTTCCTATAATCAACATCTCATCAAAGAATTTCTCTCACGATGAGTTACTTACCTTGCACAAAGGACCTAAGCACGCTTTCGAAACTCATCTACAGCCCTCGGAAATTATCCCGCTGGTCGAGAATTTGATCAGCAATGTCCCTTTTGAGCACCCAGACGAAGTCCGCCATCAATGTGCCCTGTAGCTACAACAAATGCAAAAACAAAACAGAACCAGGAAGAGAAATCCAATACCAAGGACCGATATTAACGCCTTTAAGAACAATCCAACATTTGTTTTTGTTTTAACCGATAAATCCCAGCAGTTAGCAACTTTAGATACTATAGACTACGAGCGGAAGATCAATGAATTCATCCAACAATCGGAGTCAACAGTGCAACTCACTAGCCCCCTGAACCGATGGACTGCTAAGCTAAAGAGAGTGGCAAAGAAGGCACACCTACCACCAAATCTTATGAGAACCGCTAATCTCCCTCCTAGACCCAAAATACCGCAACTTATTGGGCGTTTAAAGCACCATAAACCAGAGCTTCCTATTAGACCGATAGTCTCACGCAGATCTGCTCCTTCCTGCCACCTAGAAGCGCGTTTCCTCATATCCTTCCTGCCTGAATCCGACAATGTTCTGCCCTCGTCTACAGACTTCATCTCCAGAATCTCCAGCATTCCCATTCCTGAAAATCATATCATGGATAGTTTTGATATAGTGTCCTTATAGCCATCCATCCCGATTGCTGAGGCCATTGACAATCTTAAACAAGCGCTGACAGCTTCTGCCTTGTTTCAACAAGACTCGCTCCATAGATTTTTCCCCTTATTGAACTCGTCACAGACTCTAATTGTTTCTGTTTCAAAGACCAAATTTATAGGCAATCTAAAGGAGTCCCTATGGGATCAGCACTCTCAGCCGTGCTTACTAAATCTGTCCTTCGTCCACTAAAAGCGGAAATCCTCAGCGCTCAAACCCTTCTCCCAACAACATGGCTGAGATATGCCGATGACATATTCTTCATCTGGCCTAATGACAATATTGATCTCAATCGGTTTTCCGACTGGCTTAATACTATGCCCACAAGCATCAATTCCACGATGGAACAGGAATACAACAACATGCTCCCTTTCCTTGATGTACTTATCAAAAAGACACCACACGGAAAGCCACTAACTAGTGTTAACTGCAAGCCAACACACATCCCAATCTTCATGCTGCCTTCCTCATCATTATGCCCGATCATGCACAAAATGGCTTTTTTCCGACACAGGGCACGAAGGGCCTTCACACACTCTTCTGATCTACCTAGTCTCCGGAAATGACTCAATAATTTGAGATTCCTTGCAACCACAGCAGGTTATGACGTACAGAGGATAAAAGCGATTATTGAAAGGGCGAAAATTAATTCAACCAGCCCTGACAACCGGACGTATGACAATCCACCCCGTTACATTGGATCCTTCCCCTACATACAGCATTTCAGTTATTTTCTCAAGAACTCGCTCCGGATATTTGGACTTGACATCGATGTAAGAGGATCAAAACCACTCGCCAGGATCATCACTTCAAAAAAGAGCACAATTACGGATCTTTCAGACGCCGGAGTCTACTCTATACCGCTAATCTACCCCAACGGATCAATAAAAGAATATGTGGGCATGACAAAGCGCTCCTTCAAGGTAAGGTTAGCGGAGCACAAGAGAGATGTTGCAGCGGGAAGAGTAAACACAGCACTAGCGACGGAGGGCAGAACACATTCACCCACTCCTCAATGGGGCGACATGAAGAAAATCGCCTCCTACACGAACGCCAAGTCCACTGCTATAAGGGAATCCATTGAAATTATAGCCAACCCGATAGCGTGCAACAATGAGCTTTCTTTTGATTTACCTTTTGCATGGCGCATGTTTTTGCGTACAGCGCACGCTTAGCACATGCCTTTCGCCAGCCTGCACGAAGGTTTTAGGTTTATATTATTGTTATCTTGCATTTAAATTCTTGCATATATTCTTTAGACGTTATTCCACCCTGATGAAGCTACCCGTTGGTAGTGAAAGCTCGCTCGCTTTCTTTACTGTATATTACGCCAAAATAAACGGATTTTCATAAAAATCGTTATCATCTGGTGTAACTACCCACCTGTTTATTTCTATACCTTATGCTTATAAACATAAGTAAATAAACACACTGTCACACAAAACAATATAACATAAGTATTAAAATAAATTTAAGACTCTTAGTTACACATTTTGTTGCCTTTAATATTAACATAAAACTATTGCCGCAATATCCATAAAAGCCTAAAAGCCCAATACCGCCCCCGAAAAAAATAAAAAACGCCCACTTGGGGTAGCCCAATTCGGAAAACTCTGACTCAAATTTATTGGTACATTTTGCTTCTGTGAATTTCCGACAGTTCTTCTACAAGCGTTAGCTCTTCATGAAAATGTTTGGCACAAATATATTCTTCAGGTGAAATAAAAACGAAATTTTCGGGAGAGACATCTTAGGAAAAAAAAGGAACTTCGGAATTTCTTACACTTGATGCCTAATGAAAGGCGAAAAACAAACACAATACGCAATAAAGATGATACGACTTTCAAATTTAAAATTTATATATATTATATTTTCTAAATATTAAAGTGAAAGATGTTGCACTTTTTATTCTTTGATAACCAAATATTATAACAGATATTTTTGAATGCATATAATTGATTGATTGTTTTTTCAATTTACAAAAATAATGGATCACCAAACTGTGAATAAAACAAATGTTTTCTGATTTTGTTATATCAGTTTGGAATGAAATGTAAAGTAATAAACAACAACAAATGCATCTGACTTTCACGGTACTTTTCTTCAGGCCCTAATTAACATCACAAACACCTTTCTTTCTGTTCAAGGATTTTTTGGCCTGAACACTTTAAAGGATTCTTTTTCTTTTACAGAAACCAAACACTTCCATTTGTCTCTTCCAGGACATTATGCGTTCGCTAATGAGGCGTGTATTTCTTCAAACCCCTGTCAACTACTAGTGCCTTATTTAGATTTTGAAAAGAAAGGTTTACTTTTTCAGTTAACCTTTCTTCTCAGCAGTGGCCAAATATTTTCTTCCTTTAGATTTTCATAAGGAAATAGGTTTTCAAAAAGACTAAAGGAACCGATGTTTAATTAAATTTTACTGCAGAATTAATTATTTCATAGGACGTGGAACATACCTCTTGGAATATGGTATCTTCCAAAACCAAAACTTAAGTATGTTCTATGTAAATATCCCCATTACCTTTTAGGAAGTATAAAGAAAATGAAAATGAATAAAGTGTATCATCTTCTTTACCATACACAGTACAGAAGATGCTCCATGTACGAACACCTGAAAATAAATATTTGGCTATCTTGCGGTAGTATATAGCACATCAAATCTATGACGAAGCTCTGACGATTAGAATACTAATCACCTGAACTTTATTTTGAATCGTTCTTTAGTAGATCAGATAATAGGTGCTTTAAATTTTGCTTATTGGCGTCCGTCGTTTGCTAAAAACAACCAGACGGACTTTTCTTAATTATCAAGGGTAGTTTTCCCTATGAAATAGGAAATATTTTCGCATGGAATGGTATATGTACAAAATATGCTGTCTATACATGCGATAAAAGCAAACCACGTCTTCAATAAGCAAATTAAAATCAATTTATTTACAAATTAAAAAGCGGTTAAAAAGCAGACTAGCGCTTTCGGGAATCTCCCGTCCCCTTCTACTGGTCAATGCGCCACGGGATCCAACAGAGTTAACCGTTGTATACTTCATAACACGACCCATCATGCACCACGTCACCAACAGACCATGATGTCACAGTATAAGCACAAATTGTAAAATTTCAATTCCAAAATCAATATAACATAAATATAAGAATACAAAATATTTACAAAAATGTTCTATTCTAAAAACAACCAGACGGACTTATTCCGATATTTTAAAATTCCTCATGTGTCAAAGTCTCTTGTGGAGCAACTATTTTTCGCCAAGGTCTTGGTACAAATGTGGGGAGATCTAAATTACAACAGTTGTCTCCGTATGCAATAATATATAAACTTACTGAAAAGAAAACAGTATTTTTGTTGACATTGGAGTTCAAGATATTAACATTCTCCCAAACAGGGGTGTAACCAGCCTGTTTAACAGCCATAGTAAAGGCAGTGTTGATAGATTCTGTCCGGAGAGTGTACTTGTGTTCACCCAACCGGGTATTCAGAGTCCTAATTGTAGAACCTATATAAAATTTGTCAATAACACCCGAATTCTCATGTGCGATATAGATAAGGCTGACTACTTTGATAAGATGTCACAAGCTATAGAGCTAATCCCCCACTGAGTGCTCAAATCAGATCCAACCTCTGCCACTATAGCTGAACTGAGTAAACTTCGAAACCAAGCATTCCTTCCTGCCTCTGTATCATCAAAAATGAAACCACCTGTGGGACCTAGAGTGCCAGAAGTATTTGGTAAACTGAAACTACACAAACCAAATCAACCCCTCAGATTATTATACTCAGGGTATGCTAGTCCAACGAGACCCCTTGAGACTATGCTAGCATCTTACTTGAAACACCTTACACTCCATTCCACGGTGTCAATTAAAAGCTCTACTCAGGCACTTGAGCGAATCAAGGAATTTGACCCTCCACAAACTGGCTTTATTATGGCATCTCTAGACGTTGTTTCACTATTCCCAAAGGTACCACTTGATCTGGTGCATTCTATCATTGCTGAAAAATTACAAGAAGATAGTTCTATCTCTCCACTGGACACTGATGACATTCTTTCAGCACTGAAATTAGTGGCCAGAAGATCGTATTTTAAATTTGATAATAGAATGTACCAACTGAGAGAGTGTGCGCCCATGGGCTCTCCACTCTCCCCTGTGCTCGGCTGAGATTCTTTTACAATCCTTGGAGGACAAGATTTTGCTGGACTCTCCACTTCAACCATTACTAATAATCAGGTATGTCGATGATATACTACTTTTTGGCCCCACCCACTTCCCCAACTAGATGTTTTCATTGACTGCTTATCTTCACTTTTTCCCACAATGAAATTTACTAAAGAACTTGAGCAGGGGGGGGGGTAAGCTACCTTTTCTTGATTTTTTGTTATCAAGGGACCTCAACACTCAAACCAGATTAAATACTCCGTGTACCGAAAACCTACGTTCATACCATGTATCATACCGTTTAACTCTTCTCACCCCCCTGAACAAATACATCATCACTTCGATTTCTAATCAAACGCGCATTCACACACTCTTCCAACAAAGCAAGGCGGGACGAACTCTCTAAGGCCTCAATTTTGGCAAGGATCTTCGGCTACCCAGGGCACTACTTTCCCGGTCTATTGAGAAGGTTTACCAGGTTGAGATTCACGACTTTTTGGGTGGTTCTTGCCGGGCCACTCGGTTGCCGAACAGCGACCAGACGTGTTCGATGGACGACATATCGGGAGAACAGGCAGGCCACGGTAGCAGTGACACATGGTGGGCCGTGAAGAATTGTTACACGATGCGTGCTACGTGTGGGCACTCATTGTCCTGTCGAAACGTGGCCGCCGGCAGGTCCTGCAGGTAAGGGAGGACTACAGGCTCCAAAACGTCGGAGATGTAGCGGTGGCTCTTGAATGTATCGGCGATGCGTACCAGAGGGGTGCAGGTGTCATATCCAATTGCGCCCCAAACCATAACGCCAGGCGACGGACTGGTATGGTGATGCATAATGCAGGCGTCATACAGTCTCTCGCCGCGGTGCCTCCATGCGTGGATACGACTATCCTGGAGTTGCAGGTAGAAGCGGGATTCGTCGGAGAATACAATGTTCTGCCATTCCGTAGTCCAGGTGAGGCGTTCAACGGTCCACTGCCGCCGCACTCGCCGGTGGTGTAACGTCAATGGTAATCGGAGCAATGGGCGCCGTGCGACAAGTCCCCGCTCCTTCAGACGACGTCGAACGTACGTGCTGACACAGAGGTTGTGGAGCAACACACCCTAATTCCTGCACTAACTTTCGTGATGTGGCGGTTCGAGCCGGCAATGCCCGCCGCACGACATGCCGGTCCTCTCGTTTGGTGGTGTGACGGGGCTGCGACAATCTCTCACGTCTGTCCGTCGGTCCCTGCCGCACCCACCGAATCCATACTCACCGCCTCACTGTGGCTGGATGTCGTCCCACACAGGCGCCGATGTCTCCGCATGAAAAACCGCTGTCGCGATAAGCCATTATTTGTCCTCTGTAAAACTCGGAAACGTGCTGGAATGACTGCCGTATTCTACGACGAGGCGTCAGGAAGCTTCCCACGCACAGGTCCGGCAGCACAACACAATTCCTCTATTTACACCCCGCCTTCTGTGCACGTTTCTTATAGTTATCTTGGTTGCGTGCCGGGCGCACATGATTTGCATATGCATTGCAAAGCTAATCGTTTGCATGTGCTCTCGCGGGCGACGCATGCTGCGAATTTCAGGCCAATCGGATGCTTCCTTCTTGGTATTGTATTTTGGGTGGCCAGCAGTGTATATATACACATGTTTATGCATGTATATGTACACACACACACACACACACACACACACACACACACACACATATATACATGTACACTGATCTATAAACCTCACCAGCGCCACCGTTCAGTCTTCAGGCGCGCTTATTTCTCTAGGCTGGGGATGGTCATAATTCAATGCCTCAGCTGTGTATATAAATCATGGGATCATATGCTTGTCATATCTCAGAAAAGTACAAAATATTACCTGCAAATCCCAAGCTATTGCTTTGTGGCTGTTAATCTTGTGGGTTTTGTCAGTATAATTTCGTTACTGAAAATAATTTTTGAAAACCAAATATGTGTTTTCTAAAGGCCTCATTTAAATTTATTCTTAATGAACTAGCCAAATTTCCTAAAAAAGTGCCATAACTAAATCTTTCGATGCCTCCCAGAAGCAGCACGGTCTTTAGAATTTCATGTATCGAATAACTGACCGTCAATCAGTAAAAATGAGCTTCGAAGTAATTTAAGGACTGGACATTGTTGCGATACAAGATAAAACATTTCCTAATATAAAATATTTCTTCTTTGCTAAAGTGAGCCTCTCTTGCTTCAATAACAGCAAACTTCTCCAAAGGTATTCACGGTAGAAGAATTACAAATTGTGAGTATGTGAACACTTCTTTTGAAAGATACTTTTTCTTAAATACGATCTTTCACTAAAGCCCATGTTTCTAAAATTACGTGCGCTATATACCTTGATAAATTAGTTTCCTAAATAGCAAATACGCAGCTTTATTTCATTGATTAAGACTTCGTCAACGAAAAACGATTAGCCTTTGAGTAGGTTAGTATTATTGTGAAACCTTCCCGGAATGCGACTGTCTCTATCTGTGCTGTAGATCCTTTGTAATTTCAGTAGAACATTGCTCAAATAATGATGAGGGACTTACTGTAGTGTATGAAAGGTGTAAGTTGTGTCTACCTAGCAGATGGCAAATGCGGAGCAGAGTAACATTTTTTTAATTTTCAATATGTAGAAAGGGAAAGTGATTTCGCGAGAAGTTTTTTCACCATTGTATTCGCAGACGGTTTTCACTGCACTGGCTATCATGCAAATTTCAAGTGATGCTAAACAGTGGGAAAACCAATAAATCAGAGAAAAGAAAGCCAAAAGGATTAGAAATATATTTAAGCATCGAAAAGATATTGTCATGCTCTCGATAGTAGATAAGAAATTTTCCCAAAATGCATTATAAATTTATTTTTAAATTTTCCAAGCTCAAAAATTTATGTTTTGCAACAAATACTATTAGCTTTGTTACTTAAAGCAACAGGCTTTCTCCGTCTGAATAATCAGAACTTTTACGTCAGACTTCTTTTCAAATATAAACGGTGTTTTGTAAAAATAAACACCTATTCATTCCGCAACGGAGAAAATTGCAGCTGTGCTTTTTCTCGGATCAACCAGTAGATGATTTTTTGTTTTGTAGTAGAAGGTTTTTGTTTATGCATAATTCTCATTTAGTCACAGGGACTATTAAAAAATACATGATCTGAAGTTTCGAGATTCCAAAAATAAAAATAACCGTTACGGCTTCATCAACCATATTACTAAGTAACACTGACACTATTCATTTACTGGGAGTGCTTGTCAGTGAATAATACAAAGACTTCTAGTACAGTTTGGTGCCACTTCTTTTATTAGTGCTGAGTCTCAAGAGGCTTCACCCACCATTGATGCGTGACCACATGGGCAAATCTGAACAAGGAATTTCCAGAATAAACCATGAGATTGAAAACGGTTTCTCAAGATATTGAATATTTCATAACTGTGGTGTTTTTTTGCCAAGCATTCACATAAAGCAAGTTTTTCTTCATGTTTAGTATGTGCTGATACCAGACGCATAATAGCGATATAGCAGGTCTCTGGGTTTCCAATTGTAAGGAAAAAGGTGAATCCTGCAAGCAAAATATTAATTTTGTCTTCCTGTTTGTAGCTAAGTTTTTGGAAAGTTTCAGCGCCATGATATCACTTATTTACTTTTCATCCAGCAGGTATTATGTTAAGCGACACAGAAAATACTACATTATTATTAGCCTCTGAACTACTGAGTGCGCTAATCCAGACAGGCGATTAACAAATTTACACCCCTCCTCCTAGTCGCATTTCCGTTTTCGGATGCATTTCTCGCAGGAATCTTGCCTGGCATTTTTAACAACTTTACATAGACAAGTTAATTCTCACTTGTGGGTGATTAGTTCACATTCATCCTCTGATTCACGTGCCTTCTTACGTCGTAGATTTTGCGTAATAATAAATCATTTCTTGTTGTATATTACGGTTTCCATTTCCTTGGTTCCGTTTTCATTGTTTTCCGTTTAGTTTCCTGTTTTTTAATTTATTTTCTTCTTCAATGAAATGTTTCTAGGCATAAGATAAAAATATTGGTGTATTAGTATTACAATATGTATTTTTGTCTTTCTTTTATATATCGCTTCCCCCGCCAGTATTTCGCACCATTCGTTATGTTGCACTAATATTTCAATGTTTTCCCAATCTGGAGTGGCCTGAATTTTTATACAGTAATCTGTTAATAAGATTTTATTTTGTTTTTTATTCCAGTTTTTTAGATATTCACCGAGTTGAATTTCTAGGTTTCGTTTCTTTGCAGAATTTTAATTGATTGTGCTGTTCCTTAAATGAAATTTTGAGTGCACCTGCTTTTTTCAGTATGCGTTTTTTTAGGGTATTTTACAATTGTTCCTTTCATATTGATGCAAAAATTGGGTCTAAATTAATCACTATTAAAAAGATGGGACGGTCTTAATAGACGTGGCTAAATTATGTTGATAATTAAATTAAGTATTTGACCTATTGCAAATTAATTGGAAAACTAACTTATTTTAATTAGGGAAGTCTTGTAATTCTCTTTGTCTGGGTGGAAACAAAAGAATAAGTGGATCATCTCTGGGGTTCTGTGAGCATCATGGGACCACACCAGACGGCAATTGAGAAGCACTCAGACTCCCATAAAGACGATTTCAAGTGGGACATTAATGCCAAAAATCGGTAGGGAACGAGGAAAATTATGATTATGAAGGAAAGAGGTAACGACGCTTCGTGGGAGAGGCACGAGAGAAATCTCTAAGTGCCGAGTGAAGAGAAACAGATGAGTCCCACTTGACAAGGAATGGCAAAAAGTAGGAAAAGAAAGACAGTTGACTCGGTACGCTGTTGTAAGTCGGACCGAGAGATTGCTACGAGGAGAATACGCTGTGCGGCTCTACGCAGTTGTCAGACGTAGCTAGCCTGCTATGTGTGAAACCTGACGTCCGACGCTTATCTAAGATTGCCACGGTACTTCTAGCGCAGCGGTAAGCCGCCTAGTACGATGAAAAAGGGAGAGCTTAACAATAATTAGGCGGATGGGTAAGACCACCAAAAATGCCAAATTGAGAAAGCATACTTAAAACGAATCATTAACTAACTACACCCCCAGCAAACCACCCTCTCGTCGGAGAAGGGGTGTTTACCCCTTCTCCGACGAGGAAGAGTAGAGGTCGCCAACCTCTGGGAAAGCGTCAACGGGTCCTCGCTCCCAGCAAACTACGCATCTCTATCCATGGGGTAAAAGAGAGCTACCCTTGACCATTCTACTGCCCCCGGTCTGCTGTGCGAAGAGGAGTCAGCGCTGGATGTTACTTTCCCCCTACCAAGAGCGGTTGGGAAAAAACACGGAGGAATTCTCTCTCTGCTGAATCGAAAGAGAGGAAAACCTACAAATCAGCGAAGACCCTCTGTGACACACAGGTGAAAAGCCCCCTTCGACTGCTACAGAGGGCGTGTGTGTAAGGGATACTGAAAGAGTGTACTAAATACATGGATTGTCCAACATCGTCCAGCTGTTCGTAAGTACTGACTTTTGATTGTCAGCTTGCATAGCTGATTTTAGAAATGGGGTTGTAACCCGTTCTCTAATGCCTAGACTGCCACCTGAACTTATTAGCCGTACACTGGTTATCCAAAACTTTAAATATTCCCGCTGTGGTGAACTGAAATTCTCTCGCCGCCCCGGTGGCGCAGTGGTCTAAGGCGCTGGCTTCTGATCGTTCGTCCGTAAAGGGTCCGGGTTCGAATCCCGGTCAGGCATGGATGTTGTGTTTGTCTTACGGCACTGGCTCTCTCCCTTCCCTGGAACCAGTGACCCTAAATTAGGGACGGGCGACTACTTATAGCCCATTGAGTTGCTCACGGTGGTCGTTAAACCTCCAATCAAAAAAAAAAAAAAAAAAATTCTCTCAAGAGATAATTACAAATGAGTAAGGACTGAAGTAGGAGGGAAATCCCCCCCCCCATTTCTTTTTATGTATGCCTACCGAATGTACGGAAGTTACATCCTAGCAGACCGGATGTTCCGTTAATTAAATAGATTGGTGTTAACTGATTATTTGCACTCTGTTATTTTAGGCTCTGGTGTATTACTTCCCTGTGTTTCAGCAAGCATCACGTTCTCGCCCATTTATACCAGCTCCCGAATTACAAGAACCTACAAGTCTCGTTTTTATTGATAAGTGAAGCATGTCTAAATTATACCGCTCGGCATGTTTTTGTATCAATTTGGTGGTCAACGGTGAGATATAACAACCCACGACCACGGCAAAATTCTGTATCAAATGATTGACAGCGGTGGAATAATGACCCACTGTTGTATCAATATGTTTTATTTTGATTTCTATATCAGGGTTTGCTTTTTTCCATACGTTTCGAATAGTCTTCGTAATTATTGGTATGTAAGGGACTGAATTGCAGAATCTTTTTCAATTTTATTATTTGATTTGCGATATTGTGTGTTATATCAGTTATTAGATCCTTTTATTATTTTGTCTACAAATATGGTGTTATAGTATCCATATTTTTTGCCAGGGCTTTTAGCCAACGTATTTATCAAATTTATTTTTGTCCAATGTACATGTGTGTGTATGTGATACGATTCAAGTCATCTATATAGATATAAAATAGGATACTTCCGAGAGTACATAAATTGAGGATATACTCGTACACATCCATCAGACAGAGATAAATTTTATAAGGAAATATGTTCGATAAAAACCCTGGCAGAAAAAAACAAATCTGTTAAATCAAATATTATGTTTATTTAATTTATAAAATTAAGGAACAGTAGACTACAAATTATTAATTACTTATCTATTCGTATGTTCCTTTTATTAAGCAAATATACTTGAAGAACCAATTAAAGAAAGTATGCAAATACCTCAAATGTTAGATACCGAATAAATTAGTGCAACGATCTTGTAAGAGACTTGTACTTCTCACGCTTCAATAAATGAGACTTGCATCGTTGACAATGCAGGTCTCTTTTATTCATGGACGGATTTGAGTTTTCCCTCTTTGATGTTTTAATTTCAGTCAATGTCGATAATCCCAGTTCACACAAATATGTAGTTGAAAATGGCAATAACACATTAACTGTCATCTAGGAGAAAGCCAAGTATTACCTCCTTATTGCCAATCAAAATGTTTCCAATGGCATTTTGAGAAGTTTTAATTTCCATGTTCTGTCTGCTTTTAAATCGGCGAGTTCCTCTTGTACATTGTTCGGAAGAGGTTTTGAATTCGCAACGAATCAATCACGAATCCAGTCGAAATCTTGAACACTCTTTCCAAAATACTTTTTGAACTTCTGCTGCAAGATTTCTAAATGTTCTTTATTTAAGTCCATCATCATTTTATTACCGTCAGCTAGTGGCCATACAGTCGGGAACTTCTCAAACGACCCATTTTACATTATCTGTATCCAGAAATTTTGCTTATTCACAAACCCTTGAATCTTATCCATAGTTGTTAGAATATTTATATTCCTACCATGCATTTTTCTCTTCAGCTCATTCAAGTGTACGGAAATATCGCAAAGATATGCCAACTTTCATAGCCATTCATCATCCGCAACTGCATCCGCATATTCATGCCCCTGAACAGTTAGTTGAAAATGTATGTATCTCATCTTTAAGTTCACATATGCGCATTAACACTTTTCCTCGTGATAACCACCTTATTTTGCACTTATACGTCATAACTTGCGTAAATATGGCTCGATGTCAATGAAATTTTAATATGTGGCAGGGACAGCCTGGAGACGAACCCTGTTCAAAATGGGTGAATTGGGGTCAAAGGTCAGGACATAAGAGCGGGATGCATTCCATTGCCTTTATGCGTCGTAACGTGCGTAAAAATGGTTCAGTTTCGACGAAATTTCAGTATGTGGTAGGGGACCACCTGGTGACGAACCCTATTGAAAAAGGAAGAAATGTGGTCAAAGGTCAGGACATAGGATGCGATCCATTCCATTGCCCTTATCCCATAATATTATTTAAGTGGACGTCAAGTAATTTTGCTTCCGATACTTCCAATGGAAAAACTTTTGTTCACATTTCCTTCACAATTAATGTGTTCCCAAGGATGAAAATTTGAACATCGATTAAAATAACTTCTTATTATAACTTGGAATACTTAATATTTTCTAAAACATAACCATAATTATATTATAAATCAATAACTTTTCCTTTGGTGGTGTTGAAACCAGAAAAGGATGGCGCGACCTGCACTTTGATGACGTCAGTAGACAAACAAATGTTGGATTGCATAATTATGGTTATGTTTTAGAAAGTATTAGGTATTCCAAGTTATAAAATGAAGCTATTTTAATCGATGTTCAAATTGTCATCCTTGTGAACGCATTAATTGTCCAGAAAAAAGATGGCGCGACCTGTATTTTCATGACGTCAGTAGACAAACAAATGTGCGTATTCTATTAAAATTTTATGACGTCACACTCTTGCGAGCAGATGTTCGCGATTCCCATCTGCCTCATTACGTGACGCGTTGTGTGCGTATGTTCGTCCGTACGATAACTCGCGTAAAAATCGTTCGATTTCGATGAATTTTTCGTATGTGGTAGGGGAACACCTGCGAAGGAACCCTAGTGAAACTGAACGAATTGGGGTCAAAGGTCAGGACATAGGAGTGGGATCCATTCCACTGTTCTTATGCATCATAACTAACTTAAAAAAGGTTCGATTTCGATTAAATTTTAGTATGTGGTAGGGGATCACCTGGGGACAAACCATATTGAAAATTGACGCAATGGGTGTCAAAGGTCTGGACATAGGAGCGGAATGACTTCCATCGCCATTATGCGTCATAATCTGCGTAAAAATGTTTCGATTTGGATGAAATGTTAGTATGTTGTAGAGGCCTGCGTGGGGACAAATCCTTTTGAAAATGGGCGAAATGGGTCAAAGGTCAGGACACAGAAGCGGGATCTATTCCATAGACTTTATGCATCACAGCTTACGTAAAATTGTTTCGATTGCGACAAAACGTTATCATCATATTTCAGAGGTATTGTGAACCAGTTCTGTTGAATATCATCGAAATGGAATCAAAGGTCAGGGCACAGGAGTGAGGTTTATTCCACAGCCATTTTCCTCATAGCTTGAGTAATAACTTGAGTAATAATTTCTAGTATGTTGGAAAGCGTATCATAATCAATGCATTGCATGATTTTACTAACTTGTTTTTTATCATCCGCGGTCCAATCTCGGTAATCTGGGCCCCTTTCATGCGTTGTTGGCGATGTCATACAGTGAGCATGGGTACCCGGTTGGGTATTCTCCCATGGGCAGAAGGCTGCCATCAACTGTGTGCTGTATCACATTGCCTTTATCACCTCTGTTGTAGCTGATCTGTGATTTGTCGCACTGTGGCCCACCTGTCGCCGTGAACAAAGGTTATAGTTTTGCTGTAAACACAAACTATATTTATTGACAGAAAACATAAAACGGAAATTTCCCGAAATTTGATATAGTTATTATTTTTTTTCAAAGTATGTTTTTCAGTTCTTTCTTCGAAACATAAGTTAATAATAAAAAAATATTTTTGTAGAGTTGCTCCTGGCGTCTATGGAAATGAATTTTGAAAGAGAAGCTTAGCTTCCATAAGATGTAAGACTAAGTCCCAGAACTAAACTGTCGTTCCTTCTTCATTTCTGGGTTAATGTTATTGTTATGTATATTATGCAAATGTGTCAAACAGCGATTGTTTCATAAATCACCCAGGAGTGGAATTTTTAACAACCACGACAAAATTATTTCGATAGTACTGGAAAGAGAAAAATGTAAAAGTGTGAAACAAACTACAATTTTTACAAGTTGGAAATGGTCTGTATTACCTGCACTATTATACAATTTACACATGTAATGATATCCATTATTTTACTGAGAGCATTCACATGAAATTTGGGTGCTCAAGTAGCCGCCAGTGAATCATGGAATGCAAGAACTGTTTCGTCAGATAACCACTGAAATGTTTTGATAGGAATGGGAACTTGATAAGTTTAAAAAATTAAGATTTTTTAAAATATTTCAGTAAATTGTTATTTCACTCGTGCTGTTTAAGTTGAGCTTTATAAAATTTAAAATATTTCTTTGTAGATGTGCAAAACGCACGGGGATGTTTTTAAAAGCAACATAAAAAGAATTAGGCATATCTTTATAAGGAAATGAAGCAAAGTTTAAAACAGCAGGTGTGACAAATTTCACCTGGCCTTCATTTGCTGTAAATGAAAGCACAGACGCCACTGACACGGGACAGCTGTCCATTTTTATTTCTGTAATTTCAAAGATGCAGAAGGGTTATTAGATTTTGTTCGTGCGAAAAATAGAGCCAGAAGATGTGACATTTATTGTGAAGTTTAAAAAGCTTTGAAAAATTTTAATTGGAACTTAAAAAAAATTACATAGTATTTCAACAGATGGAATTCCAACTACGGTGGGGAATAAAAAGGTTGCGCAGTAGTTCAACTGATAGAGCTTCAGCTAAGGTACGGAATAACCAAGAATTAGTGAGATGTCAACCAACAGATTGCCAGGACGTTGGGAATGCCATTGTCTCTTACACCAAAAGAACCTTTGTACGTAAACCGCTAAAATCGAACATGTAATAAAAGTTATTTAACAGTAATAAGTTTTTTCGTTCGAGAGAAATCGTTTATTGTCAATTCCGATAATTCGTTTTCCTAGGATGACTTCCAATATGGTGATGTGTGATGTCATTGTTTTTTACACAGGATCAACACAGCTGACATTAGGTCATGTCAAACTTTAAAGCTCAAGTTCATGCAATCAGTCTTTTCAACTCCTAGTTTTTACATGCCTCAATTGCAGACAGATGGCGACAAGGCTTATCTTCAAAAGAAGCAATTAGATTTATCTTAAAAAAAGAGGATATTTGATTCGTTTGGCAAGGTTTTCAAAATTTACAAGCAGAGTATAAGTTATATTTCGTAACGGGAATCAAACGTTCTGTTAAATTCGAAAGAACGATTGCGGAATAAAATACAATAACACATTAAAAGAATGTTCCTAGAAAGAAACGTAATGCCACCTCGGTGGCGTAGTGGGCTAACATGAAAATATTCTTTGGAAAGTGCTTTTTATGGGAACGTATTTTTCGGAAACGTATTTCGCACAATACATGTAGAATTTGCCTCAGAATTATCTAAAATTTAAAGATACCTTAACTAAACAACAAATAATATCTTATAGGGCGATAAAAAAAACCTGGGTGGGGCGTACAAAAACATGAATGTTTGTTGCGATTACAATGTACTATATTTCGGAAAATAAGTGTAAGAATATATTAATTGTTAGCCCTTCGAATACAGAATAATAAAAAACAGCAAGAAAGTGGAACTTAAAAAAAAACAACCCAAAAGCCTGGATGTCGTTGAAACACGTTTTTTTTTCACTGCAAATGAAACAGAAATGGTGGCCTCATGAAATGTCAATGTCTTCGCAGCGACATACTAGGGGTGTTCAAATGAAAAGGTACGAAACGTCATAAGAACGTAACCGTTAACATATTTCCCTATGCCGCTATGGGAGAACGTAGCGACACATCTAGGGATGCAATTGGAGTCGCCGGCGTGGATCGGAGCATGCGCGAGCGCCCGCATGCTCAGGAGAGAGCAGAGGCTCTTATAGAGAGCGCCGTCCAGTTGACTACTTGTTGAATTCCTCCAGCACAGACGAACCATTAACTCCGATGTGTACTGTGAGACACTCCGAAGTCTACGCAGGTCCATCAAGAACAAAAGACCGGGGCTGCTCACGGAGGGTGTGGTTCTGCTCCATGATAACGCGCGTCCACACATCTCCAGGGTCATACACGCGGAACTGGCCAAGTTCCAGTAGGAGCAGCTTGACCATCCGCCCTACAGCCCGGACATGTCGCCCTGCGATTTCCATGTGTTTGGTCCCCTGAAAAAACATCTGAAAGAGAAGCGCTTCCACTCGGACGACGAACTCAAGGACGCGGTGCAGGACTGGGTCTCGTCACGGCCACAGGAATTCTGGGAACAAGGAATCTTTCGGCTCGTTAATCAATGGGATCGTTGTGCTACGGCCTATGGTGTATACTTTGAATAAAGTCTTCATTTATACCCACAGTGTCGTTTCGTACCTTTTCATTTGAATACCCCTAGTATAAAGAGTTCACTGGGAAAAAAGGTGAAAATAGTAAAAGGTAAGGTTTTGGATGAAATTTATAATGCAAGCGTTAGAGATGTAAATATAATAGCGTATTGATGTTCCTGTAGTGCGAATTACATTCTGTAAACGCGAGGTATCGAATACACCACATGTCGGAGGGTTTTCGGGGGAAATGCCAGCCATGATTGCAACATCATTCGGCACAACTCCGCCCAAGATATAGGTCCGAGATTCATGTATCTGATCATCCGTTCCGCAGCGTCCCAGATAACTTCCACAGTGTTTACATCCGAGGACCTGAGGACCACTGCAAGGTTTCAAATTCAGACGATTGTTCCTTAAGCAACGCCTGAGTGTTTGTGTCCCTGTGGGACGGCGGCTTGCATAACTGAAACAAACCATTGTCCGCAGAATGTGCGAAAGCCATGGCAGAGAGCAGATCAGCCAGCATATGAATGCATTCCTCAGCAGTTAAAGTACTGTCCAGTCACACTAAGAACACTAATGTGTTTCATGAAAAACCTCCCCAAACCATCACACATCTAACGCTACTTTAAATAGAGACGACCTCCACGACGGTACAAGGAGCTTCATGCTTTGGTCTCAACACACGTGCCTTACCGACTACTCGGGACAGCTGAAAGCGTAAAACATCTGCGTATACTACATGGCGCCACTCAGCAGAGGTCCAAAGTTGATGTTCGCGGTATCAGTCGAGGCATAATGTCCGATGATGAGAAGTCAACCGTAACGTAGGAGTAGATCGTCGGCTCCCATAAACCAAGAGATCCAATGTCCGTGGGATCGGTCGCTCGCTGACGCTGCTTGGGCGTTCGACATTTTACCTGGTTGTTTTTCGGGCAACCGTTGCCAAGCGCCGGTCTGGACGAGCATGGATACCCTACGTCGACGGCGGTCATCAATGACGTGTGGTTGGCCTCCGCTTGCTCTCTGGGCGCTGGTATGTCTATCATAGGTATAATCGCTGTACACCCTTGATATCTTTTCCCTAGTGAACCCTAAGTTTCTCGTCTCTTGTGGGATAGCATGACCTAATTTTCTTGCGCCGACAACGTGTCCACGATCAAAGTCTTTCAGATCACTACTTTTGCTCATGTTCATCGATTGCGATGCACTGTTGCGATGCCATGTTGTCTTCCTATTTATCACCAACGTTCGCTTTGTGACTGTTTTACTCTGCGTGGTGGATGCCCATCTTAAGGGCCCGTCGCCCCTGTTTCTACTGTTTTTATATTAAGCCTATAAAACTGTTTATGTTTGCAATAAAATATTAATTAACTTAGAATGTGAAGCGGTTTTAACAATCTGAATTTTTTGGCGTAAGAATAGAAATCAACGTTTCTACGCTGTCACACTTCAACCTGACGGATTTTACAAAGAAGGTAGACAACAATCTGCAAACTGAAACTTTGAATTTTTTTTTTTTTCGTTTAAAAGTATTGGAATGCATAGGCTTTGCAGTGGTTAGCAGACAAGGAGCTGCAATATACATTTTCACACGAAAATTTTAAGTTTCTTTCATGAAAAGATAGTGTGCGACTTCCATAATTGTTATCGTCTATCCAGTGTTTGCCAGAAATATTTGGGGGCACGATCGAAGGCACAGGAAGCTGTTCTTTTAAATTTATCAAAGATATTTCCTAAACAATATTTCAGCAACCAGGTACACTTGTAGATTTGGTTTGTGAAGAATAATTAGAATGTGTTTGAGAGACTAATTTTTTTGAAATTGCATCATGTGTCAGATTCTAGAAATGAGAAAACACTATTATCTTCTTAATAATCTCTGTTCTAGTGTTCTATATATTTTTGGAAACTTACTGCTGTAGTTAATTGATGATCCCCAGTTGAATTCCGTACTTATAACTCATAAACAATCCGTGCTCTGTGAAAGTGCACGTACCATAGGACGAATAGGAAATTTTGAAACATTTTTTTTTCCTTCAGATCAAATGCTATTTGACTGTTTACGTATGGACGCATTCTGTTTAATCACGGCACTGACGAACTTGTCAAAAGTCTTATTATACGCCCCTAGTACGTCGGTAAACACAGTTGTGTAATTTCTCGGCCTAATCGAATGCTAAATCAAATGACTTACAGCAATTTAGTGAGAGTTTTGAAAACAAAAAAAATATTTCTTGCATAAATTTTGCAAATACAAAAGTGATATCTTACAGAGATTTTTCCGACAAAAACGTGTGTTCCTAATTTTGAGAAAAGAAATGGTTCAAACAAATAAAATTGAAGGCATGTTCTTACCAAGATAAAATTTGTTAGAGTGTGTGCTATTTTCTTATCTTTCAATCCTTGTACTCATTAACACGACCGAACTCAAAGAATTACCATATATGTATCACTCTGTCTTACGGATATTACGATATAAACTACATTGACAAAAGTCACCGGACACCTGAAAGAGAAACACAACATAGCATTTATTGACATACATCAGTACGGTGTTGGTCCGCCTTTGGCCTAAATGCATACACTGACTCTTCGAGACATGCTTTCAACAAGGTTTTGGAACACGGCGATAGGTATGCGCTTCCATTTAGTACATGATGCTGCCGCTAACTTCTGCTTAGTAGTGGGCCTTATTTCCAAACTTCTTATGCGCTGCTCTAATTCATCCCATCTTTGCTCTATGGGATTAAGATCAGGGCTATGTGCTGGCCAGTCCATACATGCTACGGAATTATTCAAATTCCACATCGTAAAAGTGCTTGCTTTATAGCTCGGTGCGTTATCCTGCTGGTGTCAATAATGGTCGGTTCCCTAGTATTTTCACAGAGTTGGTAGGACATAATTATCCAGAATATCAAGATAGACGTGCTGTTTAACAGGTTTGTCCACGATAACCAATGGGCCGGGACCATACCACGAAAAACACCCACACACGAGTTTACTGTCAGTTTCAAACTTGACCGTAGGAACAGTAAAATGTGGCAAATAGCTTTCCCCCGGCTGCCGCCATCCCCACACACGGCCATAAGACTGATGTATTGGGTATCTGAATTTATCAGTCCATAGGACCCGTTTGCATTGCTCTACGGTCCACGATAAATGTTCTTTACACCATGCTAAACCATGAATTGCATCCCAAGTGAAGATGAAAGGTGTATGAGCAGCCTCACGACCACGGTAACCCATGGAAAGAAGTTCTCTGTGAATGGTACGTGTACATACCGCGGTTCCATCATTTTTATTCACCTGTATCCTCAGGTCTTGTGCAGTGCTCCGTCGATTACCTGTAACGACTCTCCTGAGACTTCGACATCTTCTATCACTGATTTTCTTTGGTCTGCCAGTACGTTTTGCTGCTTCAGGCACGCCATGTGTCTTCTACGTATTCAGGACATCCAAAACAGTTGATTTGGGTATGTTTAAACGCCTATCGTTTTCTCTAAAGCCTCTCGGTTTCTCTTATAACACGCAATACTCTTTCCTTTCTCAAAGTCAGTTCTCTCCAGCGGCGACATTTTCACTCAATATCACAGTGCGATATGATCGCGGTCAGCTGCAGGCTTGTTTTTATACTGCCTGCAGTTGTACCCAGCATCTTAACAACTATAGCAGTTCCGTTCCTTTGCTTTTGAAGGGGTGTTTGGTGATTTTTTTCAATATAGTGTATATATGTATGTTGCCGAAAGCACTGCGTAATTCGTGTATGTGTAAACAAACCTAAGATGAGTAATCTTAAAAAGAAGTGTCCTTAGAGTATCGCTCTCGTTATCAGAGAAAGTTGTATATGTGTGATTTCAGGAAAACACACAGAAAATAATGTACTACATCACAATTGCGTTCAGCTGTGTGCTGCATTACGTTGTTCTTTATGTTTGTAGAAATCTGTTAGGAATTCTGAAATGTTAAAAATGCACCGCATGGATTTTCATATTTTTCCTTCACGTTTTTAATGTGTTTCTGGACATGTATACCGGAAGATACCTATATTAAATATTACACTGTGATGCAGTTTTAAGACAATGACATCAACTTTTGTGGAAATTTGGAGCACCAGATTCTGTCGTTTAAGTTTTTAATAAAGTTTCTTCCTTGCTGTGAGGCACGCGTTTTATGAACGGTTCCCTTTTCCCTACTTAATGCACGATAAGGAGTGAAGCATAAAATATATTTAGCTTTTCTTTTGTGACTGACATTCTGCGTTACATGTACATGTTATCGGTTAGGTTTTTGAAGTCAAGTACTTTTGGGCTTTTTTTATACATTTGAAATATCTGAATCACTTGGAATTCTGCGTCTTTGGGTTAATGCATATTGACGTGAATTCAGCTTACGTACATATAACGATTTTCTGCTTTCCAAAAGGAAATTTCGATTTGAATGCAACCTACTGATTATACTTAGTTTCCGAAACCAAACAAAAATGTCCAACCAAAAAGTCCAAATGTTGTAATCATTCCTTAACTCCTTTGAACAAAAGCAGCCTGTGTTCCTTTTTCATGGATACACATACCTAATATGAGTTAAATTATCCTTACGGATTTATTCTTCGCCAATTCTGCAAATGAGAAACGCAGAATATGCTACAACAAACCAAACGCATTCATGACCGAAACCTGTTAAAGGTGTATTTTAATTTTAATTGCTCCTACTGTCAGTTGCTTTGGACCAAAGAAATAAAATAGTTATATTATATTTTATAAATATTTCACTGAAAGCTTCTGTAAACCAACTACCTAAGAAATTCCGGAGCCGTGAAAAATATACTTTCTTCATTCTTTCATCCATTTAAATTATCTGTTACAAAATTTGAAGTTAAAAACATACATTGTCAGTTTTGAAATATCCGGGCACTTAAAAATCTATAAACCTCCTGTTTCTGAAAATAATTAATACCGCGTGGCTCCGCCTTTTGCTCTACCACATTTTCCACTCTGCTCGAAAGCCTTTTCATTTGATATTTCTAATGCGTTGTGAGATTTGCCTTCCACTCTGCTAGGACAGCAATTCTGAAGGTAGTCAATGATGCCTTATTAGTTAGTTAGTTAGTTAATTGATTTTAGTGGCGCAAGGGCCAGGTTTGGCCAAAGAGCGCCAGACACAGAACTATCAGTTAAAGATATTTAAAAGCGGGGTGAAATGATTAAGAGCAGACAGGCTTGGCAAAAGTTAGAATAGAGAATGATAAAAGCTGTGAAGACTAGTTAGTAAATAAGGTTGATGATGCCTTATTGTCCAGCCTGACTCGCATTCGACGTACCATTTTTTTGCAAAGGAGACTATGAGGTTGAGACCGTTTAGAAAAGGAGAAGATGAATGGAATACTGAGAAATTACAACGAATACTACTTATTTTAAAGTCGATCCATTCGTCTACCACACTTTTTAAATGTCTTCTGCATTGTTTTTATGTTTGATAACTTTCTTAAAGTGGTGTAAGGTAAATTTGATTTCATTGTTTCCAAAGTCACTCAATGTTTTTCCAGTGGTCTAAGAGAATTTCTCGAAGCGTATGCTGTAGTGATTACAGGGTAATTAATAACAAAAAATCTTTCCAATAGTAAGTTTTTGCAAAATCTATCATAGTATTTCGGTCAGATTTGAAGAACTGCTTCCTTGTAGGTTCCTCCATTATATCATCAAAACAATTTTCTTCGTATTTTCCTCTTTCTTTCAGCAAATTTCGCAATTTCTTTTTTACTTTAAATTTAGTTGTTCACTTGAAATAAAAGGAAATTCTGCTTTTCGAAAACCAAGAAAAAGTCTTTAACATTCGAAAAAAATATTGGAGAAATTGAAGGTCAACGGCCCACTGCCGCCGCACTTGCCGGTGGTGTAACGTCAATGGTAATCGGAGCAATGGGTGCCGGGCGACAAGTCCTCGCTCCTGCAGACGACGTCGAACGGTACGTGCTGACACAGGTTGTTGCGAAACACACCCTAATTCCTGCGCTAACGTTCGTTATGTGGCGGTGCGAGGCGTCAATCCCCGCCGCACAACATGCCAGTCCTCTCGTTCTGTTGTGTGCCGCGGCTGCGGCAATCGCTCACGTTGGTCCGTCCGTCCCTCCTGCCCCCACCAAATCCATACTCACCTCACTGCACATATTTCTGTGATTTTTTAATAAGACATACTTGAACAGACAGGGTGCATTTAACAATCAGTTTTGTAATTAAACCCTGTGAACTTATGCATCGACCTAACATATCTGCGTAAAATGTTTCCTTTTGCTCAATGTTTCTTTTCTCCAAATTCCACAAATACCTTATTTCTCAATTTTTTTAAAAATAGTTATTTTCCTTTCTCTTCATAGTCTACCATCATACCCAAATTCCCACTTTAATTTCGTAAAATCTTCAATTTCGGAAATACACATACGAAAGGATTTGACCAACCGGAAAAACTAAAATGATAAAGCACAGTACAGGTAAAAGGGATTTAGGTCGTACGGGTAAAACTCTTATAATTTATAACGCCAATCTATAATAAAAATAACTAAAACTGCATCTTACTTCAAGTTCGTTTTCCGGAAATTTTAATTTAAATCCACTTCTTTTCAATTCTCAGCAGGCTTGGGGGTCACACAACGTAGCACTGAGTTGTTACTCGCAAATTTACGATGTCGTCAGCTTAACGAATGGGGATTAAGCAGTCTTTATTAATCTTTTTTCTTTTTATCTGACGAGTTCAGTGATTGAGATGCGATCTGCAGGAAGGCAAGGAATAATTCCTGAAATATAATATCAAACCTCCTATTGTGGGTTTGTAAGTGCAGTGTCCTCGCACATCTGATAATGATTTCTTTCAATTTCATAGGCATTATCAATAATGCTGTATGTAACTTTAACACCGCACGAATTTAAAAAGTTAAAACTGCTGATGCTTTCCCAGAGACAAAGCCTATTCAATGTCAATAAAAGCCTTGAAAAATGGGAGTTCATAACATTCATTCTTTCAGTCACTTCTCTAATTTAAGGTATTTGATCTATGATGCCTTAGGCTCTTCTGAATTTGGTTTCTTTAGGTTGAGCAAAACACATTCTGTAATTCGAGTGATGCAAACTACCTAAAAGCACATTTTGTAAATAACTTGTAGGAAGCTGATGGGTCTTCTATTCGTGAGGTTTTCATGTTCCCCTTTTTATGTAACAAGATTAAAGTAGCATTGTAAACATAATCAATATTATTTCCTTCATTGTGAATGATATAATTAAAAAATTTCGGGTTTGCAGTTTAAAATCGATAAAAATTATTATATATAAACAGTACAAAAAGTGTTTTGATTTGTACTAGTAGCTTTCGTTTTGTAGAAGTTTTTTTTACAAGTCTATCTCAGTAAAGGCAATTCGTAATCGAGGCACGTAACGATTCTTTGGTCTGTAACGTTAGTTTTGGATTTGTAAATACCACGCCGTTGTGCAAACACGCTGCACAGTGGTTTTTGCAAGAAACTTAGTTTAACAATAAACTAAATATTAAAGATTGAAGTAAATGTTTGCCATATATACGCTTACGAAATATTAATAAAACCAAGATCATTACAGTATTAACCCAATTTTTGGTGAATCTCTAAGTGCCGGCTGTCGTTGTGGAGGTTGGTATCGGCCTGGAGGCTACAACTTCATCACTGCTGATTGGTAAACGTTTATTTGTACTTATTTGTACTTTTTTGCAGACTAACTGAACTATTTCGGTAGTTCCGAAATTCTAAGAAATTTAAAAGGAGTTAAGAAATATGCAATGTGACGTAACGCAGATGATGTCAGTAGTTTCGTTTAGAAATACAGATATTAATTGATATTAACAAATCCAGAATTGTAATTTTAAAAATAAATATGGTGTCATAAATTTGCAGTTATTTCTTTATAAAATAAATTATTCAAAAGAGTACTTAAAGTTCAACTTCCTCAAATACAGTAGTAGTCTGTGCTTTGATTTTACCTTTTTAGTAGGCTTAAATAAATAAGTAATATTTCTTGTAGAATATCTCCAGCTAGCTTCAAGACAGGATACAGGAGCGTATGTCTTCCTTTAAATCCCCCACAGTGTAGAAGAATGTTCGTCGAGTGATCATCATTCAAAAGACAATCATTGTCATAAACATCCGCGCACCAAGACAAAACTGTGCGATTAACGTGAAACATCGGCAAATTGCTACGGGGAAGGCAGACATAAAAATGATTAAAGTTTCGCGCGTCAAAGACCGGCGCTGCAATCGCAATCCGTGGGGCTTAGAAGGTGTCGCGCTTGGGGTTCCCATATTCGTGCCGAAGTACACTGCAAGAGTCAGGTGAGATCCTTGAATGATAGACATGCCGAGGAGCCGCCGTAGATATGCGTACGCCCAACTGACGGAATTTCCCCAGGGGAAATCAGAATAAGAAACAAAAGAGGACTACAACAGACAGTCAAGCATCGGTTAATCCTCACTGGCTAGGGTCATCGCCCAGCTTGCACGGTAACCTAATGGGGAAATTAGGCCATATAGATTAATTTACATATCGTTTAATGCTGAATGCAATTTAGTATAATATTCCAATTGCTTCTATAAATGCCAGCATATATATTGTATATATATATATATGCATACCAATTGTGCATGACTTTAATTTCCAGGATAGTGCCAGTAGATAAAAAGAAGTGCCAAAAACAAGTATTCTCCTTTCGATACATTACTTGCATGCGACGGGGATATTCTATTCATTCTCCAGACTGTAACATATCTTCTTGAATTTCATAAGACTGGAATCAGTAAGAAATATTATTCTTTTAATAATAATTCTTTCTTTACGGTTAGAGACAACGGGTGCCTTCCTGTTATTCTCGCCTTTTTCAGGCAACAAATTTTATGCGCTATAAAACCCGCTGAATTGCTCATTATGTTGTTGTTGTTGAATTTTACATAAAAATGAATGTCTATTTTAATATTTTATCTTGTAATATATGATAAACAGAATTATTGGCAGTTGGGATTCTGTATTCATAGGGTTTTCAGATTTCAGAAGAGTTTTGATTTATTCTTAGCTTTCTACCCTAAACTTTTTCCCGCCGAGGTATAGGTTTCTTTTGTCTGACGGCGCTGGCTCTCCTTCCATGAATCCAAAGGCCGTAATTTAGGGATGGACAACAGCTTATACCTATCGCGTTAAATCCTCATCTTCTTGTTATGCCCATTGTCTCAGCAACCACGTCCACATTGTCCAGTATACAAAAACAAATTCCATGCATTCCTCTTTGAATCGACATACGAAGTCGGTCACTAGAATTTTTGTTTCAGCAGGCACGTGCATACTTTATTTGTAATGCTGATGTAGACAGTAACTCCACTGCGCAGTCTTTAGAGTTCTAAAAAGAATATGTATATAGCATTAGCTTTGAATTTCATAGGCTAAAACCAAACATATCTGGAAACGTGTCATATATTAGTTGAAATCTGGAACGTTTTGAACGTAGTAGTATATATATATTTTTGATTGGAGGTTGAACGACCACCGTAAGCCACTAAATGAGCTTTAGGCAGTCGCCCGTACCCAACGTAGGGTTACTGACTCCAGGAAAGGGAGAGAGCCAGTACCGTAAAACAAACACAACATCCGTTCTTCACCGATATTTGAAACAGGACCCATCTCGAACGAATGGTTGGAAGAAATCTCTTATAACAATGCCTCACCCGGACAGCGCCTATATTTTGGAAGACGTGAATTGCAAATTTGCAAGAATATTTATTTATCATGAACATTCGTTTCTATTGCTATTGAAATATTACCTATATACACTGCTGGCCACCTAAAATGCAACACCAAGAAGGACACGAGATACCAAAGCCAGATTTACTGGAAACATAACAGATACAAAGATCAAACGATTGAGCTTACAGGCCCGTGCGATTTGCGGAACACGCAGACATCAATCGCTCGTGTGGCCCCAATTGCTAGCATAATGGCTGCTATACGCTGCTGATTCGAACGAAAAAGGCTTTGAATGTGGGCTTGGGGTATTTCGGTCCAGGCTGCTTCCCCACGTTCCCACAGTTCATCAGGCGTAGCCGCGGGTGGTGCTTCTGGGCCATTCGGTTCCCGATCAGCGAACAGACGTTTTCGATGGGCGATATATCGTGAGAACAGGCGGGCCACGGCCGCAGTGACACCTGGTGGGCCTTAAATAATTGTTGTACGACGCGTGCACGTGCGGTCGCGCATTGTCCTGTTGAAACGTTTGCGCTGGCAGGTCCTGCAGGTAAGGGAGAACTACAACCTCAAAAACGTCGGTGATGTAGCGGTGGCTGTTGAGTTTATCGGCGTTGCGTACCAGAGGGGTGCGGGTGTCATATCGAATTGCGCCCGAAACCTTAACCGCAGGCGACAGAACGGTACGGCAATGCATAATGCAGGCGTCAAACAGTCTCTCACCGCGGTGCCGCCACGCGCGGATCCGTCCATCGTGGTGTTGCAGACGGAAGCGGGATTCCTTGGAGAAGATAATGTCGTGCCATTCCGTAGTCCAGGTGCGGCGTTTAACGGCCCACTGCCGCCGCACTCGCCGGTTGTGTAACGTCAATGGTAAACGGAGCAATGGGCGCCGTGCAACAAGTCTCCGCTCATACAGACGACGTCGAACTGTACGTGCTGACACAGGTTGTTGCGCAACATACCATAATTCCTGCGCTAACGTTCGTGATGTAGCGGTGCGAGCCGTCGATGCCCGAAGCACAACATGCCGGTCTTCTCGTTCGGTGGTGTGCCGCGGCTACGGCAATCGCTTACGTCGGTTCGCCCCTCTAACCTGCACCCACTGAATCCATACTCGTCTAAATGTTGCTGGATATCGTCCCACACGGGCGCCGATGTCTTGGTATGATAACCCGCTGTCGCGATAAGCCACTATTCCTCCCCTGTCGAACTCCGAAACGTGCTGGAATGACTGCCGTATTGTGCGACGAGGCATCAGGAAGCTTCCCACACACAGGTTCGGCAGCAAAATACATTTCCACTACTTACACCCCGCCTTCTGTGCACCCTTCTTATAGTGATTCACGGTGGCGTGCCGGGCGCACATGATTTGCATATGCCCTGCATTGCTAATCGTTTGCATGTCCTCTCGCGGGCGACGCATGCTGCGAATTTCAGGCCGATCGGATGCTTCCTTCTTGGTGTTGCATTTTGGGGGCCAAACAGTGTATTTGTGAATAACGAATTCACGCTTCAGTTGATTATTTTGCTGTTTCATACAGTTCATTGGCTACTTTTATTGGCCAGAGACTAATGTTCAATATGTAGTATACCAGTTGCATCATCTCCTGTTTGTAAATGATTTTGCACCAATAAAGCTGACTTCTATGTAAATATGACTTTGATAAATATATACCATTTGAGTTGGGATAACATTTTCTTCACTTCCATGCACTTTCATCTTGTGTAATTCCCACAGTTTTTGTTATCGGCAAGCCATATTACCATATATAATTTACATATAATTTACCCTCCTGTAAATTATAGGCAACCCGTATTTTCTATTTAGGTTAAGAGCTTTCAAATCAGGTCAAACACACCAGTTCAAAAGCGTAATTCAAATCAGGACAAAGACACCAGTTCAAAAGCTTACTTCGGATATATTTCCTAAACCTTACTTGCATTCACAGGACTGGAATACAAACATCAGAATATTGAAGCATACAGGATATAGCCCACTCTCTCAAAGTATTCCAAACACAAATGAAAACTTAGGGCGAATATTTAGAGTAATTCACAAAACCGTCATTATGAGTTAATTTTCTGTAAGACATCTTTAGACGCTGTGCTGAGCATGAAGTGCTGAAAATTATTTCATATTTCCACGTGGGTTTTGAGTTTTTGATCTATGTTTCAAACTTCGCCATGATGAGTGCGCATTTGGAAAATCTCTTACAGGAGTTAACCTAACGACATTCTTATGACGAGTGTGTCTTTAAATAATGGTGATTACATTTTAAGATCATTTTAGGAATATTTCTGGTATTAGAGATCGTGACTTATTAAGTAGACTGCTGAATTGCATAATTGTAGTATTTAATTCAATTGTTTGCTGAAAAAGAATCGTTTTTTTTATTTTTAATCTTATGCCGGTCTTACAACGTATTAAGCGGCGAAACGAAATGGGCGGATCACCATTTACATTTGTAAGCTGATATTAACATATACTACAATCGGAAATGATAATCGAGATTACATATGTCAATGAAATCTATTTTATTCACGTTTCGGTTTCTTACACATTTGTTTAATTGTGGGTGGATTTCGGATAACACTCTAGCATTCTGCCAAGAGGTGCAGGTACTATCGGTAGCACTATCGATAGTTTTTTGCAATTCAATAAATCAATAGTTTTTTTTACTATTGATTATTTTACGTTTTCCAATGCTGTAAATGGAAATTATTTAGCTTACACCGATAGCATTGATGATTTGAAGCTCACTTTAACCTCATTTATGCTAATCTCGAAAACATGGAACCCAGCCATATGGATACATGATGACAATGCAAAACAAAAGATGATTTTAATCAAAAGAGTAAACTGTGAGGCCCTGACGGTATGCATATTTTGCTATCTGCTGTTCTCAAGATTAAATCAAGCTCAAAGCGATAGTGTATGGGTTAGTCAAATAAACACGAAGTTAAAAGCGTTTTTTCTCGTTGGTTGTTCTGAAAGTTTAAACTTGCGTTTGGTACTGAAAAATGTATTTGTTGAAAGTTAGTAATCAATAATAATGGGTAAATGTAAAAAATCTTTCGTGGAGCATTATATTTCTTTTGGCAAGGAAAAGGTAAACGTGAAATTTAGCCTTTGTGGGAAGACCTGCAAAACGTCAGGCAATACGACAAATAAAGATCGTTTAAAACGAAAGCATACAGCAACTGTCGTTTAAAATCATCTCAGAAAAAAAGTTGAGCAGCAGTCCGACTTACAACTTTGTATATTCAGTATCTGACAGATTAGTACCATAATTTTGCCAAACACTGTAAAAAAAAATTATTTTGCAGAAAAAACTGCAGAACTCTTTTCTGTAACTTTTGTGAAGAGAAACATAATAAAGACTCACACAGGGCAAACAGAAAAAGAGAAATAGGCAGCTACGAATTAGCTGGTTCTTCATGCAAAACATTTTTTTTCGTGACTTTTGCTTCCTCACTTACTATGGAAGGATATCTTCAAGACATTAGATTAGCCACTCTGGTGGCCCAGTGGTCTAAACGCTAGCTTCTGATGATTCGTCCGAGATGGGTCCGGATTAGAATCTCGTGAGGCAATGTTTTTGTTGTTCTGTTTGTCTTACAGCATAGGCTTCTACCTTATGTGAAACCAGTTGCCCTAAATCAGGAACAGGCGACTGTACAGCATATTGAGTTGCTCAAGGTGGTCGTTAAACCTCAGAAAAAGTTAGCTTCAGACTTTATCGGAGCTTAGCTTTTTGATAATGGGGAGAGATAAGAAAAATTCTGGTCAGAAATAACTTTTCATCTTGCAAAACAAATTTTCTCCTGAGCACTTTGACACCACACTATCAATAAATATCGATTGTTTTTGTGACTACCGAAAACTATCGATAGTTCTGCACCTCTAATTCTGCTCAAACATTATGTTTTCCACAATCAACTGCTTACCACTTAGCAAATAATTATTTGAATTACCTTAGAACTTTGGATGTCTTGAGTTAAATAATCCGCTCACGCAGTCAAAAAGAAACGTGTGATACAAAACGAGTCATACGCTCAGCTCTCATTTAAATTTATTTACATTATAATTTTTAATTCCTTACCAAAAACAAAATAACGTCTGAGATGGGACTCTTTATTTGCTTCTTGAATTGATACCATGTGAATCGTGTTCTACATAAAAACTCTTTAGATAGATACAACATAATTCTAAAGGGATTCACTTTACAGGAAGTACACTATGTGAGCAAAAATGATTGGTCACCATAAATAAATAGAAACACAGTATTGAATTTACATAATAGCAAGTAGGTCCTCCATTTCCAGAGATTACAGCAGTCACTATTCGAGGAATATGAATCCACAAATTCAGGGAGTACGGATGGAGGAGTTTTTCTCTTTTACTTCTTGAGGACATCCACCAGATGTCTCAGTGAAGAAAGTCGTTTTGGTCTAGACCTCATCCGTCATTCAATTTTATCCCATAAGAGTTAAATGGGATTGAGGTCCGGGTTCTGGGCAGGATAGTCCATCGCGAGACCTGATTTCTTGTAAAGGTATTTTATCTTCCACGTTTGAGTAGAAAAAGGTGGCCATTGTATGTGAACGTATACTTCGAAATTTTTCATCTCCGTTGCAGAAAAGAATCGCACCAGCAGCTTGTTTTGGTTTCGTTCCGTGAAGATGAAAATTCTGAGTATAAGTAATAATTTATTGTAAAAGAAAAAAAGGCATCATATGTTAGTAGCTAAAGCGAACGAGGTGAAAATGGAATTGGATTTCAACCTTCAAAGAAATAAGCCGTCCCATTCTGCTGTCACATTATCTCCAGTCTTCAAAATGCAAACTATAACTAACCAATTCATCCTGTGGCGGAAGGGATCGTTTGCTTCACTTACGGAACTTTGTCATCTGATTATTCAACAAGTCAGTCTTCGTTTTGTGGAAAGAAATGTTTTTAATCCAGGTGCGAAACGCCAATCCCTCCCGAACAGAATTTGATTCGCTCGAATTCGTAATTTTACTTAACTTACCCAAATCGGTCTTTCACTTGGCCGAATGGCTGCGGTGTGGAACCAAAGTTTATAAACGCTCAGACACCTTGGTCGGAAACTTTAATATGACTTAATCAAACAGTGCAATTATTTCAATCTGTAAACCTAAAATTGAAGTACGATCAAGTACCAGCAATACAAGTACGATTATAGATGCAAACTGGAATTTTAACTAAGTGGCCAGTGACCTGCAATTCCAAAAATATTAGTGGCCACAATAAAGCACAAAACTGGCTGGTAAGTTAAAAAATCTTAGTTGCCAAAAAGAAGAATCCAGCATAATAAAATAAAAGTGGGGTGGCGGATTAATTGGGACTTTAATGTAACTGCTATTATTTACATGGATGGCTTTATCTGAACATAGAAGCCAATCATTGCGCAAAATAAAAACTATATTTTTCCTTCTATGTTTACTCATTTCAAAAGCATCGATAGTATCGGTGGAAATTTACCACGTATCAGTGAAAACCTGGATGTTTTTGCTAATAAACCGATTGATTCGTATTTTTCCATCTGTAGCAGTAAATGAGCACATCGGTGGGTAAAATCTCAGCTCAATATAATGGTGTTTACTCACCAAATCAAATCGAGTAACCAATAATATATGTTAAAACGCTCGATGCATCGGTGGAAACCTCGATGTTTATTTGATATATCAGTTCATGTAGCATCGAGGAAAAGAACTCGATTTCGTCGATGAAACATCGAACAAAACAGCCAAATCACAACATAAAAATATGGTATTCCCTTCCGCTTTACAAGTATGCAACAAAAAGAAATGCATTTACTTTACGCAGAAAATATACTTTACCAGTTTCAAACATTGGTAATGAAACCTCCATTTGTTTTCGATGTATCGGCTTCGGAAACATCGATGTTTAAGCCCTTTTAGTGCTACATGAAATGTGTGTGGATATGCCAGAAATACTAAACCATTTTCTTAAAAATTGCAAGCTTCATAGAAGAAAGCTGTACTTTCCATAAATTTTATTATTTTGTGCCGACATTTTTTCTTGAACTTTATAAGGATTTCCTTACAGGCTGACGTTATTCTAAGGTGATTCAAAATGTATGCCTTCAAATACTGAAGAAAAAGCTCTCAATAAAGTTCGTCTTCAGTTAACACACGAATTTGGAAAAAAATGTGAGGTATTTGCAATTCCATGATTTCTGCGATTGTGTCGGGTTGTTTGGGAAATCAGAAATGAATACTGTGAAGAGTTTCTAGTAATAAAGCACATTTCGTTCACCAGCGCGGCAAAGTCCGCAAGAAATATAAACACCCTTTGTCACTTGAACACGAGTTGAGCGATTTTGCACTTTGAAAGGGGCTCAAAAACTGATTTCCGACCCTGTAGCGTTCCGTAATTCACCCACGAACCGATGTGAACAGCTCTGCCTCAACTGTAGTACGGAAAGGTTTGGCTATAATTCGCTTTCTTCCCGTCACGTGGAGAAAATGGAAAGTGTGTGAAAAGACTGCAGCAAACGCGTACTTACGATATGTTTCTTACAGAATGTATAGTCGCATGGGTTTTTCAAAAATATTGTTGTTTGACGTTATGATTCGTGCAGATTTCGTTTCAAAACAATATTATTGATAAAGGTTATGATCATTCACTCAGATATCTGCTGTTTGATTCGGGAACTAGTTGGGTCAAAATCGAGGGCTGATAATTCATCGCACCGCGCTTTTAGCACAACACGCGCAGGCCGATGAATCGATCGCCGTCGCACTAAAAGAGTTCTGCAATATCGAGGTTTAAACATCGATTATCGGTGGCAAAAGTTTGATGTTCAAAAACATCGAGATTTTTTGCCCCTCCTAGTTAGCACTGGTTCCACTTTCTTTTACCTTTACTTCTGAATTATTATACTTTGGTAAATTGGCACTAAAAATAACAAATGGCCAAACTGGCGACCACTAAAATAAGTTTAATCGCCAAAGTTGCCAGTTAACCTTTATCTGGCGAGTGGCGAGTGCTAATTGGCACCTATAAGTACGATACTTTTAGTAATAATGTAGAAAGAGACAGACGGAGCGCATAATTAAATTCGCAGATGTCAAAAATGTAGTTACGGCAGTGGTACCTTAAATTACCGCTTTCACAAGTATACAATGCTATTTCGGAAAGTTGCAACACCACGAAGGACTGTTGGTATTAGCTGGAAACTTAGAAGATACGTAAAACTGTGCTTGGCACATGGAAATGATAAAAATATTAGTGAAAATGTGAAAATACTCATGCGATTTCGGTGCAGCGTCATCTGGACAGTCCTGTCTTGGGTACAAAGACAGGACCTCAAACTGGAATTTGCAATCAGTGAAGATCCGACACTGAGTCGCAAAGGTGTTTATTGTGCCTCACTACCCCCGTCGCCGAATAAGTTCGTATTATAAACACGTGACTGAATTAGATCGCGGAAGGATTAGTCGGATAAGAGAGGCTGAATATTCCTCCGCAAAACTATAACTTATACGGCAAGAAACGCCTGCAAACTGAAGTGCGAAAAGTCATGGGATAGCAGTGTGTAAAAGGTTAACTGGCGCTGGCGTCGTATAACAGCTTCGACACATGCCGCGCTATTTATCATTTGCGAGGTGTAGTATCGTGAGTCAGGCTGAATCACTGCCTTTATAATTATGGAAAACTGACGTGAACTATCGGAGTTTGAACCAAACATGGTAGTCGGAGCCAGACGGATGGGACATTCACTTTCCGAAGTTGTGCGCGTATTCAATATTCCGCGATCCACGTTGTCACGTGTGTACAGAGAATGCATGGTGGAAGGCATAACCACATACCGTGGACAGTGAAATGGCCGACCGCGGGTGCTGAATGACCGTGACCAGTTACGTATGGCTGTCAACCTGTTATCATACAAGCGAGACAGGCTGAAATAACACCAGCATTCAATGCAGGAGGTACCAGAGGCATATCCATTAGGTCAGTGATGTATAATGTGGAGTCCATGGGGTATGGGAGTAGAAGACCACACCTCAGTGCGTTTGCTAACACCAGGACATCGGACACATCGCCTCAACTAGGCTTGTGAAAATTGTAATGGCCAGACGACCCCTTTTACCCGCGGCGATGATAGGATAAAACGGAAATTCAAAGACTTTGGAAAAAATTGGTACAAAGTGACGAAAACGAAGTCGTCCAGTTTTAGAAAATGTCGTTGATGAAGTGGAAGTTACCAGTGCCTACAGAGCCAGCCGGAACCCATTTCCACACATCAGTGCCAGTAACAAGACCCGACATTAAAATTTTCGGTGGTCAACAGTTTGCAAAGTTCTGAAATCAATTGCGGAACGGCATACGTGCAGAATGCATGTGATGCTTCTAGGACGCGAGAGGAACGCTTGGACTTACCTCTCCGATTCCTGATCCAGATGGAGGCTGACAATATGTGGGGTTTATCTGTCATGTGATAAGATGAGGTACATTTCATTGCTACTGGCACTGCGAAGTCGCACAACTGATGAATATGGAAAACAGCACGACTAGGTACGCAAAAGACCTGTACAGAGTATATACGACGGAATGGTATGACTGCACAGATTTCATCCCTTACCAACTTTTCTTCGAAACCTCTGCACCCCATTGCAGCAGTAAGTTGCGCAGAAAACCAGTAAACGGTACTGTGCTCTTAGGTCAAACACGTGACCTGCGCAGGAAGAAGAGGCAGAGCTATCCGCAGTGAATAACAAGCAATCACGACCCGTTTTATGTATGACCTGGGATGCCTTTGACTGTGGAATGTGGTGTTACATCCACCCAATCTCCTGGTGGAAAACCAGTAAACGGTACTGTGCTCTTAGGTCAAACACGTGACCTACACAGGAAGAAGAGGCAGAGCTATCCGCAGCGAATAATAAGCAATCACGACCCGTTTTATGTATGACCTGGTATGCCTTTGACTGTGGGATATGGTGTTACATCCACCCAATCTCCTGGTGGATAACCCAATGCACCGCTATTTCATCGATTAGAAACTCATGAAGAATGTTTTTCATATAATTTTTACTTTTGTTTAAATAGAATTGCTTTCGTGAAAGTTTGCATGAACTTTTTGCATTTCCACCAAACAGTACACATTTTTCAAACTTAAATTACCTTTCTTTTAAAGAGGAGAAATATTATTAAAAAAAACACTGAGTTGGTGCCTGAGGTTAGTGGATGACCCCAACTAACTTCTGTGTGGATAAGCCGTTGCATCCATTAATATCTCGGTCGGCAGGAGTTGACGTTCTTCAGCCGAATATTCCGGAATGAACTCGATTTTTTGTGAGTTTCCGAAGTCTCATTCCGCCGTCTCTCCAGAACTTACACAGTGTAGTTTTTGGCTTTTGGGATAACCGAAATGTACATTCTATCCTGACTGCATATGCTCTTTTTCAGATCTGAAAATGAGTATAATGCGTGAAGTGGAAAACATCGACCGCAACATGTTGCGAACAGCCGAATCAAATGTCTTTGTACCTATGCAGCATGACATTTCTTCTGACGAGCAGAATATTGAAGACATACTTTTCTGAAAGTTTTCTGATGTCAGTAAACATAAAATTTATTAACCACTGTTTATTTATTTCGTCTAAAGCTACATTGTTTCCTTATGTAAGCAATTTGAACTTGTTTTTCAGTTCTATTGTGCATGCAACTTAATTCTCGGCCACTGGCACAACACGTTGACAGCAAATTGTAGCATATCGAACACGTACCTAATCAGGGAAATAATCACCGTCGTGTTGGATGCATTTAAGCCATCGGTCATGGAGGTTCCGAATGCCACTGCGGAAAAAAGAGGGCCATTTCGAGTTGATAAAGTCATCAATATTTGTGCGGACCTCTCCGAGAGAAGCAAAGTGCGTATCACTGAGGTGATGTTTCCCGGAGAGAAAGAGGTGATAATCCGACGGGGTTAAGTCTGGAGAATACGCAACGTGGGAGAAAATCTCCGATCTCAGGTCGGTGATCGTGTTTAAAGTCGTTTTGGCGGTATGAGGACGCGCGTTATACTGAAGCAACTGGATCGACCTTCTGCCCTTGCCGGCGTATGGTCTTTTCGCCTCCAGTGCGTCACTCACACGAATGAGTTGCTGACAATAACGCTCAGAATTCACCGTTTCACCAGGTTTGAGCAACTCATAGTGTACGACACAGCGCTGACTCTACCATATGTACAGCAACAACTTCCTGGCATGGCTATTCGGTTTAGGGGTACTGGTGGTAAGCTGACCTGGATAAAACCACGATTTGCGCCGCTTATGATTATTGCAGAGGATCCACTTCTCATCGCAGGTCAAAATCGTGTGGAGGAAATCCTTCTTCTTGAATCTAGAGAGCAAGGACACAGCAACATCGCAGTGCCTAGACTTGTTTGCAGCGGTGAGTTGGTGGAGCACCCAACGGCCCTTCTTGTTATTCCTTCCAAGCTTTTGCAGGCGCTTTGCAATGGCTTGCCGTGTTGCTCCGATTTCCTGGGCGAGCTGTGACTGTGTGCGACAGGGATCCACGTCCAATAGTTGTTACAGTTCCCCATCACCAACTTTGTGTTGCTGTTTCGGACGTTATGCATCACGGAGATCGAAATGTCCCTGCTTAAAACGCTAGAACCGCTTCTTACACGTATTGTAGGACACAGCAGCCTAACCCAAATCAGCACAAATCATTTGCTGCGTTTTTGCGGCACTTTTTTTCCAGCTGAAACGCAAACAGGAGGCAGTGACTCAAATGTTGCTTCTCGAACGACATTGCTTTCACCGTCAACTTCCGTCACTTCTGTCACTATAGCTGTGTGCGATTACGGTTGCCTGGAAAGTTGTTGGCCGGCGCAGCAATCAGCCGTTATCGCACACAGCTATTTGCATTTGCCGATGTTCTATGATCGCTTGCAGTTAGCGTCCGAGAATTAAATTGCACACCTGATATTATTTTCTCATTTTCCCAGTAAGTTCCCTACAAGGTTTCGTCGCGATGTCTCCATTACTTGCCTTGCTATGCACCCGGTAATTAAGATACTTGTTTTACTACCTTCTGATACATAAGCACATGTATATCGCTAAGTTGTTATCTGATACTCGGAGGTTTGTTCGGCATAGAAAGACAAACTGTCAGGTTAAGTCCAATAAAGACCAGTTGTGTGTTTTAAAACCGATGGAGCTAGATATTTCTTGGAGTTGATGTATCAACTCTAAGAAAACTTACAGCGATCTCTCTAGCCAGCATGATCTTCACACTAACGTTCCATCACACGTTTCACACAAGGCTCTGTATTTGAAGCTTATATACCGTTTTCTAAGGTGGAGAGATCTACCTGCCCTTTCCATGATTTTCTTAATGTTTATCTATCTTTCTTTTCTGCCACGTAGGTTCAATAACTTCTTTGTGTTACTTATTATCAACATTACCTTAAAACTTGCTGCAAATGGCATAAATATCGGAACGAATTAAGGGAAACAAATAAAAATTTATGATTTTACTTATAATATTTTTTTTTCGAAAAATTAACTAAAACTATATTTTTAAATAATTGAAAGAGACATTTAAGCACCAGTAGTTTAGTAAAATGTTAATATCTCGAACTTTTGCAGTGAAATTTTAAGATCTCAAGAATTGTTTTTAAATTCGCATGGAAAGAATTAAAAATAACACCTTGAAACAGGGTGTCAGTGTTTCTGGAATCATGATACTTTTTTGTCCATTTTTGATTGGAGGTTTAATGACCAACCTAAGTACCACGATGGGATGTAAACAGTTGTACTTTCCTGACTTAGGATAACTCGATATAGGGAAGAGAGTGATCCAGTACAATAAAACAAAAACAGCATTCATGTCTCATTTGGAATTGAACCCTGACTTACATCGGACGAATAATAACAAACGAGCGTTTAGACCACTGCTCATTCCGGACTCACGAGAATCATGTTTGGCATATCAAAGTCAATTTTTTTATCGGCCAAACACTACGTTTCATGAAAAATGGAGAATCTGGATCTCACAATAAAATTCATTTGTGCTTTAAGAACATGAAAATGCTGCATTTATAATAATATTTAGTTTTGCCTAGGAAATTTTTTGGAAGATTTCGATGAACAAATCTGAGGAATACACATATTCATACACGTAAAATTATGTGCTAAATATTTGGATGATACAGTAAAGCTGTTCTATGTTCGGGAATAAAAAATTGTCAATTAAATTCCTTTAGCTCATGCTATTTGCTCTTTGTTGGAATGAACACCAGATGATAATATTAACTTATGTAGAACAATAATTCTGTATCTCGCACAATGATATATATCACTAAGCTTCAAAGCATCTTATCCGTATGCATCTGTTCAAGCAAAAACAAAAGTGTCCTAACATTTATAGGGTTTTAGAAGTCTTTTTCCTCCCATTGTCTCTTCAAATAAGAAAAAAAGTAATGCGTATTTTACCTGCAGAGCAGCTACGCATACCAGAAGCAAGGGTGTTAACAATCAATTCCTTATATCACCAAAATCGAAATCAAATATCTTTCCGAAAATGACCACATCTAAAAAAAATCAAGAGGTCCATAATAAATACATAGGCATATTGAATAATAGAAAATAGGGGATTTAACAACTCAAGTAGTCACAACAATATTATTAGTAGTATTCTACCTCTTCCAACTGGATGAGGTAGAACAAAGTTTTATGTGGCATTAAACCCTGTGGTTCTAACAGCATTCTTGAGATATTAGCTAACTTCACTTGTTTCAATGTTTCATCGTTTAGAAACTCAATTTCTTTCACATTTAATCTACATTTATGATTGTGATCCGACGATACCAGTATACTAACAAAAAAGTAATAGAATTAATAAAATGGGCTTACTATTAAGGTGTAACATCTAAGCGCTTGCGAAATCAAGAATAAAATTGATAAAAGTGTGTAATTATCCCTCGGGCAATTTTGTCTATAAATCTGTCTTCCAATATTTTCCTTGCTAAGCCTTTCCTCATCCATAAAGCGGTGTTTCGCTACTTCAAATTCTCTTCCGCTAAACAGTCAGGTGTGATTTCGTAATGTATTAGTAGTGGTCGATTTGAGTGCTCGATAATTTTCGAGAACATTTTGTTGCTGTCGCATGTTTTGAATTTCTAAAGGATAGTAATAAATTCAGGAAAGAGCAGCGCATATCAACGAGCTTCAATCGGGTAAAGTTAGTGTTCGGAGGTGAAGCAAAAAAAACGAATCGTTACGATTCTTCGGAAATTTGGGCACTTTTGTGCAAAATTATTTATAATATGGTTACGCGGATTAATGATGAAAGTTTTTGGAAAACGAAATTAACAGAATCAGCTAATGGCAATTAAAACAGTCGTATATCAAAGCGTGGGATGTTATGTTGTTAAACTGAGATACACTTGCATCCCGCGTTTGATGATGGTCACTTGATGGTAATACACTTGCATTTGATAGTGGTCAGTTTTTCTGAACAGGAATTTAAAACTTGGATATTGTCGGTCACGGTTTCAGTTGCAATTCTGGATAAAGATATGCTCTGATCGAAAGACGTCCATATTTATCGCGAGATAAGAAATAATATCTTCAGTTTTGGCGACAAGACAACTTTCAGGAAAACTGTGTAACAGCTGTATTATAAAAATGTTCTGAACAAAATACGAAAACATTGCATGAGTAAATGAGCACTTATTTTTCATGAAGTAGTGATTAGAATATTGCATACATATATTGACTTTGAAGTAGAGATTTATAGGATTCGTCTCTTAGCCTAGATCGGAAGTCATTTACATGTGGGTTCGGAGGTCATTACGCGATCATCACCACACAAACACGAAAGAAATGGTCCTATTTTCTCTTCGAGACGAGCCTAATTGTAGGCTTAATTACAGAAAAAAGACTGCAAAACATAGTTAAATTTATAACGAATTTTATAATTATTTATAATTTAAATAATATTTAACTGAAAACTATCAATGCTGTACTGCTTTAAGTCTTATAAATGCTATTTTTTTTTAAATTTTACTCCAATCACGACTCAATTTAAGAATGATGAGATTTTCTTGTCTGAGCAATTTCTTGTCCTTACTTAAATATTGGCATTTATTGAGTTAAAACTAAATGTTACCCTTTGAATGGGTGTGGAGCTGCACTTTAAATGAAAAAAAAACGTATTTCCAATAGATCTTTACCGAGCCAGTTAAGCTCACATGCCTGCCTTCTTTACCCGTAGCTAATCCATGAGATGTAAACTGGGGATACATAAATTTGCTGTCACTACCCTGAGATCAGAAAAACATGTAAATATATTTGGCGAGTTAATGGAAATAGGAGATTACGTCCAGCAGTTCAAACACAGTGTTGCGAATCGCAGGAGTTGAATTTAGTTTCCTATTTTTCCAACACAAGAAGCACAGCAGTCATACGAGGGGGCTTTAATATTTTCTGAGCGTGACCTTGAATATAGTGGTTGGTGGATGAACGACGTATCGTAAAGTATGCATCTCTCTTTAGATACGTAAACTTCTCGCATGATAGCGGTGTCATCATTTGAGACAAGACCACAATCTATTGAAGTCTATAAGGTGAAAATGGATGAGAGACAGATGAAATTTCAGGAACGAGCGGTGATTGAATTTTTGTCGAAAGAAGGTGAAATGCAAGTTAGTATTCATCAACAGATGGTTCGTCTGTATGTCGGTGGTGCACTGTCATATGCCACAGTCAAAAGATGGGCTTCTCCCTTTAAACGGGGAATAAACTCTTTTGTTAACGATCCTCGGGTGGAACTCTCAGCTGATATAACCACAGGAGAAATTTGCCTGAAAATGTAGGACCATTTGATGTCAAGACAGCGAATCTATATAACACAAATTGCTGAGGAAATGAAATTAAGTATTGTCTGTGTTTGGACTATTTTGCAAGAGCAGTTAAAGATGTCAAATGTCTGTGCGAGATGGGTACTTTTATTTTTGACACTTGAGATGAAGATTTATTGTGCTAAATGTATAAATTCGGGTTCAACATGACCACATTAACCGCGAACGAGTAGTCTTCTATTCCTTTAATGTGATTGGTTATGAACGTGGCTTCACCATTTGGACATTGATACTAAGCAAAAGATCATGCAGTGCAAAACACCACAGATCACCAGCAGCAAAATTGCGCAAAACATAAACATCTGCATGGAAGAATATGGATACCAATTTTTAGGAGTCAAGAGGATTGCTTTTATTAGATCACTTGCATCACTAAAAGAGTAGAAATGCTGCTTATTATTCCGAGCTATTGTGACAATGGCGTGAAGCCATCAAAAGAAAACGGCGAGCGAAATTCTAACAAGTCATTTTGCATCACCAGGACAATTCTCTAATCTATACTGCCGATGTTTCCGTGCAAGCTGTGACAGAATGTGGCTTTAAATTTCTTCTCCACCCACCTTACTTACCTGCCTTCGAATCTAGTCATTTTTTCCTCTGGAAAATTTCAGAAAAATGTCTGCGACTTAGGCGTTTTGCGGATAATTTTGAACTGAAAGAGGCAACGAAATATTAGTTTGACGATAAAGATGAAACATATTTCGCATCTGGAATTCACCATTTCGATGACATAAGCAACCAGGGTGTAAAAATCACAGAAGACTATGTGGAAAAATAGAGGTGAGCTTTTTAAAAATAGAATATTGCCACTGAATGTTTTGTTTTTAGACTTGGAACTTACAGAACACACCACGTAGTACTCATCAAAACAACAAACGGAAGAAATTTATTTTCGCGTTTTGACAGTGATGTGTTGGTGAGTGAGTGATATGACTTGACACTCCCTTTGCTCGCTACGTGTGGCTGAACTGAACTTTGAACTGTTTCCAATAGCAAATTACAGGTCGTCGCCTATGAATTCCACTCTGATTTACTCAACGTGTAGTCAAGCAGAACGCTTGATGGGATATTATTATCCTTTTATTGGTATTCCACCTTTTTGTCAGAGTAAGATGAGAACATTTTCTGTATCAGTAATGACGTTTTATTTTTTCAATGCAGCGTTCATCAATAGGAAAAGGGGTTTCCTTCAAGCGGATAATGCCCCAAGTCATTCCTTTCAAATCGTCGATCGTAAACTACAGAAAATTGAAGGTCAAGATCGAACTCCACACAGCTCGGACGATGCCCCATACGATCACAACCTGTTACGCTTTTGATACATTTCCTACAAGGACATCAATTTACTTAAGTGGTTGATTCGAGTTTGTAATCCGAAGGTGTTTGTCGTTGGAACCAGCTGTGTGATGAAGCCCTGTAATCATGATTTCCATAGTACGGCGGAAAAGGACTACATAAAACGCAGCATGTTTCTTACACAATGAGGTGAAGGTATATGAATTTGTTCCATCATCAAACGTTTAAACTGATAACTTTGACATTCTGTGTGCTAAACAGCAGTGTTAGGATAAAAAATATCCAACCACATTTCCACAAATTAGTTCGGCTGAGCATTATCCCTCTTTCAAACTATGGAATCGCACCGTTATGTTATCACATGATGATTGGTTATTTCTTTTCAAATATCAGGGCGTTTCCCATCGTTTCTACACATTTTTTAGAACAACCAAACATTTTAAATTTTTTATCGCGAACATACAGTAATTCATTTGTCAAACGTTTAAAAAAATTTCCACCATTCTCAATTTTCATTTAAGTTTCTGTACCTACATTTTCTGCACCACAGAGCCATGAAAATTATGGCAATAAATTCAGAAATTTCATTCTGAATTTCTTACATTTTTTACAATCTATGGTGTTTGTTATACCATGGTTTCACACCACAATACTGAGAAAGCAGAACGGAGCAACAAGCTCGTAGCATATGAACGGGAAAACACTCAGAGCTCCATGCCTATGAAAACAGCTCACAGTTTACATATTTTGTAATCCTTATAACGATTTGTGGAACTTGACTAGAATTCGATAGGGAATAATGAAAAATATTATCATTGTGCTGAAAGTCTTGGTATATCTCATTTTAAAAAATTATTTTAAGTTCAATATAATTAGTAAGGGAGAAAAGAAATTCTTGAAAAACTGTAAGTTTTTCTTTTTTTTTTATGTTCCACAGTTCATATTGATACTAGTAATAATGCTTCAATGTAAACCAGATCTATGGATAATATATTTTATTTAAAAGATGTATAAAATTATCTGATGTAATTTTCCTTACTTGAGTATATACTAATATAAATTATTACTTAGGTTGTTACCAATTTTATGTAATTAACTATATTTTCACTTGTTCGTATTCCCAAAACTGAAGTCATGCTGTTTAATTAAACACAGGTAAAATTGTGCAGTAATTAGATTGAAATATTTAATTCTTTAATTTTATTATGAAGAAATTCAAATGAATACCAGGATACCCTTTCATCATTTATTATCCATGAGCTTTAGCTCACGTCCTAAGCAAAGAACTTCAAACAATTTTTTTTCCGAAATTTTAGTTTGATCATTACTAGTGTCTGGGAACGGCAATAGAAATGTCGTAGGAAGATCCTCATTGGTAGGAATAAAACGCAAGCAACCAATTGGCGTGCGTGATGTGTATCACTAATGCCAGGTAAGTATGAAATAATTAGCAAACTTTCTGTATTTGATATAATTTTTCGAATTTTTTACTGAAAGCCATTGATCAAATTACCGGGTATATGTGTAGATTATCGTTCTAAATTATTTCGCGAGAAAAATGTTAGTACCTGGAAAAAGTGCGACGTACGGATTCAGAGTATGGATATTAAAGGCAAATGGTACAGAAATTTCATATTTTAAATGTGTTTTGAAAATTTTAATCGGAATATTGACCTGTAAGTTCGATGCTGTGAAGAGACGCTGCGGTTGGCCTAATGCATCTCTACTGCGATGATGTCAACTGTGCTCCGTTAAAAGGAAGGTTCGTTGCTGAACCGAAATGACGGGTGGAAGAGTACGAGAGAAAGCGGTTACTTTTTGGCAGGAGAGCAATAAATTTTGTAGTGTACGCTACAAAAAATAGGTCCAAATTATGCGCACTTTATTGGTATCCCATACGTTGTTGGCAGGAAAACCCGGAAAATAAGATCTTTGATTAGCAAACGATACGTATCAGTGACAGAGAAATTGACCTGCGAACAAAGTATCAACACGAGTATTCTGCCCACCCTAGTGTAAAGATCTGGAAAAGCTGTTGTCTGTGGGATGAAGTGCTGCACCAACGACTGTAGAAAGTACTTTTCGTTTGTTAGAAGTGAACCGGAATTCATTCAGTTGATTATTCTAACAACGATATTTAACAGCGGAAATACTACCAGAAATATCATATGCGACGAATTTTTTAACACTGTTTTATACGTCATCTGCATTCTCGTCGGGAAAGCATCGGGATGCTTGCTAAAATATCATTCAGTTTGGTCAAAGTACTTGTATTGAGTAAAAATATGTAAAGTGATATCTGTCCTAGTTCAGGCATCATGCTAAAAAAAGAACTTCTCACACAATTTCCACTTAACTACCCGCTGATCATCCATTTTTCATCCAGTTTTGACAGTTAGCATACAGTGCATGACATTTTCCCTCAAAAGTTAGTAAAATTGTCCCTGGTACAATAAATGACAAGGTAGAATACTTAGTAGATATTTTTAACTAACTGAATAATGTCAACAAAAGCCTAAAAGGAAACAACATCACTCCATTTATTGTTTAAGACAAAGTAAACGCCATGCAATGCGAGCTCCAGTTTGGAAATGGAGAAGCTGAAAAAGGCAACGTGCCTTTCTTCTCATTCTTCCAAGGTTTTGTTCAAGAGAATTTCCTACAACTTGATCCGGATGAGTTGGGTAACATAAGAAACCACTACCAAAAATAGGTTCAATGCTTCCCTGCTCATTTCTCGGAAGAAATGGACTCTCATGACCGGAGCAAGGATCCCTTTTCTGACTGAGATGCTTTACCACCAGTGTTGACAAATGGAGAAAAGAACAGGTCATTGAAATGTCATATGAGACTGGTCCGGAAAGCATCATTTCGAAACTCCCTCTTCCCGATTTTTGGATAAAAGCACGATGTGGCTACCACGAGCTCACCGTGACGGCCATCGAGTTATTGGTGTCCTTTTCAACACTGTATTTGTTTGAGCAAGAATTTCCGTGCTTGCTTTCGACCAAAACAAATACCGGAACAGATTGCATACGTAAACCAACTCCAGGCTAAAATTAATCAAAACACAGTCTGATATCCAGAAACTGGTTTCAATGATGCCAGCTCAATTATCTCATTAATAATACTTTTGTCACACTTCCATTCTAACGACATTTTAAAAATACAAAATGTAAAACTTAGTCATTAAACACGAAATTATTTTTTTTTACAAATGATTAGGTCTATAAAAAAATATTTTCCCGTGATAGCCTTTGGGAGTTTAGGTAATGGTCGTTTTTAAAATAATGATAACACGACAAAAGGTGCATCAGAAGAAAAAGGTTGAAAAGCACTGTTGTAAAGCAATAGTGCCTACATTTCTAGGCAAAATCTCCAATATTATGTAAACGTTTTACATTTTATATTTGTCTGCAAATACGGAGTCTTTTCGCAAACCAAATTTGTAGTCGAGACACACTCCTTTCAAATAAAAGGAACAGAAGCCCCATTCTACTTGGTCTAATATTTGTCATAATGTAAAATAATTGGAACATTTCACCGGTCTATAAAGAAAAAATGAAGCTCAGACACATTTGCGGCATTAATAGTACCCTTTTTTCAAGCTAATGCTTTTAAACTCCTGTTGTGTGTGTGTGTGTGTGTGTGTGTGTGTGTGTGTGTGTGTGTGTGTGTGTGTGTGTGCGAGCGCAAGTTTCTACACTATATTAACAAAAGTCAACGGACACTTAGAAGAGAAACACAACATAACATTTATTAACACACATTTGTATGGTGTTGGTCCACCTTTGGCTTAATGCAGGCACTGAACCTTAGAGGTATGCTTTCTACAAGGTTTTCGAGCACAGCGATAGGTATGCATTTCCATTCAGTACATAACACTACCGCTAACAGTTGCTTAGTAGTAGGCCTTGGCTCCAAACTTCTCATGCGACGCTCTAATTCATGCCATAGGTGGTCTATGGGATTAAGATCAGGTCTTTGTGCTGTTGGCCAGTCCATACACGATATAGAATTATCATCAAATCACGCGGTAACAGTTATTGCTTTATGGATCGGTGCAATATACGTCTGGTACCAACAAGGTTCGGTTCGATAGTATCGCCACAGCGTTCTTAGGGCATAATTGTCCAGAATATCGAGCGACACGTGTTGGCTAACAAGTTTGTCGACGATAAGCAAAGGGCCGAGACCATGGCACCAGAAACACCCCCACACGAGTACACTGTCGGCTCCAAACTAACCGTAGGAACTGTACACTGACGAGTAGCATTCCTGGTGGAGATAAAAGGCTTATGAGCAGCCGCAATACCACGGTAACCCAGGGAATAAAATTTTCTGGGAATGGTACTTGTACATACCGAGGCTCCAGCATTTTTACTCGCATGTACCAGTGAGGTCTTGTACAGTACTCTGTCGGTTAGCTATAACGACTCTCTTGAGGCTTCGACGTTCGGTATCACTGATTTGCTTTGGTCTGCATGTACGTTTTGCTGTTTTTGAAACGCCATGTGTCTTCTACTTATTCAGTACGTCCAAAACAGTTGATTTGTGTATGTTTAAACGTCTCTCGGTTTCTCTTATGGGCAACCCGCTAATACACTGGCGGAAAGTGAAAAAAGATCACCACGAAGAAGACGTCTGATACCAACGAAATGTATACAGCATAATAATGGAATACAGAGGATAACGTGATCAAAACATTATGGCAAAATACAGCTGTATTTGCTGTTAAACTGAAAAATAACATTTCCATTTAACATGGTTAGTATGAGGTTGAAGCGCCATGAACTGCGTCACACTGTGCAATTCTGGCATGGAGTCTGTCGTACAGATGTTGGATGTAAGTTTGGGGTATTGTGTTCCAAGCATCCTCAACCTGGAGGCGTAAATCAGGGAAGTTCGTGGCTGGCCGTGGAGACTGGATAAGTCGTTGTCCCATAAAATCCCAAACGTGCTCAATGGGGGACAAATCCGGTGAACGTGCAGGCCATGGAAGTTGTCTCACACCCTGAAAAAAATGTTGCGTTGCACGTACCGTGTGTGGACGTGCGTTATCTTGCTTGAAAACACCACGATGGACCGACCTTACAAATGGCAAAACAACTGGCTGAATGATGTTGTTGATGTAGGAGGTGCTGTTTAACGTACCCGGTACAAACACTAGTTGTGTACGGGAGTGATAGGTGATCGCTCCCTACACCGGGAGACCAGGTGTAGGCCCTGTGTGTCATTGGCGGATGCACGAAGGGTGGAGACGCTCCCCTGTGCGTCTGCGAACACGCATACGGATATCGGAGGCTCCCAAGCAGAATCTGCTTTCATCGCTGAACACGACAGATCGCCATTGTGTTATCCAGTACAGACGTTGGCGACACCACTGCAGCCGTTCCTGACGGTGGGCTGGAGTCAGAGGCACATGTGCACGTAGTCCTGCATCCAGTAGACGGTTGCGGATTGTTCGCTCAGTCACGTACAATCCGCAACCGTCTACTGGATCATGCAAACGGCAGCTCGGATTTACGTCGCAGTGGATGTTCTGCTTGACAACGCCCCTCTTCTTATGCGTCGATCGGTCCGCTCATCAGTCCGTCTGTGACTCCCGGTTCCATGTCTCCTCGTGTGGGAATGTTCCCCGGACCATCTACGTCACCATCGTACCACCACCGATACTTCCCTTACAATTCGCTCCGCAATACGACGATACGACCACCAGGCCTCGCGGAGTCCGACTGGACGACCTCGCTCAAAGTACGATAACTGCTGAAATCGTACACGTCTTCCATGTCCAGGCATTGCAGCTTCTTCAGGGTCTTTGCACGTGTCCGTCCGCTGACGACTGATTACATTCACTTCGCAGTACTCCTTAAATACCACCGACGATAATTTGCATATTATGCCGTGCTGTGGCGTAAGCGCTCACCGGTTGGTCCCGAAATTATAATTACACCTACGTAAACTCGACCCCATTAACATATGTAAATTTCATAATCGTCCGCCAATTCCTTCTTGGTGTTATTTTTTCACTTTCCGCCAGTGTATAATACCCAACAACCTTTCCTTTCTCAAAGTCAGTTCTCATGCGCCGCGACATTTTCACTAAACCTCTCAGTGTGCTATGATCGCGGTCAGCCGAAGGCTTGTCTTTATACCGTGTGCACCTGTACCGCGCATCTTAACAACGCAACGGAAACTTTGATAGTTTCTGTCAAGTTTATTTGAAAATAGTTATTCCACACCATGCATGAATTTCCTCAGAGCGGTATATTCGCAATATACTCATACGGACAATGAAATTTGCGGACCATGAAGGAATCATCGGATTGGACTGAAATTTTATGGACGTAATCATACAATTGAATGATACATATGATGGCGAAAACAGAGCTGCAGGATAATTACAGAGGGATCTGTGGCACCCAGTCCGTTCGTGTTCAACAGAGCGTCGCACCGCCTCGTGCGGCGAAGCATGCTGAATTAATGTCCGGCATGGACAAGGATACACCCCTGATGTTATCCTGTGGCAGAAGCTCCCACTCGTGTTGGATGGTGTGATCCAAATCCCGGATAGTGCGGCACGGCGGCAGCTGAAGTTTCAACAGGTCACTCACATGATCGATAAGGGACATGTCCGTGGAGCGGGTAGGCAATTGAAGTGTCGGGATATTACATAGGCAGTCGTGGAAACCCGAGCCGTGTGCGGTTGGGGATTATCATTCCGCACCTGGAATTCCTGTCAAGAATGGTACCAAATGGGGCCGTAGTATCTCATGCACATACCACTCGCCCGTCAATGACCCACGTACCACTACGAGAGCTGATCGGCTATCGTAGGCTATGATTGCCCGGACCATAACTCCAGCAGTGGGGGAGGTGTGGTTCTCAATAGTGTAGTCGGGATTGTGACGTTGACCCTGGGAACAACAACAAGAAACATGATAATCTCTAGTAGATATCTAAAGGAGTATACAGTTACCATACAAAAAAGGTTTGTGTTGAAGCACAATAATTAAAATACATGTTCATTCTTAGTCATAGCAACTTCTAAAGCTAAAGCCTCTATCTACCGTTTAAGATGTGATCTTTATATTGCAATTTATACTGCAATGAATGATTGTGTTATAAGTAATCCTCTCTCCCGTTCTCATGCGTACCATTTCATCATGAAAAAATTTTGCTTTTTATCATTTTTTACGTGAGTGCAAATGTTATCATCAGTGCACCGTACCCCAAAACGGTTTCCTCTTAACTGTGGTTTCATGCACAATTTATGCTTCCATAAAAAACAGCGATGAGAAATAATCGTTGGGAACGATGCACTACTAATAATATATGCACGACCGTAGAGTGCATATAAAGTCAATATTGTTCATGCTTCACGGCTTCGCATGGGAACGGTGACAAGTTGTCATAACACAATCATTCACTGGAGTCAAACTCAGAATGTACAGATAGATATTAGAGGACCTCAAGCTTTGCTTAAAGTGTAAACCCAAGTTTTAGAAAGTTGCTTGAACTAAAAGCAATGAAAATGTGAATATATTAATCTCATAGAAATGCGTATAAAACTCATTATACTGCAATACAAACGTTTTTACATCATTGATATAAAATCTGAGAGCTATTTATAACAGACGGTCACGTTTTTTGTTGTTGCAACTACTGTTTCATCACCAGTTCCATGCAAATTTACAACGTACACGCCCATTCTTTATCTTATCGGTCAACGCCACTCAAGTGCTGGCCAATAAGATTACGAATTAGAGGGACCTAAAGCCTTGCTCGAAATGGTAGGGTGGATTTCTTTTCGAATCACTACGTATATTTGTTTCATTGGCAGCACCAATTATGTGATATTACTGCTAATTTAAACTATATTTTAGAGTTTCCACTGAATAAATTAAACACGGTTTTGACTTATCTGCCAATATGATAATTTTTGTATTATTAATTACTAACAGTAGCAGTTGTACACATTGAAATTTCTCATCTTCGATAACCTCAGCATGGGTCACCGCTACTTCCCAGCCCAATTTCAGCACATTTTCTGTAAAATAAGCAACCGATCCTTTTCTGTACGCATGGGGAGACAGTGAGACAAAATAAAATGTGTGAAAGCACTAAAATATAACGAAGGATTCAAATTCGTAATATCAAATGAATACATTATATAAGTGCACTGTCGAATTCAAATCAGATGCTAAAATAACACATGGAATTCAAACAAAACTTTCCACGGATCGTTAGTCACTAGTAAAACATTTAGTAACCTAAACTTCCTTAGACGAACATTCGTAAATCAAATCCAACAATCTTATTTGCTGAATTCAATGTTCTTTTAATTGCCCTTAGCAGCCATCGCGAATTTTAATCGTGGAAAAATGTAGCATTTTTATGAAAAGACGATCTGTGGATCGTTATGTGACCTTCACTTTGTTTTCTTTCCTTTTAAGCTCAAATGATAAATGCCTACATTAGCAATGCTGTTAAAAATAGTATTCTTAAAAGATTGAAATCTCCTTCACCGAAATGAAAAAACGGAGTAATTTTCCAATACCTGTTGTTATTTTTGCTTTCTTCATTTTCTGAAGCAACACTCAATAATTCCAAGCCGGTCTACATTTCGTGAAACAGTTGTACGGAAAAAGTAGATACTATTTTAACGTATATGCCTGTGACTGACATAAAATCAATGTATATTTTTTCTCGTCATCAGCATACCAAATCTGATCCAGAAAATATGAAAATTCTTCAGGTGAATGTATCATCTAGGCGGTCCTCATTCACTTATTGCTAAAAACTTTCAGATAATCATTTACAGAAACGTAAATGAAGTCAACTTCGTTTCTAAATAGGTTTGAATTTGAAAAACGGAAAAGAACTTCTCTTTAAATCAAAAAGTATTTTTTCATGTATTTGAAGAACCACCAGAGCATGTCATTTAAATGAAAAGTAAATGACATGGTCTGATTTTAATTAATAAAATGTAAGTTTCGTGTTTATTCGAAAATTAATGAGGCCCTGTTAATTTCTTTCATAAAAAATAACCAATGCAGACATCCAACGAGGACCAGGGACTTCAAACAAAGACCCCCGCTCTCTCCAGGTTTATAATAATCAAACAAAGGCACCTAGCTCTCTCCACGTTTATGACTCACTTATAAACGAGGAGAGAGCGGGGGTCTTTGTTTGATGTCCCTGGTCCGCGTTGGATGTCTGTATTGGTTATTCTTTCGGGTTCTAATTATTTCTTCATTTGCTGCTTGCCATCTTTGGTGGATCTCCAGCATTGAGCGCGGCTCCAAGAAGCAACCTGCCAGATTGGCTTGGCAGTTAGCGTGTGAGAGTCTGGAGGAATTCGAGGCCACTGTGGTGTAGCGGAAGCATATCCGGCGCGTAACTGGAAGACCCTGCGTTTGACTCCCGGTGGCGGCCAATGAGAATTTTTCCGTGACTCACTTATAAAAGTGGAGAGAGCGGGGGTCTTTCATGAAAAAATAAAACGTAAAAATATATTTCAGTAACCGACATGTAGATTACAAATGAAACAGTAAAACATTTTTGAGTAAAAATATCAAGTTTAATATTTCGGTGGTTCAACGTACAAAGCACAACAGAGTGCATAAAAATGTTAACAAAATTTCATATAAAATATGTGGTACAATAAGTAAATCCTTCTGTGTAAGTATCATTTACATAGTTCTTTGATTATACAAATTGGACGGCAGTATAATCGAGGATTCAGTGCACTGTTTAATATTTGTTTATGCGCATTAACATAAAAATCTATGAAGGAGACCTTCTCTTGGTGAAATTCTTGTGGTTGGATTCATGTCCATCATTCTTTTTAAGAGATGTGCGCACTTCTCTCTGGTGAAGAAGTCATTCTCAAAGACTTTGCAAAATTTTGCGGTTTCGGCAGCATTGATCTAATAAAGGAGAAACAAGAAGAAATTATCAGTAATCACAGAATTTCATACGTACTTGCAGAATATTACTTAACAAAAAATAATTATAGCAGTAAAATCACAATTTTTTCGTTATTTATAGCTTTCGAAAGAAATACGTGCATTTCTAAGATAGTAAAATTCCCATCCTCATTAGCAACTGTGTTGTATGATCGCGTTGTGCATGTCTTGTACATGTGCGTCTCATTTATCTCAATGTTAAAAAAAAAAAGTTTCAGGTTCACTTAGACATCAAGTGAGATATTACTATTAGGATATTGTTCAGCATTTTTAAATCCAAATATCTCGAATATATTCTCTAAATATGCATATCCTTAATGTATCTTTGCTAACCATTCTAACGGAGAGAAGGAATTGTTTTAGCATGAGTTTTTGACACTTATTCATTCATAAAATTATCAATTTCAAGAAGCATGGTATTTGACCTTTTGTGTACGCAACAGAATCTGAGACTCGCAGCTGATATTAAAGTATTGACTAATTCATAAATACAAGTTCTGAATAATTATTATAAGACACTTCACCCTTTCATTTCTCTCCAAAAATTGAAATCCAAAGAGATGCACGTGTTCAAGGAAAGGGAAAATACTCACTTGCAAAACAAGTAAAGGTATACTTCGTTATATATAAATCCAAACAGAAACCAGCGTGGAAATACTCTCGTTGAGTTTGCAGAGGCAGAAGGATTTTTCATCTTGAATTCCTTTTTCAAGAAAAAGCCACACAGGAAATGGACATGGAGACATCCAATTGGGACGACAAGTGAAATTGATTTTATTATGTGTAACAAAAAATTCGTCATCGAAGACTGCAGTGTGCTGAACAAGTTCAACACAGGTAGTGACCATAGATTGGTGAGATGTAAGATGCACCTCAACACTAAACTGGAACGTGGCAAGCTCATAAGACAAACAAAATGTATTGACATAACCAACCTTAAAAAACACCATAATACTTTCAAGTTGGAACTGAAGAACAGATTCTCTGCTTTAGAAGGCCTAACATCGGAAGAAGTGGATATTTCAGAAGTTAACAGAAAAGTAACCAAAGCTCTTATGGAAACAGCAACAAAATTAGCTGGGTCTAAGAACAAGTTGCATGTAAACAAATTATCAGGAAAAACCAAAATGTTGATGCAAAAAAGAAGAGAGATGAGGACAACTAAAGAAGATGTGACTTCCAAAGTGGAATATATAGAGCTATGCAAGACAGCACGAAAAAGTATCACTGAAGACGTAAGGAAATTCAACTGTGAGCTAGTGAGGAAAGCAATTGAAAACAACCAAAGCCTAAAGATAGCAAAGGGACATCTCAGTAAGGGAAGAAAACAGATTATGGCTCTGAGAAAAGAAGATGGTTCTATAACAAGAAATAGAGGCGAAATTTTGCCAAGAGTGAAAGATTTCTACTCCAAATTATATGAAAGGGATGATACATGTACTCCAGACATCATGAAAGGTACCAGAGTTCTTCCAGTCCTCCCAGCAGAAGTTGCTCATGCAATCAAGAACATGAAGCGGAGGAAAGCTCCAGGAGAAGATGGAATTACTATAGACATCATACAAGAAGCAAGTGGAGAAATTGAAACAGTACTCGCCCAAATTTTCACTCGATGCCTTAATGAAGGGAAGATTCCTGAGGATTGGAACAATGCTAAAATGATCCTGCTACATAAAAAGGTGACATTGAGGATCTCAGGAACTACAGACCTATCAGCCTCCTATCAGTGGTTTATAAAATCTTCACTAAAGTTCTTTCACACCGCTTGAAGGTAACACTGGACATGGCTCAACCGAGAGAACAAGCTAAATTCAGGAGTGGCTACAGCACAATAGATCATATCCACGTACTGAGAGAACTAATTGAAAGAGCGAGGGAATATGAACTTCCATTGTGCATGGCTTTTATCGATTATGAAAAAGCCTTTGATTCGGTGAAACCATCAGCAGTTACCACGGCTCTGAAATCCTGCGGTATTGAAGATGCATACATTAATATTATTAATAACATCTATGAAAATGCAAGTGCAAAGATTCGGCTGTTTGAAAATACAACACACATAAAAATTGGAAAGGGAGTGAGACAAGGTGACACCATATCTCCGAAGCTCTTTAATGCCACATTGGAAAATGTCTTTCAATCACTGAACTGGGAAAACAAAGGGATAAAGATTAATGGAGATTATCTAACCCACCTTCGTTTTGCTGATGACGTAGTCATTTTTGCAACTACCCCATCAGAGCTGCAGAGTATGATCCAGGAACTTGCTGACAAGAGTAAAGAAGTGGGATTAAAAATGAACTTTCAGAAGACAAAAGTGATGTTCAATGCTTTTACAAGAAATGAAGATTTATCGATTGATGGAGAAAAGCTGGAGATAACAGACACGTATGTTTATCTTGGACAGCAGATATCAAGTGAGGGTCACATTGATGAAGAAATTAATCGGCGTACAAAACTTGCCTGGAGAGCTTTTGGAAGAAACAGCATAATTTTCAAGAGCAATATGCCATTATGTCTTAAAAGAAAAGTGTTTGATCAATGCATCCTTCCAGTGCTTACGTATGGTGCAGAGACGTGGACCTTAACTAAAGGAGACATACAAAGGCTGCAGACAACTCAAAGCAGTATGGAGAGGTGCATGCTTGGTATAACCAGGAGAGATAAGAAGAGGAACTCGTGGATCCGAAAAATGACGAGAGTGGAAGACATCATGATCAGAGTTAAATCCCTGAAATGGCAATGGGCTGGACATACTGCCAGAAGGACAGACCATAGATGGACAGCCGAAATTTTAGATTGGATTCCAAGGGACAGGAAAAGACCCAGAAAAAAACCACATGGGAGATGGGTGGATGAAATTCGTAGATATGCGGGAGTGACATGGAGGAGACTGGCACAAGACAGACCGTTGTGGAGGAAACTTGGGGAGACCTTCGTCCAGCAGTGGATTGATAATGGTTGACAATGATGATGATGATATAAATCCAAACAAACACAAAGTATGTAAAATAAACTTAGTTTTCATTCAAATGGTATTTTTCGCAAAAGCACTGTTTTCCAAATGTTCTTTTCTTAGCAATCTTTTTTCTATAACATAAATTAAATAAAACGAATCGCGATTTTAAAACAATTGTGAAAATTGTGTCCAGTTAATAAAATTTATTATTTTTGAATATAAGTATTACAAAATTCAGAATTTTTTAAATACAATCCTAGTTTTATGTTATATGCAAATATGATTTTAGAAAGAAGTAAATATAACTAATTTTTGGATCGTAATTGTTAAGCTGTATTTCCATCGTCGTGATAAATTAATAATGAATGCAGCTATTGAAATGCAGATATGGCTTGTGGCCATTCGCCAGATATGAGTTCGGGTTGGAATCTCGATTTGACTAGATGTTCTATTCTTCTTACGGCACTAATTCTCTCCCTTTCTTGGAACCAGTAACCCTAAATTAGGTACGGCAGGCAGCTTATAGCCCATCGAATTGACACGGTGTTCGATAAACCCCAAAAACAAAATCAAAATTACAATTTTTCTTTCGCGAAGAATTATTTCCTCGCACCTTTCCTGAATAAATCGTTTGCACTCCTGCTATTACTTGAAATAGACCGTTCACTGTTTATAACCTACATGGCAACGCGTGCAAATTTGTTAAAATATGTAATGTTTCATAAATCGCATTGTCATGAGTAACATTTGTGACGTTGACTCATTTAATGTTCCTTTTGAGTTTCTCTGTTCTTTTGTAAGTTTACTCCTTCTTGTTACAGATTTTCTAAAAGTAACGCTACAGATTCCCGCTTTACCGATTTGAGATTGGAAATACCTAAACACGCAGGTTAAAGTATACTCTATGTAATTAAAATCAAGAGATAAGAGTTGTTTGTTGTGTTTAACGATCTTAAGCAGTGTTAGTGAATCAGTGTTATCTAAGCAACTGCTAGGTAATCCATATGTAATTTATGAGCGTTTCATACGTGAATGATTAGAGTTGCTTGTTTTTTTTTGCGAAATGAGCTTGGTTTCTGTAGGGAAAGTCGATTTTTGCTGTACAAATTCCGACGCCACTGGACACTATCCCACGCTGATAGCGCCAGACACCACTGCATCCCGTGCCGTCGACGCTGCTGGATAATGGTAGGTAAAAGAGTAGCATCCTCGAATGAAGTCCCCGTGCTGCAAATCAACTGGCAACGGTCAGAATGGCCCCTTTCGCTACTGTAGACGGGGCAACATAGCCACGGATTTTTGAAAGTGTCGAATTCGGTTCTGTTCGGGCTGTTTTCACAATCGGTCAGCCCTCGCGTTCTGCCATTGCCTTCGGCAGCCCACTGTCTCCGTGCAACTGGGTTGTGCCCTTTTTGACACATTGGCGCCAACATCTTACGATTGTCGCTTTGCTGCAACCCAAATACCTGGAGATACGGCGACTTGACCAATCGGACTGTCTCAGCCAAATTATAAGTCATCTATCAAACTCTCTCAACCCGCTGGTATTGTCGAGATATCCTCAGATTCCTTGGAATTTAATGTAACCCCGATCTGCTGTTATAATTATCCCTGCATCTCAGCTTGCTCTTGATACAAATTCCTCGATTCGCGGTTATCATGCGCTGTGTTGGGCGACAATTAGGCACTGGTCGTTGTTTTTAATCATTTGCATATCAGGCCCTGACGTGCTTGCACGAGGAGTTTCTTCAGGAACGAACAACTGTCTCGTATTGTTACGGGATTGTTTTACTTTTTACAAAGAGCGTACAATGAATTGTACTCTTATCAATACAGACATTTAACGTGGACCAGGAAATTCAAACAAAGGTCTTCGCTCTTTCCACGTTCATAAGTGGGTCACGAAAAAAGTCTCATTGGCCGCCACTGGGAGTCGAACCCAGGGTGTTCCAGTTTCGCGCTGGATATGCTTCCGCTACACCACAGCAGCCTCGAATTCCTCCAGACACACACACGCTAACTGCCAAGCCAAATTGGCAGGTTGCTTCTTGGAGCCCCGCACAATGCTGGGGATTCACCAAAGATGGTAAGCATCAACTGAAGAAACAATTAGAAGGCGAATGAATATTTAATACAGACATTTAACGTAGACCAGGAAATTTAAACAAAGGTCTTCTCTCTTTCCACGTTCATAAGTGAGTCACGGAATAATTCTCATTTGCCGCCACCGGGAGTCGAACCCAGAGTCTTCTAATTATTAGTCTTTTTTCTTTTGGTAACGAAAAAAACGCTAAGGGAAATTAAAAATCCTTTAATAAGAGTACCATTCAAATTCAAACAAAGGTCTTCGCTCTTTCCACGTTCATAAGTGAGTCACAGAAAAATTCTCATTGGACGCCACTGGGAGTCGAACACAGAGTCTTCCAGTTTTGCACCGGATATGCTTCCGCTACACCACAGCGGCCTCGAATTCCTCCAGATTCACACACGCTAACTGCCAAGCCAAGTTGGCAGGTTGCTTCTTGGAGCCCCGCACAATGCTGGGGATTAGCCAAAGATGGTAAGCATCAACTGAAGAAATAATTAGAAGACCCTGGGTTCGACTCCTGGAAGACCCTCGGGTCGACTCCTGGTGGCGGCCAATGAGAATTTTTCCGTGACTCACTTATGAACGTGGAAAGAGCGAAGACCTTTGTTTGAATTTCCATGGTCCACATTAAATGTCTGTATTAATTATTCATTCGCCTTCTAATTATTTCTTTAGTTGATGTTAAAAAGAATCCACCCTCGAAAAAAAGTAGGTTAGTTTGTGATTGTCTGTTTTCTGGGATCTTCGAACTTCTTTTATCAATTCCTTTTACTACACTATTGGAATTCTTTCAATCTCAACCACATAAAAAAATGCGTGTAGTTGTACAAATAAATTCCCTGAAAGACTGTAAATGTGTGATAATGTGATATTTGAAAATAAGTTCATGAACTAGTATAACCCATGTCAAAGTTTCTCTGAATAGGAACATGATTATTGGCCGCAAAACATTTATAGCAGATACAAAATCAATATCTTCAGGGTCAACCCTGTGGCACAGTAGTCTAAGCTCCAGTTTCTGACTATTCTTCGGAGACAGGTCTATGTTAGAATCCCGGAGTGGCATGTATGTTCTGTTTGACTTACGACACCGGCTTTCTCCTTTCCCTTGCGTCAGTAGCGATACATTAGGCACGGGCGATTGCTCATATCACACTGAGCTGCTCAAGACGGTCATTAAGCCCTTAGCCAAAAAAATGGCGTATGTTTATTCTCCACATTATGTTTCAGACGTGTCTTGTGGTTCTTCACCCTATGTTTCTGTCGTATCTGTTGGTTCTCCAAACTATACATAAGATAGTAAAACATACAAGTGATCCGAATTTATTGGCGTATAGAAAATTAGAAGTTTCCATATTTGCGCACATCAACTAGATGGCGTATTCAAGAAAGATAAACAGCAAACTGCGTTTCTTGAAAAAGCCGTTTGATTGATGTGCGAAAGCTTGGAAAATTCGTTTTTAGGTACGCCAATATATTCGAATCACTGGTACAGTTATACTATCTTATGTATAGTTGGTGTAAAGTTTCATATGTTATTATTTAGGATCCACACTATGTTTCAAGGGATATCTGTTGTTTCTCCACACTATGTTTCCGGCGTATTAGTTGGTTCTCCACATTATGTTTCACACGTGTCTTTGTCTATTGGTTCTTCACACAATGTTTCTGTCGTATCTTTTGGTTCTCCATACTGTACATAAGATAGTATTACCTTACTAGCGATCCGAATTTATTGGCGTATAGAAAAGTAGAAGTTTCCAAGCTTTCGAACCAGACGGCTTTTTCACGTTAGGTAGACATCACACTGCCATCCTTAAAAAAGCCATCTGGTTGATGTGCGAAAGCTTGGAAACTTCGATTTTTAGGTACGCAATACATTCGGATCACTAGTATAGTTATACTATCTTATGAATAGTTGGTGTAAAGTTCCATATGTTATTCTTTAGGCTCCACACTATGTTTCAGGCGTTTCAGTTGGTTCTCCACATTATGTTTCAGACATGTCTGTTGGTTTTCTGCTCTCTATTTCAAGCGTATCTCTCTGGCTCTCCTTCTCTTTTGCAAATGTTCCTTTCTGTGCGTACACTCTCTTTCTGGCGTGTCTATTAGGCTTGCGCGCTATTTTACAGGTGTATTTGTTCGGCTTGGACACTATTACAAGCATATCGTTTGATTTTACACGAAGGCTGGAAGTGAAGAGACAATATTTTCCTATATCTAATGGTTAAGGAGCGTTATTTTGAATTCTACAAAAACAATATTAAGTTTATAACAAATCCGCTGTACACGCTCACCAAGTAACTGTTAGTTGCTTAAAGTAATGAAAGGTAAACATCCCCAGGCCACATAGGACCTGCTTCGCATATTTTTCACTCTCGACGCAATATTTAGAAGTTTGAACAATAACATTGAACAACCGTGTGGAGCATCCTACAATTCTGAGAAAAAATAAAATTGGTGTAATTTTAGAATAAAGAAATTAATCGGTGAACAAAAATTAGGAGATCTTGTATGTGATTCATAAAGATAGGCAAGAGAACATATAAATTAAACGTGTAAAAAAATCATGATCAAAAATTATTTGAAACGCAGCCTATGTGAATTTTGTGGGTAAATAAAATGCCATTAAACATTTTCATATTCCTGTTGACTCCTTTCATTTGGCTAAATTATTCGTTGAGTCCTTTTCGGACACATAAATGACGGATATCTATTGGTTTTATGAAAACGAAAGTATGCAATCAATGAAAGTTTACAACAAATAAAAGTTCTTCTAGCAGAGTAGGAAATAACTTACCTTTAACTTGGCCAGGGCAGTCATCAGTTGTCGCATAATACATCTAACATCCGTCAGAAGAAGTGGACCTTGACGCTGCAAGTAATCACGTAGGCTCTCATCCAACATTTCAAAGACGAAGAATCCATTCTTCGAAATGACGAAGGAATCAATTGATCTAAGGATGTGTGACTGCAAAAAGACAAACAGATATAAGTTGTGTACTGTTCTTCAATTATTGCTTTTATTTAATGAACACACAACTTGAAAAAAATAAATATCTTGTCCATTATCAAACATTTTGTTCTTTACTACATCACCGGATAAATTTTATATAGTTTTAAGGATTTTAATCATAATTATAGTTTCTGTGCATAAACTATGGCTTTTTGTTTCAAGTATACCGTAAGTATGGCAGAAAAAATTACTTCGAAGTACGGCGTACTTATTATATGATGTATGTTTTCAAAAGCAAGTCAGTGCCAGGTATTTTGCAATAAGGCATTATTAACCTATGAGCTGGACCTATTTTACCCAACTATGTTCACGGAGGAACGAAACATGTCTCACTCCAAATTGAAGTTTTCCAATCTTCATACTCGTTCCCATTTCGTAGCTAACATTAGATTTTTGAAAATTAAAAATTAAAAGGAACATGAAAAAGATTTAACAGTAAAAGACATAAAAGTCTTTAAAAACGTTGTGTGATGAATAAGTTCATTATATAATTTCGTGGTCATTCCGGTAGTTAAGTCTCCAGAGGATCGAGTGTTTGTACGTATAGCCGTTTGAGTAGAATCTTGGCTCGAGTCTGCCCTGGGTTTCGGCCCTGCTGGGAACAAGTGGCCCCAAAATAGGACCGGAGAAACTCTTGCAGTCCTCAGAACTCTAATAACGTTTATTTAACCCCGAAGCATTAAAAAAAGTACTGCCGCATAGTGTTAGGTAAACTTTGCATTACAGTTCAAACAGTTTTAACGAAACGCGAGCAATCTCCAGTGTGGTGTTTCAGTTGTCTAAAGATGCCAATTCTTGTAGTTATAAGTCCAACGAATTGCCCTCTTAGCGGTACTTTATATTAATATTATTAACTCCCGTAATTTTTTGATAGTTGAGTTCCTCTTCCTATCGTTCCTTGTTATAACAAAGATGCATTAATCCATGTTTCTTTCAGAACTTTTCATACTCTGTGTGTCTTTTTTAAAGACTATTTATTTAAAAAGAAAAATCTTTCATGCATGTGTTAACCCCATGTTTGCTTATGAAAGTGAAACGTGGATAGTCACAGAAATAAAATTTGGAAAAATAAAAGTATCTGTAAGAAAGTTAGAGAGGAGAATGTTGGGAATAACGAGAAGAGACCGAGTTAGAAATGAACTTATAAGATAAAGAACAGGAATAATAGATTTTATAAAAATAATAAAGGAATCGCAGTGGAGATGGGCTGGACATGAAAGGATGGACACGATTAATAACAGAATGGCAACCGAGAGATGGAAAGAGACAAAGGGGGAGCCACAGAACGAGATGGAAAGATGACCTTCCGAAATTTAGAGGTGCTAAATGGTGGACTGAGGCTAAAGATCGATGAAATTGGAAAATAATGGGGGAGGCCTATACTCTGAATTGCGTGCCAACAAGCTCTTTAGCGTCTCTCATCCATAAGTAAGACCTCGAAGGAGGCTTTGATTAAACCTGCTTTTAATCAGTTTATTTGTGAATAAAACATGTATGTGTGTATGTATTACGTTTCCCTTCAAATAGAAAATGTAGTATGTATCTGATATTTCACAACAATCTATTTTAATTTCTACTACGAATCAGAATAATTACAGAAGTGTTTACAATAAATATTAGCTATCGTTAATTAAACATAGCCGGCAAGAAAGCATGAAGTGGTGGAAACTATTTGAAATTTAGTTAGCTAACCTCTATGTACGGGGTCACGAAACATTCAACAGTACGATAATTATACGACCTCCAAATATTTTTGTGGACAAGTCTGACATAGAACTCGTTTTGAATGCAACACATTTCCGAAACCATTGCGGATACTCTATTAGCCATGTCAATTTTAAAACCTCATGGACCAAGCAAATATTTACATGTTTCTTCGGGAAAAAAGTTTCTAAATTCCATAGGCAAGTTGAAACGGAAAGGCGGATATTTCATGTTGCATAAATTTAAAATCACGGTATGCAATTCAGTGAAAATAAACTACAGTAGAACTCCAATCATCCGGATTAACTGGGACGAATGTTCGTAAAATTCGCCTATCCGGATATTCGAATATTCATTAACGAATATTCGGTCATCAGGATATTCGCAATATCCGGATAACTGTTTGATTTTACAAATATTCTCCCATCCGGATATTCCAATATTCATTAACGAATATTCGGTCATCAGGATATTCGCAATATCCGGATAACTGTTTGATTTTACAAATATTCTCCCATCCGGATTTTTGTAAATTCCGGATAATTGTTTGCTTTACGAATCTCTCCCATTCGGATATTAGTAAAATTCTGATAATTGTTTGATTTTACGAATATTCGTCCATACGGATGTTCGTAAAATCCGGATAATTGCTTGATTTTACGAATATTCGCTTTTCCAGATATTCGTAAAATCCGGATAATTAGGTTGTCTTTTCTCTGTAGGCCAAATACTTATTTATTAATTGAAGTGAGGGAATTTCATTTTTTTCGTTTATCGTGTTTTATAACAACAAATGTTGTACATTTAAAAAAATAAATATCTACTGTACTGCACTATCATTTTGTATTATTTAAATGAACGAAAAAACTAAAAATACAAAAATAAATAAATAAAAATCTTAATTTTACTTGGCCTCCAGAGAAGCAGAAGCGATCCGGATAATTGGAATCCCGGATATCTGGAGTCCGGATAACTTCAGTTCTACTGTACATTATGTTCTACTTTCGAAATAAAAAAATTGCTCCACAATTTGTTAACGTATGGAGGAGTAACAGTAGAAGAGATAGCTTGACCATATTTCTTTAGCGTAGAATCTCAACCAGTATCACAACGATTTTCGAGTTCGTAATTCAGAAAAATTCCTTAGTTATAATTGTATTTATAGTTAGGAAAGGATTACAATTGCATAGGCATTCTTGTAAAAGAAAGAACATGTGTAATTAAAGATGTGTTATATGTCAAAAAAAATTTAAAAAATATTATTTGTCAAAATAATTTCAAGAATAATCTCGGATTATTAAATTTCTGTTAACGTTTTAGAATTTCTTGCGTTTCCAGGCCTTGTGATTCGTAACAAGCTGATCTTCAGTACAAAAAGCAAGGTGATCAAATTTTCGTTAATCCAAATAAAACGTGGTGAATGTCGTGCTTCGCTCTCAAGGTATTTACTTTTTATCTTCTGGTGAAACTGCGATTCATGCAAAAATCGAAAGTCCAATCTTCGTGGAAACACAAGCGTTAATTTGGTGACCTTAATAAAAACTTGTCCCAAATCTTAATAGGGAAAGAAAGACGATTCCATAAATTTTTCAGCTGTAAAGGGAAGAATCCTTAAGGACCAAATTGCTCTTTTAGGCTAATTTCCTCTGGTACATGCCTTAGAAAATGGACTCTGATCCAAGTTCCTGCCACCTGGAAATGAATTGTGACTCAGTAAAAGTCCTTACACTCTGTAAAGATTTCTTACACTTCCTGGTAAAGAATATTTTAACTGATAGCAATGCAGAACATTACGTTGTGTATATTATAATTAGGAGGATCAAGACTATTAACTTTAAATTAGCAGAGTAACTTTCGCCATTATTCTGAGAGATTATGTTACATCATTGAATTCAGACTGAAGGAAATACCGAGATCATTAAAGTCTATTTTTAAAAACTAATATAATAATGATGGTCAAAGAAATGCTTACCTGATACGCCCTCCAGAAATTTAATCCGCATAGGATGTTCAATTCATTTTAATATATACTTCTTCGTCTATCTTGACAGATTTTACAGCCACAATTTCATTGGTTCCTTGCTTTAAACATTTCACAACCTGCAAAAACAAATTCATATTATTGCGCAAAACATTTCATCAGATATCATCTTAATATAAACAAAAAAAAGTCATTTTCAAGGAAAATGTTCTTTAATCCGCGATTACGAAAAATACAAGCATGCATACTACGAACCACTGTGATAATAATACCGACAACAAAAGAGAAAAGAAAAATCTTATTTGACGTTTACTTCAAAATACACCGAAGACCCAAAACATTATTTTTTTATTGGAGGTTTAACGACCACCGTAAACAACTCAATGGTCTGTAAGCTGTCGCCCGTCCCTAATTTAGGATCACTGATTCCAGGGAAGGCAAAGAGCCAGTGCCCTAAGACAAAAACAACATCCATGCCGCACCAGGATTCGAACCCGTACATTTTCTGACGAATGATCTGAGGCCATCGCCTAGACCACTGCGCCACCGGGGCAGCCTGAACATAATGACCAAAGCGTCTTCTTGCAAATTGAAGAAGCCGCAGGCAAACGACGATGTGTGTGAAGGTTATGCGATGGTATAAATAACACTTGATACTGAGGTCTGTAAATCAACTGTATAATCGTTTCTCAGGTAGGAAATGCAGCGGACTGTTTGAAAAATTTGAAAAATGCCAAATTTGAATGGCCAAACAAGTGAGTCAGATGTTAATTTTAATGACCAAACGAGTGAGTCAGATAGTAATAATAAAGACCAAACGAGAGTGAGATCTTAACTTTAATGGCCAAACGAGAGAGGCAGGTTGTAATTTTAATAGCCGAACGAGTGAGTCTGACCGTAATTTTAATGGCCAAACGAGTGAGTCAGGTCGTAATTTTAATGGCGAAACGAGTGAGTCAGATCGTAATTTTAATGACCAAACGAGTAAGTCAGGTCGTAATTTTAATGGCCAAACGAGTGAGTCAGGTTGTAATTTTAATGGCCAAACGAGTGAGTCAGATCGTAATTTTAATGGCCAAACGAGTGCGTCAGATGGTTTCCAAGACGGAAACGCTTCTGGGGATGCTCATAACCAGACAACGTTCCTACCTTCAGAAAGCAGTCCATTGAGGGAGAAACCAGCAATGTGTGTTCCGACCCCAAATCATCGATGCTATAGGTAAGCGAAGGCTATCCCGTTTGGTACGAGCCAACAAAATGCATACTGTGGAGCAACTCGCCGATCATTCGAATGCTGATCACAACATACAATACCTCGAAACCTGCTGAAAATGGAGCCGCGTAGCTGCAAGCATCTACGAGTGGCCATGGAACCGTTCGTACGTCGGGAAAGAACGTGCAACTGGCGCGAGAAGATCGAACCTGAACCTTGAATGATTGGAGGAAGTTTCCTCCAATCATTCAAGGTTCGAAATAATTAGAAGGCGAATGAATATTTAATACAGACATTTAACGTGGACCAGGAAATTTAAACAAAGGTCTTCTCTCTTTCCACGTTCATAAGTGAGTCACGGAATAATTCTCATTTGCCGCCACCGGGAGTCGAACCCAGAGTCTTCTAATTATTAGTCTTTTTTTCTTTTGGTAACGAAAAAAACGCTAAGGGAAATTAAAAATCCTTTAATAAGAGTACCATTCAAATTCAAACAAAGGTCTTCGCTCTTTCCACGTTCATAAGTGAGTCACAGAAAAATTCTCATTGGACGCCACTGGGAGTCGAACACAGAGTCTTCCAGTTTTGCACCGGATATGCTTCCGCTACACCACAGCGGCCTCGAATTCCTCCAGATTCACACACGCTAACTGCCAAACCAAGTTGGCAGGTTGCTTCTTGGAGCCCCGCACAATGCTGGGGATTAGCCAAAGATGGTAAGCATCAACTGAAGAAATAATTAGAAGACCCTGGGTTCGACTCCTGGAAGACATTCAGTTCGACTCCCGGTGGCGGCCAATGAGAATTTTTCCGTGACTCACTTATGAACGTGGAAAGAGCGAAGACCTTTGTTTGAATTTCATGGTCCACATTAAATGTCTGTATTAATTATTCATTCGCCTTCTAATTATTTCTTCAGTTGATGCTAAAAAGAATCCGCCCTCGAAAAAAAGTAGGTTAGTTTGTGATTGTCTGTTTCCTGGGATCTTCGAACTTCTTTTATCAATTCCTTTTACTACACTACTGGAATTCTTTCAATCTCAACCACATAAAAAAATGCGTTTAGTTGTACTAATAAATTCCCTGAAAGACGTGGAAAGAGCGATGTATTTATTTATTAACTGTCGCCACGTATTTGGAATATTTTCATCCCTGAAAGACTGTAAATGTGTGATAATGTGATATTTGAAAATAAGTTCATGAACTAGTATAACCCATGTCAAAGTTTCTCTGAATAGGAACATGATTATTGGCTGCAAAACATTTATAGCAGATACAAAATCAATATCTTCAGGGTCAATCCTGTGGCACAGTAGTCTAAGCTCCAGTTTCTGACTATTCTTCGGAGACAGGTCTATGTTAGAATCCCGGAGTGGCATGTATGTTCTGTTTGACTTACGACACCGGCTTTCTCCTTTCCCTTGCGTCAGTAGCGATACATTAGGCACGGGCGATTGCTCATATCACACTGAGCTGCTCAAGACGGTCATTAAGCCCTTAGCCAAAAAAATGGCGTATGTTTATTCTCCACATTATGTTTCAGACGTGTCTTTTGGTTCTTCACCCTATGTTTCTGTCGTATCTGTTGGTTCTCCAAACTATACATAAGATAGTAAAACATACAAGTGATCCGAATTTATTGGCGTATAGAAAAATAGAAGTTTCCATGGTTGCGCACATCAACTAGATGGCGTATTCAAGAAAGATAAACAGCAAACTGCGTTTCTTGAAAAACCCGGTTGATTGATGTGCGAAAGCTTGGAAAATTCGTTTTTAGGTACGCCAATATATTCGAATCACTGGTACAGTTATACTATCTTATGTATAGTTGGTGTAAAGTTTCATATGTTATTATTTAGGATCCACACTATGTTTCAAGGGTATCTGTTGTTTCTTCACACTATGATTCCGGCGTATTAGTTGGTTCTCCACATTATGTTTCACACGTGTCTTTGTCTATTGGTTCTTCACACAATGTTTCTGTCGTATCTGTTGGTTCTCCATACTGTACATAAGATAGTATTACCTTACTAGCGATCCGAATTTATTGGCGTATAGAAAAGTAGAAGTTTCCAAGCTTTCGAACCAGACGGCTTTTTCACGTTAGGTAGACATCACACTGCCATCCTTAAAAAAGCCATCTGGTTGATGTGCGAAAGCTTGGAAACTTCGATTTTTAGGTACGCAATACATTCGGATCACTAGTATAGTTATACTATCTTATGAATAGTTGGTGTAAAGTTCCATATGTTATTCTTTAGGCTCCACACTATGTTTCAGGCGTTTCAGTTGGTTCTCCACATTATGTTTCAGACATGTCTGTTGGTTTTCTGCTCTCTATTTCAAGCGTATCTCTCTGGCTCTCCTTCTCTTTTGCAAATGTTCCTTTCTGTGCGTACACTCTCTTTCTGGCGTGTCTATTAGGCTTGCGCGCTATTTTACAGGTGTATTTGTTCGGCTTGGACACTATTACAAGCATATCGTTTGATTTTACACGAAGGCTGGAAGTGAAGAGACAATATTTTCCTATATCTAATGGTTAAGGAGCGTTATTTTGAATTCTACAAAAACAATATTAAGTTTATAACAAATCCGCTGTACACGCTCACCAAGTAACTGTTAGTTGCTTAAAGTAATGAAAGGTAAACATCTCCAGGCCACATAGGACCTGCTTCGCATATTTTTCACTCTCGACGCAATATTTAGAAGTTTGAACAATAACATTGAACAACCGTGTGGAGCATCCTACAATTCTGAGAAAAAATAAAATTGGTGTAATTTTAGAATAAAGAAATTAATCGGGTGAACAAAAATTAGGAGATCTTGTATGTGATTCATAAAGATAGGCAAGAGAACATATAAATTAAACGTGTAAAAAAATCATGATCAAAAATTATTTGAAACGCAGCCTATGTGAATTTTGTGGGTAAATAAAATGCCATTAAACATTTTCATATTCCTGTTGACTCCTTTCATTTGGCTAAATTATTCGTTGAGTCCTTTTCGGACACATAAATGACGGATATCTATTGGTTTTATGAAAACGAAAGTATGCAATCAATGAAAGTTTACAACAAATAAAAGTTATTCTAGCAGAGTAGGAAATAACTTACCTTTAACTTGGCCAGGGCAGTCATCAGTTGTCGCATAATACATCTAACATCCGTCAGAAGAAGTGGACCTTGACGCTGCAAGTAATCACGTAGGCTCTCATCCAACATTTCAAAGACGAAGAATCCATTCTTCGAAATGACGAAGGAATCAATTGATCTAAGGATGTGTGACTGCAAAAAGACAAACAGATATAAGTTGTGTACTGTTCTTCAATTATTGCTTTTATTTAATGAACACACAACTTGAAAAAAATAAATATCTTGTCCATTATCAAACATTTTGTTCTTTACTACATCACAGGATAAATTTTATATAGTTTTAAGGATTTTAATCATAATTATAGTTTCTGTGCATAAACTATGGCTTTTTTTTTCAAGTATACCGTAAGTATGGCAGAAAAAAAATTACTTCGAAGTACGGCGTACTTATTATATGATGTATGTTTTCAAAAGCAAGTCAGTGCCAGGTATTTTGCAATAAGGCATTATTAACCTATGAGCTGGACCTATTTTACCCAAACTATGTTCACGGAGGAACGAAACATGTCTCACTCCAAATTGAAGTTTTCCAATCTTCATACTCGTTCCCATTTCGTAGCTAACATTAGATTTTTGAAAATTAAAAATTAAAAGGAACATGAAAAAGATTTAACAGTAAAAGACATAAAAGTCTTTAAAAACGTTGTGTGATGAATAAGTTCATTATATAATTTCGTGGTCATTCCGGTAGTTAAGTCTCCAGAGGATCGAGTGTTTGTACGTATAGCCGTTTGAGTAGAATCTTGGCTCGAGTCTGCCCTGGGTTTCGGCCCTGCTGGGAACAAGTGGCCCCAAAATAGGACCGGAGAAACTCTTGCAGTCCTCAGAACTCTAATAACGTTTATTTAACCCCGAAGCATAAAAAAAGTACTGCCGCATAGTGTTAGGTAAACTTTGCATTACAGTTCAAACAGTTTTAACGAAACGCGAGCAATCTCCAGTGTGGTGTTTCAGTTGTCTAAAGATGCCAATTCTTGTAGTTATAAGTCCAACGAATTGCCCTCTTAGCGGTACTTTATATTAATATTATTAACTCCCGTAATTTTTTGATAATTGAGTTCCTCTTCCTATCGTTCCTTGTTATAACAAAGATGCATTAATCCATGTTTCTTTCAGAACTTTTCATACTCTGTGTGTCTTTTTTAAAGACTATTTATTTAAAAAGAAAAATCTTTCATGCATGTGTTAACCCCATGTTTGCTTATGAAAGTGAAACGTGGATAGTCACAGAAATAAAATTTGGAAAAATAAAAGTATCTGTAAGAAAGTTAGAGAGGAGAATGTTGGGAATAACGAGAAGAGACCGAGTTAGAAATGAACTTATAAGATAAAGAACAGGAATAATAGATTTTATAAAAATAATAAAGGAATCGCAGTGGAGATGGGCTGGACATGAAAGATGGAAACGATTAATAACAGAATGGCAACCGAGAGATGGAAAGAGACAAAGGGGGAGCCACAGAACGAGATGGAAAGATGACCTTCCGAAATTTAGAGGTGCTAAATGGTGGACTGAGGCTAAAGATCGATGAAATTGGAAAATAATGGGGAGGCCTATACTCTGAATTGCGTGCCAACAAGCTCTTTAGCGTCTCTCATCCATAAGTAAGACCTCGAAGGAGGCTTTGATTAAACCTGCTTTTAATCAGTTTATTTGTGAATAAAACATGTATGTGTGTATGTATTACGTTTCCCTTCAAATAGAAAATGTAGTATGTATCTGATATTTCACAACAATCTATTTTAATTTCTACTACGAATCAGAATAATTACAGAAGTGTTTACAATAAATATTAGCTATCGTTAATTAAACATAGCCGGCAAGAAAGCATGAAGTGGTGGAAACTATTTGAAATTTAGTTAGCTAACCTCTATGTACGGGGTCACGAAACATTCAACAGTACGATAATTATACGACCTCCAAATATTTTTGTGGACAAGTCTGACATAGAACTCGTTTTGAATGCAACACATTTCCGAAACCATTGCGGATACTCTATTAGCCATGTCAATTTTAAAACCTCATGGACCAAGCAAATATTTACATGTTTCTTCGGGAAAAAAGTTTCTAAATTCCATAGGCAAGTTGAAACGGAAAGGCGGATATTTCATGTTGCATAAATTTAAAATTACGGTATGCAATTCAGTGAAAATAAACTACAGTAGAACTCCAATCATCCGGATTAACTGGGACGAATGTTCGTAAAATTCGCCTATCCGGATATTCGAATATTCATTAACGAATATTCGGTCATCAGGATATTCGCAATATCCGGATAACTGTTTGATTTTACAAATATTCTCCCATCCGGATATTCCAATATTCATTAACGAATATTCGGTCATCAGGATATTCGCAATATCCGGATAACTGTTTGATTTTACAAATATTCTCCCATCCGGATTTTTGTAAATTCCGGATAATTGTTTGCTTTACGAATCTCTCCCATTCGGATATTAGTAAAATTCTGATAATTGTTTGATTTTACGAATATTCGTCCATCCGGATGTTCGTAAAATCCGGATAATTGCTTGATTTTACGAATATTCGCTTTTCCAGATATTCGTAAAATCCGGATAATTAGGTTGTCTTTTCTCTGTAGGCCAAATACTTATTTATTAATTGAAGTGAGGGAATTTCATTTTTTTCGTTTATCGTGTTTTATAACAACAAATGTTGTACATTTAAAAAAATAAATATCTACTGTACTGCACTATCATTTTGTATTATTTAAATGAACGAAAAAACTAAAAATACAAAAATAAATAAATAAAAATCTTAATTTTACTTGGCCTCCAGAGAAGCAGAAGCGATCCGGATAATTGGAATCCCGGATATCTGGAGTCCGGATAACTTCAGTTCTACTGTACATTATGTTCTACTTTCGAAATAAAAAAATTGCTCCACAATTTGTTAACGTATGGAGGAGTAACAGTAGAAGAGATAGCTTGACCATATTTCTTTAGCGTAGAATCTCAACCAGTATCACAACGATTTTCGAGTTCGTAATTCAGAAAAATTCCTTAGTTATAATTGTATTTATAGTTAGGAAAGGATTGCAATTGCATAGGCATTCTTGTAAAAGAAAGAACATGTGTAATTAAAGATGTGTTATATGTCAAAAAAAATTTAAAAAATATTATTTGTCAAAATAATTTCAAGAATAATCTCGGATTATTAAATTTCTGTTGACGTTTTAGAATTTCTTGCGTTTCCAGGCCTTGTGATTCGTAACAAGCTGATCTTCAGTACAAAAAGCAAGGTGATCAAATTTTCGTTAATCCAAATAAAACGTGGTGAATGTCGTGCTTCGCTCTCAAGGTATTTACTTTTTATCTTCTGGTGAAACTGCGATTCATGCAAAAATCGAAAGTCCAATCTTCGTGGAAACACAAGCGTTAATTTGGTGACCTTAATAAAAACTTGTCCCAAATCTTAATAGGGAAAGAAAGACGATTCCATAAATTTTTCAGCTGTAAAGGGAAGAATCCTTAAGGACCAAATTGCTCTTTTAGGCTAATTTCCTCTGGTACATGCCTTAGAAAATGGACTCTGATCCAAGTTCCTGCCACCTGGAAATGAATTGTGACTCAGTAAAAGTCCTTACACTCTGTAAAGATTTCTTACACTTCCTGGTAAAGAATATTTTAACTGATAGCAATGCAGAACATTACGTTGTGTATATTATAATTAGGAGAATCAAGACTATTAACTTTAAATTAGCAGAGTAACTTTCGCCATTATTCTGAGAGATTATGTTACATCATTGAATTCAGACTGAAGGAAATACCGAGATCATTAAAGTCTATTTTTAAAAACTAATATAATAATGATGGTCAAAGAAATGCTTACCTGATACGCCCTCCAGAAATTTAATCCGCATAGGATATTCAATTCATTTAAATATACTTCTTCGTCTATCTTGACAGATTTTACAGCCACAATTTCATTGGTTCCTTGCTTTAAACATTTCACAACCTGCAAAAACAAATTCATATTATTGCGCAAAACATTTCATCAGATATCATCTTAATATAAACAAAAAAAAGTCATTTTCAAGGAAAATGTTCTTTAATCCGCGATTACGAAAATACAAGCATGCATACTACGAACCACTGTGATAATAATACCGACAACAAAAGAGAAAAGAAAACTCTTATTTGACGTTTACTTCAAAATACACCGAAGACCCAAAACATTATTTTTTTATTGGAGGTTTAACGACCACCGTAAACAACTCAATGGTCTGTAAGCTGTCGCCCGTCCCTAATTTAGGATCACTGATTCCAGGGAAGGCAAAGAGCCAGTGCCCTAAGACAAAAACAACATCCATGCCGCACCAGGATTCGAACCCGTACATTTTCTGACGAATGATCTGAGGCCATCGCCTAGACCACTGCGCCACCGGGGCAGCCTGAACATAATGACCAAAGCGTCTTCTTGCAAATTGAAGAAGCCGCAGGCAAACGACGATGTCTGTGAAGGTTATGCGATGGTATAAATAACACTTGATACTGAGGTCTGTAAATCAACTGTATAATCGTTTCTCAGGTAGGAAATGCAGCGGACTTTAGCAAGTTTGAAAAATGCCAAATTTGAATGGCCAAACGAGTGAGTCAGATGGTAATTTTAATGACCAAACGAGTGAGTCAGATGGTAATTTGAATAGCCAAACGAGTGAGTCAGATGGTAATTTTAATGGCCAAACGAGCGACTCAGGCCTTAATTTTAATGGACAAACGAGTCAGTCAGGTAGTAATTTTAATGACCAAACGAGTGAGTCAGATAGTAATAATAAAGACCAAACGAGAGTGAGATCTTAACTTTAATGGCCAAACGAGAGAGGCAGGTTGTAATTTTAATAGCCGAACGAGTGAGTCTGACCGTAATTTTAATGGCCAAACGAGTGAGTCAGGTCGTAATTTTAATGGCGAAACGAGTGAGTCAGATCGTAATTTTAATGGCCAAACGAGTAAGTCAGGTCGTAATTTTAATGGCCAAACGAGTGAGTCAGGTTGTAATTTTAATGGCCAAACGAGTGAGTCAGATCGTAATTTTAATGGCCAAACGAGTGCGTCAGATGGTTTCCAAGACGGAAACGCTTCTGGGGATGCTCATAGTCAGACAACGTTCCTACCTTCAGAAAGCAGTCCATTGAGGGAGAAACCAGCAATGTGTGTTCCGACCCCAAATCATCGATGCTATAGGTAAGCGAAGGCTATCCCGTTTGGTACGAGCCAACAAAATGCATACTGTGGAGCAACTCGCCGATCATTCGAATGCTGATCACAACATACAATACCTCGAAACCTGCTGAAAATGGAGCCGCGTAGCTGCAAGCATCTACGAGTGGCCATGGAACCGTTCGTACGTCGGGAAAGAACGTGCAACTGGCGCGAGAAGATCGAACCTGAACCTTGAATGATTGGAGGAAGTTTCCTCCAATCATTCAAGGTTCGAAATAATTAGAAGGCGAATGAATATTTAATACAGACATTTAACGTGGACCAGGAAATTTAAACAAAGGTCTTCTCTCTTTCCACGTTCATAAGTGAGTCACGGAATAATTCTCATTTGCCGCCACTGGGAGTCGAACCCAGAGTCTTCTAATTATTAGTCTTTTTTCTTTTGGTAACGAAAAAAACGCTAAGGGAAATTAAAAATCCTTTAATAAGAGTACCATTCAAATTCAAACAAAGGTCTTCGCTCTTTCCACGTTCATAAGTGAGTCACAGAAAAATTCTCATTGGACGCCACTGGGAGTCGAACACAGAGTCTTCCAGTTTTGCACCGGATATGCTTCCGCTACACCACAGCGGCCTCGAATTCCTCCAGATTCACACACGCTAACTGCCAAACCAAGTTGGCAGGTTGCTTCTTGAAGCCCCGCACAATGCTGGGGATTAGCCAAAGATGGTAAGCATCAACTGAAGAAATAATTAGAAGACCCTGGGTTCGACTCCTGGAAGACCCTCAGTTCGACTCCCGGTGGCGGCCAATGAGAATTTTTCCGTGACTCACTTATGAACGTGGAAAGAGCGAAGACCTTTGTTTGAATTTCATGGTCCACATTAAATGTCTGTATTAATTATTCATTCGCCTTCTAATTATTTCTTCAGTTGATGCTAAAAAGAATCCACCCTCGAAAAAAAAGTAGGTTAGTTTGTGATTGTCTGTTTCCTGGGATCTTCGAACTTCTTTTATCAATTCCTTTTACTACACTACTGGAATTCTTTCAATCTCAACCACATAAAAAAATGCGTTTAGTTGTACTAATAAATTCCCTGAAAGACGTGGAAAGAGCGATGTATTTATTTATTAACTGTCGCCACGTATTTGTAATATTTTCATCCCTGAAAGACTGTAAATGTGTGATAATGTGATATTTGAAAATAAGTTCATGAACTAGTATAACCCATGTCAAAGTTTCTCTGAATAGGAACATGATTATTGGCTGCAAAACATTTATAGCAGATACAAAATCAATATCTTCAGGGTCAATCCTGTGGCACAGTAGTCTAAGCTCCAGTTTCTGACTATTCTTCGGAGACAGGTCTATGTTAGAATCCCGGAGTGGCATGTATGTTCTGTTTGACTTACGACACCGGCTTTCTCCTTTCCCTTGCGTCAGTAGCGATACATTAGGCACGGGCGATTGCTCATATCACACTGAGCTGCTCAAGACGGTCATTAAGCCCTTAGCCAAAAAAATGGCGTATGTTTATTCTCCACATTATGTTTCAGACGTGTCTTTTGGTTCTTCACCCTATGTTTCTGTCGTATCTGTTGGTTCTCCAAACTATACATAAGATAGTAAAACATACAAGTGATCCGAATTTATTGGCGTATAGAAAAATAGAAGTTTCCATGGTTGCGCACATCAACTAGATGGCGTATTCAAGAAAGATAAACAGCAAACTGCGTTTCTTGAAAAACCCGGTTGATTGATGTGCGAAAGCTTGGAAAATTCGTTTTTAGGTACGCCAATATATTCGAATCACTGGTACAGTTATACTATCTTATGTATAGTTGGTGTAAAGTTTCATATGTTATTATTTAGGATCCACACTATGTTTCAAGGGTATCTGTTGTTTCTTCACACTATGATTCCGGCGTATTAGTTGGTTCTCCACATTATGTTTCACACGTGTCTTTGTCTATTGGTTCTTCACACAATGTTTCTGTCGTATCTGTTGGTTCTCCATACTGTACATAAGATAGTATTACCTTACTAGCGATCCGAATTTATTGGCGTATAGAAAAGTAGAAGTTTCCAAGCTTTCGAACCAGACGGCTTTTTCACGTTAGGTAGACATCACACTGCCATCCTTAAAAAAGCCATCTGGTTGATGTGCGAAAGCTTGGAAACTTCGATTTTTAGGTACGCAATACATTCGGATCACTAGTATAGTTATACTATCTTATGAATAGTTGGTGTAAAGTTCCATATGTTATTCTTTAGGCTCCACACTATGTTTCAGGCGTTTCAGTTGGTTCTCCACATTATGTTTCAGACATGTCTGTTGGTTTTCTGCTCTCTATTTCAAGCGTATCTCTCTGGCTCTCCTTCTCTTTTGCAAATGTTCCTTTCTGTGCGTACACTCTCTTTCTGGCGTGTCTATTAGGCTTGCGCGCTATTTTACAGGTGTATTTGTTCGGCTTGGACACTATTACAAGCATATCGTTTGATTTTACACGAAGGCTGGAAGTGAAGAGACAATATTTTCCTATATCTAATGGTTAAGGAGCGTTATTTTGAATTCTACAAAAACAATATTAAGTTTATAACAAATCCGCTGTACACGCTCACCAAGTAACTGTTAGTTGCTTAAAGTAATGAAAGGTAAACATCTCCAGGCCACATAGGACCTGCTTCGCATATTTTTCACTCTCGACGCAATATTTAGAAGTTTGAACAATAACATTGAACAACCGTGTGGAGCATCCTACAATTCTGAGAAAAAATAAAATTGGTGTAATTTTAGAATAAAGAAATTAATCGGGTGAACAAAAATTAGGAGATCTTGTATGTGATTCATAAAGATAGGCAAGAGAACATATAAATTAAACGTGTAAAAAAATCATGATCAAAAATTATTTGAAACGCAGCCTATGTGAATTTTGTGGGTAAATAAAATGCCATTAAACATTTTCATATTCCTGTTGACTCCTTTCATTTGGCTAAATTATTCGTTGAGTCCTTTTCGGACACATAAATGACGGATATCTATTGGTTTTATGAAAACGAAAGTATGCAATCAATGAAAGTTTACAACAAATAAAAGTTCTTCTAGCAGAGTAGGAAATAACTTACCTTTAACTTGGCCAGGGCAGTCATCAGTTGTCGCATAATACATCTAACATCCGTCAGAAGAAGTGGACCTTGACGCTGCAAGTAATCACGTAGGCTCTCATCCAACATTTCAAAGACGAAGAATCCATTCTTCGAAATGACGAAGGAATCAATTGATCTAAGGATGTGTGACTGCAAAAAGACAAACAGATATAAGTTGTGTACTGTTCTTCAATTATTGCTTTTATTTAATGAACACACAACTTGAAAAAAATAAATATCTTGTCCATTATCAAACATTTTGTTCTTTACTACATCACCGGATAAATTTTATATAGTTTTAAGGATTTTAATCATAATTATAGTTTCTGTGCATAAACTATGGCTTTTTTTTCAAGTATACCGTAAGTATGGCAGAAAAAAAAATTACTTCGAAGTACGGCGTACTTATTATATGATGTATGTTTTCAAAAGCAAGTCAGTGCCAGGTATTTTGCAATAAGGCATTATTAACCTATGAGCTGGACCTATTTTACCAAACTATGTTCACGGAGGAACGAAACATGTCTCACTCCAAATTGAAGTTTTCCAATCTTCATACTCGTTCCCATTTCGTAGCTAACATTAGATTTTTGAAAATTAAAAATTAAAAGGAACATGAAAAAGATTTAACAGTAAAAGACATAAAAGTCTTTAAAAACGTTGTGTGATGAATAAGTTCATTATATAATTTCGTGGTCATTCCGGTAGTTAAGTCTCCAGAGGATCGAGTGTTTGTACGTATAGCCGTTTGAGTAGAATCTTGGCTCGAGTCTGCCCTGGGTTTCGGCCCTGCTGGGAACAAGTGGCCCCAAAATAGGACCGGAGAAACTCTTGCAGTCCTCAGAACTCTAATAACGTTTATTTAACCCCGAAGCATAAAAAAAGTACTGCCGCATAGTGTTAGGTAAACTTTGCATTACAGTTCAAACAGTTTTAACGAAACGCGAGCAATCTCCAGTGTGGTGTTTCAGTTGTCTAAAGATGCCAATTCTTGTAGTTATAAGTCCAACGAATTGCCCTCTTAGCGGTACTTTATATTAATATTATTAACTCCCGTAATTTTTTGATAGTTGAGTTCCTCTTCCTATGGTTCCTTGTTATAACAAAGATGCATTAATCCATGTTTCTTTCAGAACTTTTCATACTCTGTGTGTCTTTTTTAAAGACTATTTATTTAAAAAGAAAAATCTTTCATGCATGTGTTAACCCCATGTTTGCTTATGAAAGTGAAACGTGGATAGTCACAGAAGTAAAATGTGGAAAAATAAAAGTATCTGTAAGAAAGTTAGAGAGGAGAATGTTGGGAATAACGAGAAGAGACCGAGTTAGAAATGAACTTATAAGATAAAGAACAGGAATAATAGATTTTATAAAAATAATAAAGGAATCGCAGTGGAGATGGGCTGGACATGAAAGATGGACACGATTAATAACAGAATGGCAACCGAGAGATGGAAAGAGACAAAGGGGGAGCCACAGAACGAGATGGAAAGATGACCTTCCGAAATTTAGAGGTGCTAAATGGTGGACTGAGGCTAAAGATCGATGAAATTGGAAAATAATGGGGAGGCCTATACTCTGAATTGCGTGCCAACAAGCTCTTTAGCGTCTCTCATCCATAAGTAAGACCTCGAAGGAGGCTTTGATTAAACCTGCTTTTAATCAGTTTATTTGTGAATAAAACATGTATGTGTGTATGTATTACGTTTCCCTTCAAATAGAAAATGTAGTATGTATCTGATATTTCACAACAATCTATTTTAATTTCTACTACGAATCAGAATAATTACAGAAGTGTTTACAATAAATATTAGCTATCGTTAATTAAACATAGCCGGCAAGAAAGCATGAAGTGGTGGAAACTATTTGAAATTTAGTTAGCTAACCTCTATGTACGGGGTCACGAAACATTCAACAGTACGATAATTATACGACCTCCAAATATTTTTGTGGACAAGTCTGACATAGAACTCGTTTTGAATGCAACACATTTCCGAAACCATTGCGGATACTCTATTAGCCATGTCAATTTTAAAACCTCATGGACCAAGCAAATATTTACATGTTTCTTCGGGAAAAAAGTTTCTAAATTCCATAGGCAAGTTGAAACGGAAAGGCGGATATTTCATGTTGCATAAATTTAAAATTACGGTATGCAATTCAGTGAAAATAAACTACAGTAGAACTCCAATCATCCGGATTAACTGGGACGAATGTTCGTAAAATTCGCCTATCCGGATATTCGAATATTCATTAACGAATATTCGGTCATCAGGATATTCGCAATATCCGGATAACTGTTTGATTTTACAAATATTCTCCCATCCGGATATTCCAATATTCATTAACGAATATTCGGTCATCAGGATATTCGCAATATCCGGATAACTGTTTGATTTTACAAATATTCTCCCATCCGGATTTTTGTAAATTCCGGATAATTGTTTGCTTTACGAATCTCTCCCATTCGGATATTAGTAAAATTCTGATAATTGTTTGATTTTACGAATATTCGTCCATCCGGATGTTCGTAAAATCCGGATAATTGCTTGATTTTACGAATATTCGCTTTTCCAGATATTCGTAAAATCCGGATAATTAGGTTGTCTTTTCTCTGTAGGCCAAATACTTATTTATTAATTGAAGTGAGGGAATTTCATTTTTTTCGTTTATCGTGTTTTATAACAACAAATGTTGTACATTTAAAAAAATAAATATCTACTGTACTGCACTATCATTTTGTATTATTTAAATGAACGAAAAAACTAAAAATACAAAAATAAATAAATAAAAATCTTAATTTTACTTGGCCTCCAGAGAAGCAGAAGCGATCCGGATAATTGGAATCCCGGATATCTGGAGTCCGGATAACTTCAGTTCTACTGTACATTATTTCCTACTTTCGAAATAAAAAAATTGCTCCACAATTTGTTAACGTATGGAGGAGTAACAGTAGAAGAGATAGCTTGACCATATTTCTTTAGCGTAGAATCTCAACCAGTATCACAACGATTTTCGAGTTCGTAATTCAGAAAAATTCCTTAGTTATAATTGTATTTATAGTTAGGAAAGGATTACAATTGCATAGGCATTCTTGTAAAAGAAAGAACATGTGTAATTAAAGATGTGTTATATGTCAAAAAAATTTAAAAAATATTATTTGTCAAAATAATTTCAAGAATAATCTCGGATTATTAAATTTCTGTTGACGTTTTAGAATTTCTTGCGTTTCCAGGCCTTGTGATTCGTAACAAGCTGATCTTCAGTACAAAAAGCAAGGTGATCAAATTTTCGTTAATCCAAATAAAACGTGGTGAATGTCGTGCTTCGCTCTCAAGGTATTTACTTTTTATCTTCTGGTGAAACTGCGATTCATGCAAAAATCGATAACGCTTGTGTTTCCCCGAAGTCCAATCTTCGTGGAAACACAAGCGTTAATTTGGTGACCTTAATAAAAACTTGTCCCAAATCTTAATAGGGAAAGAAAGACGATTCCATAAATTTTTCAGCTGTAAAGGGAAGAATCCTTAAGGACCAAATTGCTCTTTTAGGCTAATTTCCTCTGGTACATGCCTTAGAAAATGGACTCTGATCCAAGTTCCTGCCACCTGGAAATGAATTGTGACTCAGTAAAAGTCCTTACACTCTGTAAAGATTTCTTACACTTCCTGGTAAAGAATATTTTAACTGATAGCAATGCAGAACATTACGTTGTGTATATTATAATTAGGAGGATCAAGACTATTAACTTTAAATTAGCAGAGTAACTTTCGCCATTATTCTGAGAGATTATGTTACATCATTGAATTCAGACTGAAGGAAATACCGAGATCATTAAAGTCTATTTTTAAAAACTAATATAATAATGATGGTCAAAGAAATGCTTACCTGATACGCCCTCCAGAAATTTAATCCGCATAGGATATTCAATTCATTTAAATATACTTCTTCGTCTATCTTGACAGATTTTACAGCCACAATTTCATTGGTTCCTTGCTTTAAACATTTCACAACCTGCAAAAACAAATTCATATTATTGCGCAAAACATTTCATCAGATATCATCTTAATATAAACAAAAAAAGTCATTTTCAAGGAAAATGTTCTTTAATCCGCGATTACGAAAAATACAAGCATGCATACTACGAACCACTGTGATAATAATACCGACAACTAAAGAGAAAAGAAAAATCTTATTTGACGTTTACTTCAAAATACACCGAAGACCCAAAACATTATTTTTTTATTGGAGGTTTAACGACCACCGTAAACAACTCAATGGTCTGTAAGCTGTCGCCCGTCCCTAATTTAGGATCACTGATTCCAGGGAAGGCAAAGAGCCAGTGCCCTAAGACAAAAACAACATCCATGCCGCACCAGGATTCGAACCCGTACATTTTCTGACGAATGATCTGAGGCCATCGCCTAGACCACTGCGCCACCGGGGCAGCCTGAACATAATGACCAAAGCGTCTTCTTGCAAATTGAAGAAGCCGCAGGCAAACGACGATGTCTGTGAAGGTTATGCAATGGTATAAATAACGCTTGATACTGAGGTCTGTAAATCAACTGTATAATCGTTTCTCAGGTAGGAAATGCAGCGGACTTTAGCAAGTTTGAAAAATGCCAAATTTGAATGGCCAAACGAGTGAGTCAGATGGTAATTTTAATGACCAAACGAGTGAGTCAGATGGTAATTTGAATAGCCAAACGAGTGAGTCAGATGGTAATTTTAATGGCCAAACGAGCGACTCAGGCCTTAATTTTAATGGACAAACGAGTCAGTCAGGTAGTAATTTTAATGACCAAACGAGTGAGTCAGATAGTAATAATAAAGACCAAACGAGAGTGAGATCTTAACTTTAATGGCCAAACGAGAGAGGCAGGTTGTAATTTTAATAGCCGAACGAGTGAGTCTGACCGTAATTTTAATGGCCAAACGAGTGAGTCAGGTCGTAATTTTAATGGCGAAACGAGTGAGTCAGATCGTAATTTTAATGGCCAAACGAGTAAGTCAGGTCGTAATTTTAATGGCCAAACGAGTGAGTCAGGTTGTAATTTTAATGGCCAAACGAGTGAGTCAGATCGTAATTTTAATGGCCAAACGAGTGCGTCAGATGGTTTCCAAGACGGAAACGCTTCTGGGGATGCTCATAGTCAGACAACGTTCCTACCTTCAGAAAGCAGTCCATTGAGGGAGAAACCAGCAATGTGTGTTCCGACCCCAAATCATCGATGCTATAGGTAAGATACTGATTTCATTGTCCCGTTCCGCCAATCTGTCTTGGCTCCACGGGGACTTATTGAGCACCTTGGATGTTATTTTGACATGTTGCGACAATTATCCTGCCTTGAGACGCCGGTTCGGACCCTGGCCACCCCAATGGCCCAGAGACCAGCCCGCGGTGACGTGCTGGCAGGCGACCTAGTATACCTTGTCTGGGTTCCCGCTCTGTCTGGCGGGATAGGTCGTTCATTTATTTAGCATTGACTGGGAGATTCCTTGCCCTCGAACTTTTTTGGGGCTAATAATTTCCCTTTATTATTTTTCAAAACACCTACACACATCAATTACACTGTCCTCATGCTTAGGACTTACAACATTGAGAGATTTAAAGAGTATTTACATAGTATGTACACTGGAGTGATTTTTGTCTGCTTTCCTACAGACTTCTGCCCTCATTCCTCTTCCGAATCGCTTTCGGTGTGCACGTTCACCTCCTGCGTTTCGGTCCCCGTTTGATTGGGGAAGATGGTATGTTGCTGGAGGGTTAGCCTTTCAACCAAGGCTATTATCCCCCTCCTGTTAACGGAAGATTGGATGAGCAGATCCAATCTTCGCGTTCTTTGCACACCTGGGATCAGTGTGTTTCTCCATTCGGCGAAGCCACTGCATTCAAGTACGCAGTGTTCTATGCTTGCCGTTCTCTTTCCACAGGGACAAGTGCAGTTCCTGATGGCAAATCTGCCTAGGTATTCAGGGCTGATGCCATGGCCACTGAGTACTTGATTCAGGAACTTATTTGTCTGTGCTCGTTTGGTCGAGACCTTCGGAAACACTCTGTGTGTCTTCCGCCCTGTCTCTCCCGTGTCCCATCTGACCTGCCATTCGGTCATGGTCCGACGTGCTAATGCTGCGCGAATACTCCTTCGCGGCGTTCTGCATTGCACGTCGACCGTCTCTTTCAGCGTGGCTGCCTTCGCCAGCTGATCTGCTCTGCTCTTTCATTTCCTAGGGTTCTTTTTTTTTTTTTTTTTTTTTTTTTTGATTGGAGGTTTAACGACCACCGTGAGCAACTCAATGGGCTATAAGCAGTCGCCCGTCCCTAATTTAGGGTCACTGGTTCCAGGGAAGGGAGAGAGCCAGTGCCGTAAGACAAACACAACATCCATGCCTGACCGGGATTCGAACCCGGACCCCTTACGGACGAATGATCAGAGGCCAACGCCTTAGACCACTGCGCCACCGGGGCGGCTTCCTAGGGTTCCGACATGGCTTCGTACCCAGTGGAAACTAACTGCCCCATCTCCCTCTGCCCTCAAGAGGGTTTTGATCCTCTGGACGATGGGGTTTCTTCCCCTGAATCTACTCAGAGCCTGCAGTGCTGCCTCACTGTCCGAGTAGAGTTTTATTCTTTCGTCACTACGCCTGGGGAGTGCCCAGGTGAGTGCCGTCTCTATCGCCAGAAGTTCTGCCTGGAAGACAGAAGCGTTCTGCGATAATTTCACGCTTCCTGCAGTGGCTTCGTTCCCGTCCGAGAACGCACAGAAGCCTGCCCCCACTTGTCCCTTCAACTTTGAGCCGTCCGTGAACAGCTCATGCCCAACTCCCGTGGGTTTCTCCTTGTCCCACGGTGGGCAAATTTCCTCGGCAGGGTGGATCTGCCAGTCCACGCTTTCCATCTCCATGTCGGAGGCTCGATGCGGCGCACCGAGAAGGTAGGCGTCCTCGCCTGACCTTAGGCAGTGCATTGCTGCCTCCCTTTCCGCTACTAGGTCTGCCGGCTCGCACCCCGCCAGCACTTGGAGTGCTAGGGTCGACGTTGTGCGAAAACAACCGGTTATCCCTAGTAGGGCCAACCTTTGGATTTGGTTTATCCCCTTCTTCATTCTGACTGCGGGAGTCCACCATGCTCCACTTGCATACGTCAGAATTCTTTCAATTCCTCTCTGATAGATGGCCTTCTTGGTTTTGCCCGTTAACCTCATGCCATTCAATCTATTGAGAATCACCGTGCACCTTGTTCTAAGGTGCCTCAGGTGTGGCAGCCCTGATAGACTCTGATCCAGGACCACACCCAAGTATTTCATTTCACGCACCGCCTTGATAGTGCACCCTTGGAATCTGCACTGAGGTGGTGTTTTCATTACTCCTCTCTTAGCTATTGCTAGCAGAGTGGTCTTCTCAGGAGCGAAGCACAGTTTGCTTTCTCTGCTCCAATTTTCTAGCACATCCAAGGCGCTATGTGCTTCTCTTTCGATCACGTGTCTCCCTGAGGCGGAGACCACGAGAACGAAATCGTCCGCATAGGCTTGAATCTCCACTGCGGGCCCCAGGTCTAGGTTCAGTGCTGAATCAGCAACTATATTCCACCAGAGCGGCCCGGAGTTGGATCCTTGCTGACACCCTCTATGGTACGAACGCGAGGATTGCCCATTCCCCGCTTCGAACTCGACTCTTCTATCAGACAGGTAGCTGCTGATCAGTTTGAACAGGTTCCTTGGACAGCCAAGTTCTTTAAGTCTGGTTAAAACCATTGGCCACCAGACACTGTTGAATGCCCCCCTCACGTCTAGTGAGATGAAGCAGGTATGGAGCCCCTCCGCTTTGTTCCTCTCTGCCCTCTCTCGGAGGCTGCGAATTGCCTGCGTTGCGCAACGCCCCGGAAGGAAACCGAATTGGTTCCTGTTTAGCTTTCCCTGCTCCATGAGAAAGCCAAGCGCTCTGTTCGTTATGAGCTTGTCCAGCACCTTGCTCCACGCCGAGAGGAGGCAGATGGGCCTATAGGCTGCGGGATCATTTTTGTTCTTTCCGGTCTTGTTGAAAAGAACTAGCACCGCTGTTTTCCACAAGTCTGGGAAGATTCCCCTCCCAAGGCATTCGTCTAGGAGCGCCACAAAATACCCGGGATTTGCATAGTAGATTTCTCTGACTATGCTGAGGTCGAACCCATCCTTGCCTGGTGCTTTGCCCGTATTTAGACTGGAGAGGGCATTCTCCACTTCGTCTCTCGTGAAGGGGGGTCCTCACCAGTGTCCGGCGGGATCCGACTTTCTTCCCTTATTTCTTTTTGTTGAGGGGAGTCCCCTTCTCCCTCGTCTCCTTGGAAGTGGTAATCCAAGAGACTTTCTACGGTACTATCAAGAGTCTTTGATAGGCTACCGTCTGCCCTTTCTACCGCTGCCAGTTTTAGCGGTTCGGTTATGGATCCCCTCGAGATCTTATAGGGGATCCCGAAAGGGTCAGCCGGAGTTTGAAACTCACACAGTTTTCTCCAGTAGGAGATTTTCGAGAGATTCAGTTCTCTCCTGTATGCTGAACGAGCCTTTTTATGCACTTCTGTGCACTCCCTGTCTTGCGGAGTAGCTTTTGCTCTTTGCAGAGCTTTCCTACTCCGCCTAGCTCTAGCCCTTAGAGCTTTTAGTTTCTCCGACCACCAGGGGTGGGGTCCTTGGCTCCCCTTTTATTTCCCCTACTACTCTCGCATAGCGTTGTTATTTGACTGGTAAGTTCTTCAAAGAGGGAGTTGAGGTCCGACACTTCTGCGGCCTCTTCTTCCCTCCTACCTCCCAACAGGGTAGTTAACTTGGCTTTAAATGCCCACCAGTCTAGATTCTTCATTAAGAACCTTTTGCGCTTGGGTCGGATGGGCTTTTCCGATCCCAAAACGAAAGATAGCGCTAGGTGGTCACTGCAGCTCTCGTCGTCCAGTACTTGCCAATCCTGGACAAGGCTGCGCTTAGAGACTCTGACGAGAGTCACGTCGATCCAAGAGGAGCCCCTCGCCCCTTGGAAGGTCGGGGTGCTCTCTGGATCGTTCAAGAAACTCAGGTCTGCCGCGTTGGCAAAGTCCACTAGTAGCTGGCCGCGTTCGTCCTCGCTCTGATTGCCCCAGAGAGGACTCTTCGCGTTGAAGTCGCCTGCTATTAAAATCTCATGACTGGGGAATTCCCCTAATAGAGCCATTAGCTCATTCAGCGTTTCTCTCAGATCGCCTGCTGGAGAACTGTATACGTTCACCATTAAAAATTTAAAGCTATCCCGTTTGGTACGAGCCAACAAAATGCATACTGTGGAGCAACTCGCCGATCATTTGAATGCTGATCACAACATACAATACCTCGAAACCTGCTGAAAATGGAGCCGCGTAGCTGCAAGCATCTACGAGTGGCCATGGAAACGTTCGTACGTCGGGAAAGAACGTGCAACTGGCGCGAGAAGATCGAACCTGAACCTTGAATGATTGGAGGAAGTTTCCCTGGGGCAATAAGCCTCGATTTCTTCCGGCCAATGTGGATGGTAGGGTAGGTGTGCGTCGTTTACCTGTGGAAGTGTTAGCTTTGGAATGCACCGTGGGACGAAAATTAGACAGTGGAAGAAGTTCCAGCAGAACAATGCATTGGGCAATGTTCTGCTGGAAAATACTGGGTCCGGTCATTCTTCTTCAAAAAACTATGACATCTACCACCACCTGAAAATCATTACAGACCAAGTACATTCCATTCTTTCATATAAACGGTATTCCCTCTAGTAGTTCTTTATTTCAACATGATAATGCGAAACGCCATACTTTCTGGATAGTTCAAAAATGTTTCGAGGAACATGCGAAGTACATCTTGGTATTACCATGACCTCCAGATTTCCCAGACTTGAACCCAATTGAGCATCTGTGGTTTGTGTTGGAACAGCAATTTCTATTTGCGGTGCGGCTCAACTGCGTAACTTACAAGGGTTTAATGATATGCCGTTAACCAGTTGGCGCCAGATACCCAAATACAGTTTTAGAAATCGTGTAACAACCATTCCTCGCCGAGTAAGATCTATTTCGGGGGCACATGGAGGACCAGCATCATATGAAACAGTGGTCATAATGTTTTTGCTCTTTGATGAATTTACCGCAGCGGTTCTTAAGGTTTAAATGCAGTGAAATAGGATGATTTTTTTATTGGGAGTTAAACGAACACCGTCAGCAACTCAGTGGGCTATAGGCAGCAGCTCAGTGGACTACAAGCAGCATCTTAGTGGGTTGTAGGCAGAAGCTTAGTGGGCTATAGGCAGCAACTCGTCTTAAATTTAGGGCCACTGTTCGAGGAAAGGTAGAGGCATAGTGCCGTGTTAGGAACAAAACATCAATGCTTCACCATGATTCGAATCCGGACCCATATCGTATAAAGAGTCAGAAGCCATTGTTTAGACCACCACGCCACCGGGGCGGGGCGGCAGTCAGAATTTTAATTTATATGTGGCTGAAATTCACCACTCCTACGAGATCATGAACTTTGGTTTATCAACGACATCAATATTCAGTGAAATTTAAATATCCATTAAATGGGCAAAATGTGAGTGTAGCCGCTAACATTTTTGTATTATTTCTGGAGGTATAAATAAAAGATTCACTATTACGCATCACTACAGAAAAATTCCCACGGGTGGCCATAACCTGCCTACTATTTCTTTTTCCAAGATGGTGACTCTGTTGTGTGACAGGTGTTTGAATATTTCTAAGCCACCCCGGTGGCGCAGTGGTCTAAGACGCTGGCCTCTGATCATTCGTCCCTAATAGGGGTCCGGGTTTGAATCCCGGTCAGGCATGGATGCTGTGTTTGTCTTACGGCACCGGCTCTCTGCCTTCCCTGGAACCAGTGACCCTAAATTAGGTACGGGCGACTACTTATAGCCCATTGATTTGCTCACGGTGGTCGTTAAACTTCCAATAAAAAAAAACTATTTCTAACGTTTTTCATGAAAGGTTGCAAGTCTCCTTGATTCGCATCTTTTGAAATACTCATTTAGAAAAACAGTAAAATAAAATTATGGAATCCTATTAAAAACATAATTTAAATAGTATCTCATAAAAATTATGTGTTATATAAAACCTATTTCTTCGCTCCGGTTGCGCAGTGGTCTAGCTCTGACTATTCGCCCAAGATGGGTTGAAATTACGGAAAGGCAAGAATGCTGTGTTTTTATTACGACACTGGTTCTCTTCCGTGCCTAGAATGAGTGATCCTAAATTACGGACGTGAGTCTGCTTATTGCCCACTGAGCCTCTCACCGTGTTGTTGAACAAACAAACCTATTTAGTTGTTATTAATGATTAAGATGTAGGAAACCAGTTCTACATACATATCCCCCAAACCCCATTTCCTTTCTAACTTGCAGGTTTTACCTTTATTGTGGTTTAATAAATTTCAAACTTATGTGTGTTACTGCAGGAATATCCAAATAGCACGTTGTCAAAACAGCCTCTTATGAAATATGTCATGCGTAGCTTCATTTAATGTATTCATGATTCATTTAATGGCTTCGGTGACAAACAGAACAAAAGACACTCAGCCAAAGTATCGCTCATGTCGGACTCACCTTTTGATAATGAAAAGTTTCACGACATTTCAGAATGAAGGGATTTCTTTTAAACAAGTACAAGACAGAAAAATATGCTATATCCACCAAGGCAGAATATTCTGCGTGCTTTGATATTTAATTTACTATACGGCATGGCTCCTTGAAGTAATGACAATTTAATTAATAGAAGAAAATGTTGGCCACCTTCGTTTCGGTACCATAAAAGAACTCTTCGCTTCCCTGTCTATCAGACAAAGACATCATACGGAACACAAATAATCTTTTACCAAATAGACTTCTTCCACTTTTTCTGCCAATAAACAGTGGCTGACTATAGTGGCAAACAAAAATGCAGTCAAGCAGAAAAGTCCCGAACAAACAGAAGTTGTTAAACAGTTTTTCGCTTGCCAGTTTAAAAATATTTATTAACATTTCGGTGTTTCTTCTAAAAAATATACAATTCCGAATACAAATAAATATATGTTGTATAATCGTTGGGTATCAGGATAAATCCAAAATATTTTGAATGCATCGGTTGAGCTGGGACGTATCCTATTAAAAAAGAATTTTCCGTAACCCAATCTAATGATTGTTGAACCATATCCTCTGGTTGATATTATATACGTGATCATTAAAAAAGTGCTTAACGGGTTTCCAAGTTTCAGGAGTTGCATTCATTTCATTCTTAAAGACTGCAAATATAATTTTTAAAGATTGTTTTCCAGTTAAAATCAGCCGTTGTTCCTTTCTTGAGTTTAACTTTTAATAAGACGTTTTTCAAAGATTTGTAGACATGCTTTTGGAACATTTGCTCATTTCACGCACTAGGCAAGTGAAGTATTTTAACTATTTTTCATAGTTTTTGTGAGATTCGAAGAACTGTCCCTCCAACGGCTAACAAGTGGCTTTTCTCAGCTGGGGCGTCAATAATAGCGTACTTTGCGTTTTTCGCATCACCGCGTTTCACTAAACTAAACTGTTTACCAATTCTTCCGCCATACAGGACAGGTAGCTGTATATTGTTCAACGTCAACTCATTTCAGCCTTTCACTGACAATAGGATGATATGTACTATGTACGTTACACGATACCATCACAATTCCTAGTGACTACATCAAATATTTACAACTCGGAGTGCTGTTCAAGTACCCGTCTTGTGTTAGATAAGAAATGGCTTTTCTCAGCTGGCTTTTCGCATTCAGATCTGGTTCTTCATTCAAGTTTCAAAAACGTTTGAAATCAATTTGTTTAGCTTGAATCAATTTTTCCTATATAAATAGTGGTTTTTCAATACTGACTATACAGATTGATGTATCATGCTCACAGACGGAAATCAACATATGTCTATTAACGAATGCATTTTAAAATAATTCGTTTTTATATCTTTTGCCTGCAGAGATACATATTTGCGAATGATGAAATGCTTTAGTCCATGCAATTCACGAATATGAATCCTATGGCCTAAAATTTGTTGCTTATGACTTATTTATTTACTTATTTAAAAATTAAAACCGATATGCCCTGCTTTTACAAGAAATGGAAATTTAGCAATTGATGGGAACAGCTAGAGATAACTGACACCAACATTTATTTTGTACAATAGACATAAAAGAAGGGTGACATGGAGAAGGATTAATTAACGTATAAAATTGGGTTGTTCAGATTATGGAAAAAACAGTCCAAATTTGAAGAGCAATATGCGGTTATGTATTAAAACTTTACAGAAAGTGTTTAATCAATGGATTCTCCCATTTCTTACGTACGAAGCAGAGACATGGACCTTAACCAAAAAGACATAAAGGCTACAGACAGCTGGAAGGAGCATGGGACATGCATACTTAGTGTAACCAGGAAAGATAAGACGAAAGAAAAAGGACTCATGAATCATTAAAATGACAAGAATGAACGAATCATGATTTGTTATAATCATAGTAAAATCCCTGAAATGGCAACGGGATAGACACATTGACAACAGAACGGAACACAGATTAGCAGCTGAAATTTTAGGCAGGTTACCAAGAGACAGGAAAAGAACCAGAAGATCACGTCGGAGATAAGTGGATAAAATTCGCAAGAACGTACGGGTAACATGGAGGAGCCAGGCTCAGGACAGGCCTTAGCGAAAGAAACTTGGTGATACCTTCTTCATCCAGCAGTGGGCTGATAATTGTTGACAAGGATGATGATATAAGCGCAGCTACTACTGAATTAAAGCCACCCCAATCCTCTTCCTGATTTCTCTGTGTTACGCCGTTCTCTTCCATGACACTAGGGTATACTGTTTTGGCATCCTAGTATCCAATCAAATATTTCAGTTTTCTAACGTTGGCCAGTCTTTCCAGCAACATGTCCGGCTCATTACAGTTTCTAAGTTTCTGGTCATGATGCCATCCGTCCTTGTCATTTTGTTGATCCAAATCCCTCAAGGTGGATATTCCGATTACGCAAAGCATAAAGGTACATGCTTCTTTAAGCTCTCGGAAGCCTCTGCAACTAATTGTCAATAAAGATTCATACATAGGAATTGGAAGAATGCATTGATTAAACACTTTTCTTTTAAGACATCACGGTAAATCGCTCTTAAATGGTGTATAGTTTCTTCCAAATGGCCAACACGCTAAATCTGTTTTTTTTTACATTTTCGTGGCGTTGTAACCAATGCGTTTAGTATAAACACTTTTTCTTAAGACATAATGGTAAAACACTCTTAAAATTGTACTGTTCCATCAAAATGGTGTCCAGTGATATTTTTTAATTCTTTTATTAGGAATTTTAACCAATGTGTTGATTATGAACATATCTGAACAGGAACCCGACTGCTGTCCTAAAGAAATGTTTATAATCACAACAACGGCCAGCCCTGTATTCTTATACGACCAGCGGACGCCTTACCGGCCACTTTATTTTTTATTTTAAAGTGACCTACTTGTGCTATAAGAACAGATAAAAAACGGAATCGGGCTCCACCAGACTTCTGATTTGTTTCACCTTTCAACTCTTGTCATACGAAAATGCGTGAATTTACAACAAACACCTGCAGCGCACAAATAGTAACGGTGCGTTCTAGCGCATTGCAATTTGATATTTAGCTGTATGAAGGGAGGCAGGCTATGATAAAAGGGAAATGTGTCCTTCGTTCACGTTGGGTAACATTCCAGCTGGTTGTTGGCATGTGATAACTTTTTTCTGCTGTGGAGGACGCAAGCTGGTAAGAGCAAGACGGGATAAACCAATGTTCCGTGGTGGCGGTTTTTTATAGTATGTATATAACTTAAAACTGAAATGCTGCATCATGTACCGGAAGGTTGCCGATTCTTGCTTTGAGACATAATGAAAAATCTTTTCTCCCAAGTTCCCTCCTGCCAATTTTCTTTTCATTTATTTCGGACTTAAATGACCACCGTGGGCAACTTCATGAACTATATAAGCAGTCGAACGTCCCTAATTACAAATTATCATACACAAGCTCTAGGGGAGAGTAAAGCAAAGGAACCACCCATATTTCGCCGAAACTCGAACCTGGATCTGTTGCGGAAAATCGTTTGGAGGTGATGGCATAAACCCCTGCGGCACTGAGACTCTTGATCAAGTTTTATACACACCGATTAACTTTCCCTTCGACATGCCCTTGTTTTATAGCTGTTGTACAAACTAATTGTGGGCACTCGTTACTTCTTAGAATGCCCAACAATCTCTAAACCTTTAGTTCTGCAATCAGTTGTGTTTTCTGCAGGCCCATGTCACAGAAAACAAAACTGAAAAACAAGTCATTGGTTGGACTACAGTTTTAACATTTTATGCATCTTTTTATCACATTTATGCAACTTTTTATCACAAAGACAGAGGAAGGCCAAGGAAGTCATGGAAGGATCAAATTCAGGAGTGTCAGAATGAAAAAAAAGATAATGAGTATGAAGCATAGATTATCTTGCATACGGCACGTGATGGATTCAGTAAAGCCCGAGTTGTATGTCAAGATCGCTGCAAATGAAGACGTTTGATACTGCAACAGAAAGCAAAAATTATCTGGTAGTCTAATTCTTATTGAAGTTAATCTCTTAATCTCAGAGAATAGCATAGAGATATGTATGTATGTGTAGTCGCACTCTGGCTGTACCAAATTAAAAAAACCATGCATATTGTCCCAATGTGCCAGCTGATGATTATTTTCAAATGAAGTGCAAAAAAATTAAATAGATCGATTCCATAAAACAATCATCGCACGTAATAATTCCTGTCTGTCATTGCAAATTCAGCAGCAAACTGATGCGTAATCATAGAACTGTAAGTCCCAGCTCACTCGTTTCTCTTCATCCTATATACGTTATTTATCCTTCTAACTAACCATAAATTAACGTCCATAAGGAAACGGCGGAGTAAAAACACTCAAAAAATTTATTGTTAATAGCAACGAGACCGACATTAAATATCAAGTTTCATTAGAACTCATACTGAAATGATGCATGCTTACCTGACCGTAGCTCCCGCTTCCTATATTCTCGAGCACCTTGTATCTCCCTCTTGGTGACTGGAGAATGAGGCCTGGGTCTAAAATTCCATTGTCCTTTGTTTATTCTGCAACAGCTTGCTTGATTTTGGCCATGGAAAATCCAGGTTTTATCCGAAAAAAGGGGCCTGTCTTCAATTGAGCGTTTACTTCCGTAACAGTGCCAAGAGGACCATCTCTTCGCTGCAGATGCCTTGCCTTTTCCTGCCATTTGCCTCTAGCAGCTTGTGTTTCAGCAACCTAGGAAAAAGTTAATACCACATAAATTAAAGTACATTCATAAGTAAGACATTGTTTAAAAGAAATTTTATAATACAAAGAGAAACACTATTATCCTTGCATACTGTGTTACATTCGTGTAAAGGCTCCACTGACAGGTTACGTTGGTCCAGAGGAGACATACCTTTTTTAAGATCATTGTGGCTTTCCCGCTCATTCAGTGCTCCCTTTTGGTATTCATCGGTTTTGACGTAGAAAATGTATAATACATGTGTTTTAGAATTATCCTCAGCCGGTATAAAGTATAAAAAAATCCTATTCGGAATTATACACGGCAAAGAGACATTGCATTCTGTACCGAAAAAGGGAGCAATATTTTTAACTTGATGGAATTCCAGGTAAGAATTATTTAACACTACCTAGCACAAGATATGTAGACCTTAACAAATAGGAATGCTTGTGATGTTTTCTCGATTTAAGGTCGTGGAGACAATATGACGTCAGCAATCTCCAAAAATTGAATACAAGCACAAACGTTTAAACTATATGACCAGTTTATGTAATATAAAAATGTCATTTACACCGAACACACGCCATTTCACTCCAACTGAGAGATCAAATTACGGTACCACCCAAAGATTGCAATGCAAAAGGTTTATAGTAGTGCCTCGCCATTTCCTCATGCGGAGTAAATAGGGGAAACGGATTATGAAATCCTGTCTTTAAGTATCATTGTAATGAGATTATGTACATTCTTCTCTCACCTGCACCTGCATGAAAATTCCGGACAGATAACGGTTATTTGCTTTAAATTAAGTATAATTGCCTCATAGAATGTAAATTCTTTGCCCACGTTTGATACCTTATTCTCTGGGTTTACTTAATTCCAGCAATCCAACTTGCTTTGTGTAGCCACCACATTTTGATTATCTGCTACTGTAGAAAGAATATATGATAAATAGAAAACGACAACACAAACTGCTTAATTCATTAGTGTAAGTAACACCAATAAATGTTGAAAATAATTCATTATTAATTATGGAATTAATAATAAAATAAGAAATAAATAATTAATTAATAATGGTCGAATTAATATTGTTTTGGGGACTGAGAAGGGTTGATGCTAATTAATTACATGCCTCATAAAAGGACACTGACTGCTGTCCTCTTATGCTGTGTTACGGCGGCAGTTGCGTTAAACCATCAAGACGAAACGGCGGCAAAAATTGCAACTGGTTGTTCTGTTTCTCCAGACATTGCTCCAATCCACAACGCTGGTATTTCCATGCAAGCTGTGACGGAATGTGGCTTCAAACGGCTTCTCTTCCATTCCGTAGTCACCTGACTTTGGCCATAGTGACTTCTTTCTATTTAAAAATCTGAAAAAAAAAGACGACGTGGTATGCCTTCTGCTGATGATTCTGAACTGAAAGAGGCAAGGAAGTTTCTGTTCGAGGAGAAAGATGAACTTTTTTCGCAGTGGGAATTCGCAAAGTTTATGAAAGGTGCAAAAAATGTATCAAAGTCAAGAGAGACTGTATGTAAAAATAAAAATGCGTTTCTTGAAAGAAAAATATCTTCGCATGCTACGATTAGAATTTATTAAACCTAAGACGTAGCAGTTAATTAGAAGTGAGAGACATAACTAAAATATTATTTTTTTCTCATGTTGGGCGCATTTTAACAAGGATAAATAAAAGAAAGATGAAACCAAATTTTCGGGTGTAATAATTGCGTCTTTTGATTCCGTTCTGAAGCAAATTAATATTGTGAAAGCTATTGAAACTCAATGGAGCCGATTTAGAAAAAATATGAACCGATTATAACAATAGATAAACAATGCAGAAATAGAAACACCTGTTTAGTTCCAAAACATTCTAAAAAGCATCTTATGGAAATAAAAGAATGGCGCACAAAACGTTCGTCATAGCACACGGAAGGTATCACACAATAAGATTTTCATATAGAACAGTTAAAAGAAGAAATATATGAGAGAAGGAAACATTACATAACTGTATGCTTTCTAGAGGAAGAATTTTGCTTAATTGAAAATTGGAGAATAATATAGTGCATGGAAAAAGCTTTGCGAAGGGAAATAACTTTTCAAATACGTCCCACGGAAGCAAAAGTAGCAAGAAATAGTTTCGACCTTTAAGCCCCCTACCGGAAAATATGTACATTATTTAAAGATTATAATGCTATACATCTCTGGAGTAGCGAACGGTATACAGTAAAGAATAAATTTTTCCATTGTATTTTTAGAAGCAGCGATACAGCTGCAAACTTTAGTAAAAAACCACCTACCGACAGAACTGTGAATTAAAAAATTCTACACATACCAGCCTAAAGCGTTCTACAAAGTAAATGACATCCGGTGTTGAAAGATTTTTTTTAATTCGCACATGTAGAAGCAGAGGTGTATTGAGAGAAACATATTAAACATTTGCGCATCGCAGCGCCGAAATTGTGCATTACTTTGGGACGAAACTACGCACACAGAACTTGCATTGTTAGTAATATCTGACCGGAAAATAAGTCTTTAGGTCGGATTTTCGGTCCCCCAGATATTGCTGCAAACGGAAAACTAAACTTACCCCTCTGGTGGCAGACTTGTGCCTTAGGAACAATTTATAATTTTATGAGAAACGTTTCGCAACGGAAACCCACTCCAACAAAGAAAGTATTTTATTTTAAATCGGACACTTAGAAATAATTTTTTCAATCGATTTTTCGGCAGATTAGATTTTGCTACAAACACATCAGAAGCAAGAATAAACCCTTTCCACCCTGGTGGCCAAACAATTCTTTACAAAATAAATGAGTAACCAAACGATTCCTTACGAAATAAATGAGAAACATTTCGCATGGGAAACTATCCAACGAAGAAGAAATTTTCCAAATCTGAGTCTTAGAAGCTGAGATATCGACAAAATGAAGTTATATATGCACTTCCCGTTGCAGAGAAAACATGCATTCTTTTAAGAAGAAAGTGTTCACAAAATATTTATCAACGCGAATTGAATCAATCCACGAACAATTTGAAAAAGTGATTATGCCTTATATAGCGACTTCGACATAAATGGAATTGAAAGGTAAAACAAAAAATTCAATCCGGCGATTTTGCAAATATATACGAAAAAATGTATTTGAATTCGATATCATCTGAATTTAGGCCATCAAGTGGCAGATTTGTGCATCGTAAAAAATAAAGGAAAATAAGGAATGATTATTCGTACGTTTTAAGCTTCCCAACGCAAAAATAATTTTTCAAATTGGTCTGTTGGTTCCATAGCTGTGGAGATCACAGCCGGACGGATGGACACACCGATAACATAAGCACGATCGTTTTTACAAAAGATGTGCTAAAACAAATTCAGTTTGTCAATTGCGATTGATACGATTTTTACTTTCTCGCATTCGAATTTCGGATGTCATCCTTATGGTGAATATTTGCATTGTCAGAAATAAGGATAAAACAATACCTGGAATAAGAGTTTAATACAGAAAACACAAAGCCAAGGGGGAGAATTTGATAATGCTGCTATATTTCTTTGCACATACCAGTAATTATAAACTCCTATACCCCTAACAGACAATTCGCCCCTATTGCTATTATCTTTTGCATTTGAAATTTCTTACTCACCGGAAATCTTTCGCAGAGATTAGCCCCCTCCCTCTTGAGAGAGGGACAGTAGACAAATTGCATTTTATACGAAATGTCTGATATAGGGGAGATTCCCCAAACTTTTGGGTACACAGTATTTTTCTCAGAAGTAAATTAATGCTGATATAAAGCGATTTTTCTAATTATTTCGCTTTCGACATTAGAATTGCCAGAACACTTATTTAAAAGTCCACAGGAGACCAGCACACTGCAGATAAGCATAATGTCAGTGTGTGTATGTCTCCTAAAATATTTCCATATCACGTAATTCGATTATTAGAAAACATTGGCTTCTACTCGATTTACTTGGTGTAGGTGCGTGCTGTAGTTAGGGGGGGGGGGGGGAGTTTTACTGTTGTAAATAACAACTTGACTATTTTTTCTGTTATAAAAATTACATGTCTCCGAAAATTGGTCCCGTTGCTGTTTTTGTAGGGTGAGTGGCCTGAAATGTATTATATTCTGATATCTTGCTTACTAAAAGTACCTCACACGGGAAATATTTTCAATTTACTATGGGTACATAAAGGCTATTTTATTGCTGTTTAGGAAACAACAAGGTTCACAATCTTACCTGCCAAAGCAAACTTTTTTACCATAAATATTTTAAGCTAAATAAATACTTGAGTTACTCTATATTGGCACCGGCCAGCGTCAAGCACAACGGAATTAGAGAATGTTGGTTACAGCCGATAAGAAAAGCACAAAGAAATTCGAGAATGTTGGTTACAGCTGCAAAGACAAGCACAACGCAATTCGAGACAGAACCAACTAGGACGAATAATTTGGAACCAGTGCTCAGGAAAACTCGACCGACGAAGTGTGTGGTTACATTTAGTATGCAGTCAACTTAGATCAGGTGTGAGAATATAAGAGTTCAGACCTGATCCACGCTAGTGCAGAGATTTTTTTACGCGAAACCACACAACCCATGACGATTTATTGGTTCCCTCTCTCCCGTGGAAAGCTACTTGTTTTCACTTTTATTTGTTTTTTAATCCTTCATTATGCAATTTCAGTCGGCATAAAAATATTAGTTCTTCTTTTTCCAGGGGAAAAGTTGATTTGGCAAATATTTCCATGTCAGTTTAAACCTGGATGGTAGCTAAATATGCCAAATCATTTGTGTCTCTTTGACTTCGGATATTCTATATCCGATGTTAAAGGGAGTGGAAAAACTGCCGTGGTAATGATACAACGAAAAATTTCTCGGATGGCTGTGTTATTCCGTACGGCCGGTATAGAAACTTTATCCTTTATATTTCCATGGCGGTCACCATTGTCTTTATTCAAACATCAGTCCTTATTCTGTTTCTTCCATTGGAAAAGCTCTACCGCTAATCCCCCAGTTTCCTATTTGTAAGGCCACTTTTATGCATGAGGTCAGAGGTGTAGCCACGTGGGATGTTCTAGAGTCCAGACCCCGGAGAAGGATTGAGCACCAGTTTAAAGCATTGTATGTATATATGAAGCTTTCACCATTGGACCAAATCGACTTACCCCCTTAAGAAATTTCTGGCTCCAACTCAGCAAGCGCGGTCACCTTTTTTAAGTAAAATCCTCTATATTCATTAGCTTTTACAGGTGCAAACTAACACCTTATGAAGTGTAACCTAAAACCGTTACAATTTTCATATTTTTTTGCTTGTAGAAGTTTACGTATACGAAAAGTACACAAGAAAGCGTTCGTGATTTCTCTTATTGGAATGCAAAAAAGAAACGTAAGAAAGAAAAAAACTATGTGCTCATGCAGTTTTTAATTTGATACAGTCAGCTGGGGATATCGTCATTTATCTTAGCATTTTTCACATCAAAAGTATGTACCTAATATTGTGACTATTCTCAGAAGTAGAATTTCGTATGATTCAACCTATATTGTTTGCAGTGGCATCTAATTAGAACCTATGCAGACATTTTGATCTTTTTTTCCCGGACCTTGAGCAATTTTCTTATTGTTAACTTCTGTGGGAAAACACATAAAATATAGAAATAATATTTTTAAGGAAAAAATGTGGTTCTATTTAACAAATTTGATATTAAGATCCACAAGTTTTCAAATTCAGTTTAAAATGATTTTCCCAAAAAGTTATGTTTCCTGTTAGAAAATATCCGGTCGGCATCCTCATGCCGACATCGCACAGTGCAATATTTATCGCATGTTCACAATCAATCGAAGATTTTAAATGAAAACCTCGCACGTAAGAACACACTGTGTGCTTTTGAATTTTAAATAATGTATCTAAAGCGCAGAAATTTTAAATGAATTGCGAATAAAATTTCAAGTATGTAATAGAGAACACTTTCGAACACCATTTCGCAAGAAAGTAATATTCCTTCTTATTCTGAGAAAAAGATATACGTCGCCCATCAGTGTATTCACGTTTACGAAACAAAAACGCATGATCGGAACCCCTCGGAATTACGCCAACCACAGATGAACAACAAATATTTCATGTTTAAAATTCATAAAATCTGAAAATTGATGTGCTCATATATTTGCGTGCTGTTACTTATAACTTCTCTGGTGCTTGTCTCTTAAAAATATTTCCTATAATATATTATAAAAATATTTGTAAAAATGGCGATAGGAGCTTTTACAAGAATTACATAAAGAGGAATTCTCAAAATTGCCGGAAAATATTGCACTTGGAAACCACTTTCATGTCAGACCCGAAGCAATAGTTCTCCGTAAGTGTTTGATTGAACAGTGACAGTTGTGTATAGATTTGCAAAAAGTTCTTTAGACAATATATATATAATCCTCGGACGAAATTAAAAAAAAAAAAAAAAGGGGGTTATTTCGCAAAAAAAAAAAAATTTTGGCCTAATATTTCGCATCATTGTGTTCGCATCGTTTACTGCTTAAACAAACTTGCAGGCCACCTAATAAAAAAGCATGGTTAAATATAACCTTGAACAAGCTAATATGTACCTCACGTTTGTAGGAAATGTAGTATAAAGATGTTTTAGAATAATCCTCTGCAGGTATAATGTAAAAACATCCTATTCGAAATTAGACACGGCAAGGAAACATTGCATTCTCTAGCGTAAAGGAAAGGAATATTATAATTTGGTACGATTCCAGGTAAAAATTGTTTAAAACTAGCAAGCACATAAGAGAGACCAGAACAAATGAGAAAATGAACATACCTGTGATTTTTTCTCCATTTTGGGTGATGGAAACAATATGACCTCCGAAATCTCTAAAAAAATTAACCTACAACACAGGCTATTTAACTATATGACCACTTTATGTAAAATAAAAATATCCTTTACACCGAACACACGTCTTTTCACTCCAACTGACAGAGGTGAAATGATGCCACCCAAAGATTGTAATGCATATAAGAGATCAAATGACGATGCCACCCAAAATTGTTTATAGTATTACCTCGCCGCTTTCGTCCTGTGGGGCAAGAAGGGGATTATAAAACCCCGTCTTTAAGTATTATTGTAATGCGATTATAAACTACACTCTTATTAACTTTAAATTTAAGTAAAATGGCCTTATAGAATGTAAATCCTTTGCAAACTTTTTATACCTTAATCTATGGGTTCATTTAAATCCAGCAATACAAATTGCTTTGTACAGCCATCACACTGGGATTACCTGCTACTGGACAAAGCAAATTTGATAAATAGAAAAGGAC